>CM057342.1:426874470-427474470 GCA_030015575.1 Agapanthus africanus | reverse complement strand
ATTACATAGCTAGAATATGTATATTTAATTTTATAATAAAGATATTTGCATTTTGAATTTTTACAGAAAACCCCCTTATTTTACCGTTTTTTCGAAATTTCACCGAAACGATTTTCAAAACGTTACAATCTTCCCCCCTTAAAGAAATTCGGTCCCCGAATTTAAATTAGAACTTTCCCCAATTACTAAAACATCTAAGTAAAACCATCAAGTCGTCGGGGCTCCGAAATTGTAAATACATAAAACAAATCGTAGCGCAGCGCATGCGCTTGAAAAATGAGTATATAACTCAAATCAAAACTCCGTCAAGCATCCCGCAATCATCGGAGTCATGGAGAAGACATCAATGCCAAATCCAAATCAAAACCAATATGATATAACTCGAAACTATACATGTAAATATCGAATCTATATCTGTAAGTATCTGAAGGAAATGCATGCCAAACCCCTTTAAGTCGCTGTGCAACGCGTATAACACTGCACGGTGGCGGACGTCTATCATAAGAAAATAACTATATACATATATACCTTTGTTTGAAATGTACGTTCCGCCGTTTTGGAAACAATTTAGAAGGGTCTCCTTATTTTAAACATTTCGTGTCATATCAGACACGTAGGTAAATACTGAGGCTATAGCTCGCTTTTTGGAAATCCCTTCCATAACTATCAATGCATGGAAAATATATTCAGGTACTGTCCTCTGACTAGTCCCGCTCAGTACGAAAACACATAGCAATATCATAAAAACGTACTGCTCTATAAGAAATCAATCCCAAAATATGCACATGAATACTACGTGCGTCTGGTGCGCACGGAAATCAAAATCTATGAATGTGCCATACATGCACACAGAAACAACATCTAAGTGCATCGGGTGTGCACGAAACATCTGTCGTAGGCAACAGGTGTGCCTGACAGCAAAATCAGGTGCATCTGACATGCACACACAAAAAAAAATCTCGATTTAGTGCATCTGGTGTGCACCAAATCGCATCTCGTAACAGGCGCCCAACAGGCGCTAAAAATCCAATCCGGTGCATAAAATGCACAAAACAAATGTCGAGCATCACCCTCGAAATCGAAATCCAGTGTATCCAAGTGCACAAAATATATGTCACTGCACTGCCAGCATATATAAACTATACAGAGTGTAGGAACCAAATCGCGTGCGTGCATACGCACAAAATCAACTCAACTGTTTAAAACCGTAAAATCACAAACATGTGAAACTAAAGCACGAAAACTATATCAAGTGCAACACTGTGCAAAGATCCTAAATCCTCAATCATCAAAATCAAATCATACGAATAAATCACCCAAAACATCGAAATCAATAATGGCGGAACAGTACCGCTCAAGTGCATTCTCTAAGAATCTCGGCCAACTGTCGCGGTCACTAGTGGGACGTCTCGTCGATGATCATGAACTCTGTCCTGCTGGTGTGCGTAACTATGACCACTCCTGGGTCAAGGTCTTCACTGTGAATTACCAATCTTTCGGTCCATCGGCTCATCGGCCCTGTCAGGTGTGCTAATGGGGACGATTCCGTTCTGGCACTTCTCTGGTCATCTCTTGGTCAATCATCGCGACCACTCGTAAGACAGCATATCACTGGCGTCGGCCTCTGGCTCTCTGAATGTACGTGACACATCTGATCCTGGGTGCAAGTATCATTGCAGCAGTGTCCTGGAAGAAATCCTGCTCACGGTCTCTTCCATGTCTCGTCTCTGCCAACTGTCCGAAAGTCATCGTCCTTTCCTATATCTGCATCTTGCTCCGGAATGGCTGCATACCCATCGCGACCTCTTCTGGAAGGTATATCCAGTACTCTGCCTCGGCATGCGTATCGCATCTCTGATGTCGGCGGAGTGGAACGTCATCTCATCTAGATCTGGTGCGAACCTCTTACTCCACTTTTCTCTAATGTCGTCTGCTTTGGACTCGTCTCGTCGCGGCTGCATGGACTGAGCTCCAACGGCTATCCTCGTATCGGGAGTCTCCCAAGAAATGCATCTCACCACCTAGCATCCGAATTAAGTCGAGCCATCCGATCGAGTCGTCAAAACCTCATAATCCCCCAAGAGCTCAACATCTTGGGCACAGTTTAATAGTATCGAGTACATACCACAGCATCGGTGGTCCAGCCGTAGAAGGGCAAACCCAAGCCTCACTAATGGCGCCGTAGAACTGCCGCAAACCCGAAGGTTCAAAGACTTTCACACGGTCATTAAGTCGAGTTAGGGTTTCATTCTTCTAGAGGGACCATAGAATTGCCTGCATGTCTTTCCGAATACTTTAAACTTGGAATAATAGGTTTCTGACATTCGATCGTCTCTGTCGACTCCCAACGTCTCCGCGTGAAGTCGTCTCTAGCTGGAATCAATCTATCTGATGACCTCGCATCGGGGTAAGCGAACGAACCACCTGTCCTTATCATTCATCTTCGGGTGACTAGCGACCTTCTATCATCTATTCGTACAACTCGCCCCGCCATAGTTCCAACATATGGGGCGATATCTCGTCGCTCGCAGCAACAACTGGCTCGCTCGTCTGCATGCTGAACAGTGCCTCAATCATCAGGAGTAAGCAACACACCAACGGTCATCAAAATCTGGCTGGCCTCTGTCAGTGGCTCAATCCTCTAGTGTCGATCAGCACATCCGAGTAACCTCATAAAGGCGATCCGCCAAACGCTCGCGGCGCGGAAACACAGTAAAAAGACACATCTCTGCAATCATGTGTCGCCGGAATTTCGTCCTGGTCAGTCCTCGTTCGTGACGAGCTTTTGCTGACCGCAACTCTAGCCGTAGCCCTCCCTGCCGGTAACCGTAGCAGCAAAACCAAACTGGTACCGATGAGGCTAGATCAGGAAGGAATATAATACTGAACAAGGAAATGTACATCCTAAGGCTTCATAAGTGGAGTGGCGTGTCGTAAATATGCCGCGGAACATACCAACGGTACGTCACTCTACTTTAGTCACCTATTCCATCAACCAAGGGTCATCCTACGCTCCGAAGGTTAAAACCTAACGCTCTGATAACAACTTTGTCACGTCCCGAAAGTATGGAACATGACCGGCACTTAAACTACGAAACGTCTCGAGGCGTACGTAATCTAAGTAAACCGAAAACCCAGAAATCCAAACCAAGAAAAGTAGTAGAGTGCAGGAAAACCAATTTAAAACAAGTAGTTTTAATAGCATAAGCCGAATTATGCGGTTTTTAAGAACATCAAAATTTACTGAAAATTTCGGCAGAGTCTCCTTTGTAAAAACTGGCTCCCAAACGGGATACAACATGAATAGTATACGAAATCAATAAAAAGACATCCCCAAGCGGGAGCTAGCTCTTCGTCAATCGACGGTCACAACCACACAAGTAATATAATATACAACGCCAACGGCGAGGATCAAAACTCAAAAGGAACTCAAAACCACCAGAAATATAACGAGCGACTCTAAGGTCGAAAGAATAAACAGCACTGGTCTCTATCTCAAAATAAGTACATGTTTGGTTGATGGAACTTCTAGATACAACAGAATAATGATATACAAGATATAAAATGGGGGTATGATACAAGTAAACCCACCTACTAGCAAATCACCCGAATGAAACTGAGCCCGCAAGCCGTAATGAAACCTGTACGGCAAATCTGCAAGAAACTGGGGCACAACGGGGGTGAGTTGCCAACTCGTGAATAGAAAAACATCTACGAACAGAAATCGCATGTATGACATAATCCTAGGTCATACGATCATAATATATTCTCAAAATATACATAACAAGCAGCCTATAACAATGGCTAGGGTAATATCTAACCGAGTGAAATCTCATGTGCCCGTGTCAGTGCCTCAGGTAGCAATATATCATATGAATGAGGTATGAATGCATGAAAATAGAATACATGTAAATGAAGAAACCGTTTTCATAAATTAGTGAGATTTCCTTCGTATTTTTAAACCGAGGTATCATAATGAAATCAGCATCAACAGTGTCTAGCATCGACACAAAACATAAATCTCACTGTCTCGAAATATCAATGTCTCAATCTCAATATCTAGGGCGCCGTCAGTCCAGACCGGCCCCTACCATCCATCTCAAGACCACGACGGTATCCTCCGGATATCCGACGCGTCGGGTAATATCACCGGTAGGTAGTGCTCCCCAGCCAGGCTCAACGTCAACACCACATTCCTTTTGCCCCGGGGTACCATACCGGGCCCACCATGTACCCGTGACGGTTCCTCCACTCCTCGACACGGATCTCCAAAACCACAGCAAACTCATGGTGGACGACACTTTACATCACTAGAAAACCGCAACATTTTATATTTTAAAAGATCATAAGTTGTAAATTTTGCGGCTTTTCCCGAAATCCAGAAATATCATAAATCTCAAGAAATCATCACAAGTGCATATGTCAATGATAATAAACTAGGCATAAACAACTGAATAACAGTATGCATGAAGTGGTAGGTAATAACTACAATGTCTAATATGGCATATAAGAGAAGTACACTAATATCATGTCAAAACTACCAGCTAACAACCTAAGTCAAACAATTATATTCTCTAAAGTGTACGTGACATGGCAATTACCAATGAAGATGTGTGTGAGCCGGCAAGTAGGTGTACGTGGTACATACGCATCATCGGTAATGGTGCTGGTGTCCTAACAGCATGATATCAATAATGGAATATGCAGCAAAATAAATATGCGAGGCAGAGCGAACAGCAATAATGTGCGGGAGCTGAATACTAGACACAACGATAACTAATCTACAATAATCTAATATAAGTCCTACGAATGGTGCCTTTTGAAATAACACGAATCATGGGGTTTTGAAAATAGGGACTACGGTGTTTTTATGAAAAGATACGTCGTTTTTGAAATATCCGTAGATTCCCTTGAGCTGTCTTTAAAAATGCCCACGATTCGTTAGTTTTTGAAATAGGTAAGAAGTCTAATCTAATCTAACAACTACACTAAACTATACGGCTGAACTAACAAGCTGAACTACAGGTAAGGAAACCACCTATCATCTGAGTCGATACATATACCTACATGTATATGTATAGTCGGTGATCCCGCCTCAATAATATCATATCCGATACCATATCTATAATCAGACATCCCAAGTCAAGAGTGCGGATCAATCATCAAAATATAGCTCGTACGTAAATCCGTCGTACGGCATCCCAAATCTGGGTACGGGTCAATATCACATTCATCATACTATTCATCTGATATCCTCTTTATCAAATATCATGATCGGGGTACTGATCTACGTCTAGTACCATACTGATACCGCCTACGTACGCATGGACGTGTGTGAAACACTACGTCAAGGACCCGCTACAACGTCATGTCGTATCTAAGATACGAACTCTGCTATATCACCGATCTCACGGCCTCAAATCAAATCTCATCGACTCAGCTCAATCCCAAGTATCATCCTCAGTCCGTATGTGAACATATAGTCCCATACCCATGTGAACACATAACTATAAAGAATCCCATGAGCACATATCAATAGGAATGTATGCAAGTATGTATGTGTGTATGTGTGTGTAACACTACCCTAGGGTTCGCAACACTAAAGTAATCCAACACACCAATATCCATCCTAAGCATCGTTATTAATCCTAAATAACATATAACAATTGTTGGTGTGTATACGCATCCGTATACACCACCACGGACTGCGGGGGTGCTATACGCCATCCACCCGACTTCTCCCCGTAGATATAAATCTACTCACCTGGTCCTCGCTCGCCGGTGCCGACGTCGCCACGCGCTTGCTTGTCGTCTCGAAGTCCGCATGGGGTACCTACATATCATAATGCACCGTATCGCATTAAAACTAAATTCGAAATCGAAACGGCATACGAAAATCAAATCGGCACGCCTATCACGCATAGGTCCAAACCTATCGCCTACGCATGCAAGAATAGTCAAACCAACCCTCGATGTCGATGTACAAATGTCAAACCATCGAGAAAAATCCAAACACACCCATTTTCACATTCACAAACACTAAACATACATATGAAATAGGGTGAAATCATCAAAATCAATAAATTGATTAAATCGGTTAATTTCCAAAAATTCTAGTAAAGGGGGTCGTTAACTGTTTTACTACAAGTCTTGATGTTTTAGCAAATTAGAGTTCACAATAATCACTAATTATCTTAATCAGGCCACATAAGCATTTACTAGATTTTTAATTTTGCCAAATTATATTAAACCAAAAACTAGTTTGCAATTTTTCCAATTTCAACCCTTTTAAAGCAACAATACATAATTCAACAAGTAGGCTAGGTTTTGCACAAGCTAAGGTATTAAACTACCCATTATAATTTCAATGATGTGATGATACCCTTACCATATTTTAAATTCTCAATTTTTTCATAATATTTAAAAAAAACTAGTAAGCATAAAATTCCAAATTCGGTGCAAGCATCTTAGATTTGCGATCTAAAGATCAAAATCACAAGTAAATATCCAAACTAAACTAACTAGAATACAACTACACATAGCTAATCTAGTTGTGATGCTTAAAACCCTAATTCAAAACCAAACCCTCTTCTTTAAAAACCTAGAATGAAATTAGCACTAAAATTTAACACTAAAACAATTTAATTAAAGGAATTAACCATAAGTGTTAGTTGGGTAAAGATTATACCTCAATATATAGAGATCTAGCATGAAGATTTGCTTCCAAAAACACCTCCTTTCTCCATATTTTAAACCAATTTGGGTTAGAGAAGAGGTAGAATAGGGTTTCGTGTTGAATTTGTAAAGAAATTTGTGGATTTTTGTAGAATTTTGATGGAATTTAAAGCAAAAGAATTGGGGATAAAAATGAGGGGCTGAAGCATGGAAAGATTCGGCCAAGGGAAGATGGGAGAGAGTGTGAGGAAATGGTGTGAAAAAAATCCAAGTCAAAGCCCCCCCAAATTACCGTAATACCCCCATCCAAAATAATATAATAAAAACCTATATTTAAATCATTTGAATGAGTCAAAGAAGCAAGGAATGGAAGGGGAAGTTGCTGATCCAGCAGTGGTGGGGCCGGCCAAAGTAGTGAGGAATGAGTGAGAGAGATTTTACAAAGAAATTCTATGCAAAAAGACCCCCCACAAGCTCAAAATTGCAAGTTTTAGCTTAAATTAATTATTTTTTTGTTCTCCATAATAAAAACCCATTAAAAATTGAAATAAAATACTAAAAATTTATATTACAACTAGAATTTAATTAACATGATTTTAAAGATTAAAATTAGCCCATTTAAATTTGTATTTATCGCTAATTTAATGTATTTTCTTACCGGCTTAAAATAATATTAAAATAATATTTTTTTCAGAAAATTTGAAATTTCACATGTGGCTCAATAAACACCAAATACTAGTAATTACATAGCTAGAATATGTATATTTAATTTTATAATAAAGATATTTGCATTTTGAATTTTTACAGAAAACCCCCTTATTTTACCGTTTTTTCGAAATTTCACCGAAACGATTTTCAAAACGTTACATACCGACACTGGCTTGGCCGACCGGTTAGCGAACTTGTAGATTGCAATTAATCGTGGCTAATTTTCTTTTTAAGGTTTGAAGGAAAATTTGATAAAAAGCAGTGGGAAACATCGATTAGATAAGATTAATAACCAATCTAATCATTCAAGTGCAATCGCTGAGCGTCTTCTTTTCTTTCTCCTAATGGCAGATACCTAAGACGGGACTTAAGCTTTTATCAGACAAGAATAAACTCACGGGACCGAAGTACAAAGATTGGCTGAGGAACGTAAATATTGCCCTGACCTATGATAAGGTCGGATACGTCCTGACTACTCCAGCCCCTCCTAGCCCAGGCCCTGATTCTTCAGTTGCGGTTAAGAAATCCACAAGACATGGGATATAGTGTAAGTCCACGTTGCCCACCCTGGTGCTTGCGGGGAGGCGGAAAACGGAATAAAAATCGGATTTTTATCGAACTAGGCAACATGGACTAGCTTAAGGAGGATCTTTGCTAAACAAAAACTAACTAAATGCTAACTAGATTTAGCTATATGGAAGAAAGGTTATATCATGGGCTTTATGTCCTTCTCTCCTTGCTCCTTGGAGTGGAAGAAAGAGATCACCTTGTCGCCTTCTCTAGTCGAAGAAGGATCCATCCGAGAGCCTCAACCTTTGGCTTCAACTTCAAGCTAGAAGTAACTAAGGTGCTAGAAGTGCTAATCCTAGAACCTTAGATGAGAGTAGAGATTACTTTGGAGAGGTTTAACTCAAGCTCAAGTGTTTCTCAACACATGAGAGGGGAGAGCTTGAGAGAGAGGAAGAGGAGGAGAGAGAATCAATATGATAGAATGAGAGAATAAAGAGCCATTCTCACATATATGTGTGAATTATTGTAAAAAGATAATTAGCAAGATAATTGTCATGGTTTAATCAAGACTTGACCATTATCATTTCATATTAAATGCAAATTGCAAGGATCAAAGAGCATCTTTTATATGGAATGATGATGGTCAAAGTGTCAACCTAGGTCAACAAGTCAAGATAGTCAAATGGTCAACAACCCTAACCATGCATAATTATATTTAACTAATATCAATTAATCATAATACACACATAAGTATTAGGGTTAATAAAATGACAATGGTCATTAACCCTAATCAAAGTCCTCTCCCTCTGTCTCAATCAACTGTGCATACGCACCCGTATTCGTGATCCGAGGAACACGAATACAAAGAGATAGAACCAATCCCAAATCATATACTAGGATCTGGCTTAAACCAAAGCCCGCTTGTATAAGCTGTCCGGACAGCAAACGTGCACAAGTGCGCGGATGTGAACGAACCCCGTCGCAAAACCATGCGACCTCTACTCATTTTGCCTAAAGGCGAATAGCTCTCTGTGTGGGACTCTAAAGACTCGACACTACGCTGGCAGTGGGTTTAAACACAGACCGCAAGCGGCATTAGCTGTACGTAACGGTCCCCAGGTAGATGCCGATAAGAAGACTGACGAAGTGACCCCATCTGAACTCCTACTGAGCCTGTATGTGACAGTCTCCGTACAGTCCGGTCTGTTCGTCTGATACATCGCATGGCGGGCCTAGGGGGCGGTAAACGTTAGTCCCCTAATAGCGGTACAAGTCGTGTTGGAGTGTAGCCCAGAACACCCTGAGATAACACTGGAAACCTACCAATATATCTCGCTTGCCCATGCCAGGGACTACTCGTGTAATGGCTCTCCTAGACACAGCGCGATGTCAACTCCCAATACCGGAAGAGACGATTCCTGTTTAACCGTTACTGCCTCCAAGTGCTTCGGGACTGCACCCAACTACTACCTGTTTGCACGACTCCTTTGAGCCGTGGTAGGGTAGTAATCTAAGTACAGTGGGAACACACTCGAGGCGAAGTGACAGTGCCAAGTCAGCGGACTAAGCTGTACTCATGTCACCTGGGAACTGATAACTGACAATAGGTATAATACCAACCAACAGTTCCCGACGAGTCCTGTCCAGTATACTCGTAACCTAACGAGCACCCGCATACTATCTCAAGTACGACGTACTGACGGCTGTGGGACAGACCGTCTCCCCCGCTGGGATGAGAAGCGCATACGCTAGTCTACTCCGGAGTATCGATGCCCTGTCTCGACAGTCCAACGACTAGGGACCTGTATAAAGATGTGCTTATGGATTACCCAGCCCCCACGAGTGTGACTGCCATCACAACGCTGGTAATCAAGCAAAAATCCTAAGGGCTCTACTAATATGTATAAGCGATATGCTAAAAGAAACACATGCACATATTGAAGTAGAGACAAACCAAGTAGTATACTACCATTTTGAGCAAGATTGTATATACAACTGTGAATATCCCAAGCTTCCATTATGTAATATACAAGCTAGTATGATACAGTAATGGCCTCTAGGGCATATACACTAACAATCTCCCACTTGCACTAAGGCCATGTACTGGCGTATCGAAGACCTATCATCTCGATCAGCCGCTCGAACTGAGTCTGGGGTAGGGCCTTTGTGAGTGGATCTGCAGAGTTATTCTCCGTATTTACTCTCTTCACCTCGATCTCCCGGCGATCTACGATCTCCCTGATCAGGTGGAACCGCCTCAAAATGTGCCTGGACTTCTGATGGGACCTCGGTTCCTTCGCTAAAGCTATAGCTCCGTTGTTGTCGCAATACAGCGGTATTAGATCAACAATGGTAGGAACCACCTGAAGCTCCGTGAGGAACTTCTTCATCCAGATAGCTTCCTTTGCGGCATCGCAAGCAACTATGTACTCCGCTTCCATAGTTGAGTCTGCAACGGTCTCCTGCTTGGAACTCTTCCAGCAAACCGCCCCTCCATTGAGGGTAAAGACATAACCCGACATGGACTTGGAGTCATCCCTGTCACTCTGGAAGCTGGAGTCAGCAAAGGCCTCAAGCTGGAGGTCTTTTCCGCCCAACACCAAGAACATCTCCTTAGTCCTTCTCAGGTACTTGAGAATGTTCTTTACCGCTATCCAGTGTTTCTCCCCTGGGTTTGATTGATACCGGCTTACAACGCTCAATGCGTATGCTACATCTGGTCTGGTACATAACATCGCATACATTATAGAGCCTACCGCAGAAGCGTAGGGTATAATAGACATGCGATCCCTTTCCAAATCAGTCTTGGGAGACATCTCTTTGGAGAGGGTGATCCCGTGACAAGCCGGTAAATTACCGCGCTTGGAATCTTCCATACTGAATCTTTTCAGTATGGTGTCGATGTACCTTGACTGTGAAAGTCCCAACATCCTTTTAGATCTATCACGATAGATCTGGATCCCCAGAATGTAGTTGGTATCGCCCAGGTCCTTCATGGGGAACCTCTGTGACAAGAATCCTTTGACTGACTGTAGCATAGGAATATCATTTCCTATTAGGAGAATGTCATCCACGTACAAGATGAGGAATACGACAGTTCTCCCTACAATCTTACTGTAAATGCATGGTTCATCTGGGTTTTTGATAAAGTCGAATTCTTTGACAGTATCATCAAAACAGATGTTCCAACTCCGCGATGCCTGCTTAAGTCCATAGATGGACTTTAGCAACTTGCACACTTTACCGCTGCTCCCACTCTGAATGAATCCTTCTGGCTGATCCATATAGACGCACTCTTCCAAATTTCCATTTAGGAAAGCCTTCTTTACGTCCATCTGCCAGATTTCATAATCGTGGAAGGCAGCAATGGCAAGAAGGATCCGAATGGATTTCAGCATAGCCACTGGAGAAAAGTTCTCGTCATAGTCCAAACCAGGTCTTTGACGAAAACCCTTTGGAACAAGTCTAGCTTTATAGGTCTCAACCTGCCCATCTACACCAATCTTCTTTCTGAAGATCCATATGCAGCCTACGGGTTTTACCCCTTATGGAGCAAAGTCCAAAGTCCAAACTTTGTTGGTGTACATGGACTCCATCTCGGCCCGCATTGCATCCAGCCATTTTACCGAGTCGCCGCTCTGAATGGCTTGCTGGAAGCTAGTAGGCTCACCATAATCCATAGTGCAATCCTCTCTATCCCCGTCTATGAGAAAACCGTAGTATCTCTCGGGCGGATGAGATTGCCTACTACTCCTGCGGAGTGGCACTGGGATGTCCGGTTCTCTTGAAACTTCTGGTTCCTTCAAGCTTTCAGTAATAGTTTGTGGTTCTGGAATTTCTTCCAGTTCTATTGCGCTCCCACTTATCTGATTTTCTAAAAATTCAGTTTCCAAGAAGTGGGCATGCTGAGAAACAAAAACCTTTTGTTCCTCTGCGGAATAGAAAAGATACCCCCTGGAGTTCTTTGGGTATCCCACAAACTTACACAGTACTGAGCGTGCCTCGAGCTTGTCCGCATGCTGCTTTTTTACAAAAGCTGGACATCCCCATGTCTTAAGGTACATGAGACAGGGTTTCTTCCCACTCCACATCTGATATGGGGTGGTAGGCACAGTCTTGGTTGGAGCCTTGTTCAAGAGATATGCAGCTGTTTCTAGTGCATAACCCTAGAAAGATCGCGGCAACTCAGCCATACTCATCATGGAACGAACCATATCCAATAGGGTTCGATTCCGCCTTTCCGATACACCGTTGTGTTGTGGTGTGTATAGAGGAGTAAGCTGAGAGAGAATTCCATTCTCTTTTAAGTAGCCCAGAAACTCGGCACTCAAGTATTCACCACCTCGATCAGATCTCAGTGTCTTGATACTTTTTCCCGTTTGTTTTTCAACTTCATTCTTGTATTCTTGAAATTTCTCAAAGGCCTCGGATTTGTGCTTCATCAAGAAGACATGCCAATACCTAGAGAAATCATCTGTGAAAGTAATGAAGTATGTATAACCACTTCGCGCATGTATAGACATTGGACCACACACATCTCTGTGTATGAGTCCCAAGAGCTCGCTTGCTCTTTCTCCGTGTCCAGTGAACGGAGTCTTTGTCATCTTTCCTATGAGACAAGATTCACAAGTGGCATAAGACTGATACTCGAACGGATTCAAGTATCCCTCTTTATGTAACTTTGTTAACCGTATTTCATTAATGTGACCCAGTCTACAATGCCATAAGAAAGCCTGATTTGTTTCTGGAGACTTTCTTTTAAGTGTGTTCTGGACACTGAAGATCTGAGCTTGATTCAATACGTATATCCCGTTTTGTAATGTACCTGACCCAATCAAAACTTGATTTAGGTGGATGTTGACTACATCGCTTACAAAAGTATAATCATATCCTTCCTTAGAAATTAAGGATACAGATATGATATTACAAGTCGCACCTGGTACATAAAAACAGTTACGCAGAATCAATATCTGCCCAGTTGTCAGTCCTAGATGATATTCCCCTACGGATTCAGCATACATGCTCATTCCGTTAGCAACCCTGAGAGTCATATCACCTTTCTTGATAACCCTACGGTTTCTCAGAGCCTGTAACGAATTACAGATATGAGATCCTGATCCGGTATCCAATACCCAGGAAGTAGGGTTAACTGACATACAGTTCTCTATTACAAACACACCCGAAGCCGAAGCCACAACATGCTTCGAATTCTGGCTACTGGCTTTGCAAGCCCTGCAATCCTTCTGCCCATGTTCATTCCCGTAACAATAGGAACGTAACTTTTTCACTATATCCATTCTCGAAACTTCTTCCCTTCCCTTTCTTTCTACTTTCCTGGTTTCCTTCAGGGTAGTAGGTAGAGACTGTTGAATTAAGTCAGTATCTGACCCGTTCTTCAACGTGGTCTTTAGGTCCGTGAGCTTAAAAGAGCTGGTCTCTGTAAGGACGTTGCCCCCTACAGATGACCCGATAGCCAACCTCGCTGGAAGCAATTCGTTCGAGGTCTCATATCTTGCGATACGAGATTGCTCTCCATATAAATCTTTGTTATGGAGGAAGATAGAAACTGAGTCTATCTTCTCGTGCTGCCTCTGGTATGCACCATCAACTGAGGCTAACACGAGGCACTTGGCTTTCGCACAGTCTTTTTCCGATGTCCTATGGATATGAATATCCGTGACAGCGAAAACTGGACCTGAGACGGCAGGGGTTGGATTAGTTAAGGGCTGTCCCAGCTTGTCATGGGCAATGGACATCTGGACAGACCTTTGCCAGTCATAACAGTCAGATTCAGTCATTTTATTATCTAGATGTAACCTAGGTGCGGTCATTGGGTCGCTGCAATTAAGAGAGAGAGAAGAAAACACTTAGCATGATGCTCTTGCAAGTTTAGATTGGTTTTTAATTTATCTAAATAGGATGGCTCCCACTGTCTCTCGAATCCCTCCTCAAACCATAAAAGAAGAATTAGCCGGGATCAATCTCACCGTACAATACTTGCTTAACCGTTCAGCCAGGCCAGTTTCGGTACTTCGAGGGAGGTTTTCGAATGCTTTCGCGAAGTTCCTTAATAAGTAACCTCTTTTCCCAGTGGGCGTAGTCCCGCTAACACCTTTCTAGACACCTACTAGGTTTATAGCATTGATCGTTAAGCGAGAAAGTTCCCTAGGAGTAGCATATACTCAAAGTAGGATCGGGATCCAAATATCATCGCGTGACAAAACTGAAGGAATCCTACCAGAATCATCACACACCAAATGGTATGCAGCGCTAGCAAGTTTCAGTACTTTTGAAACTCCCGATGTGGATTTTTGCCCCATGCTCTTATGACCTTGACGAAGGTCAACAAATCATAAGTCACATGTCAAGTTCTACCCGTCATTGTCCAGGTTAATTTGAACCCACCCGTACATGCCCTTGATGAAGGCCAACAAGGTAATACGACTGTCCCAAACCAACGCATCTATCTATGCTACATATGAACACCCAACAGCTACCAATCACTATGCCTTGATGAAGGTCAACAAACATAGCTTGAATACTATTGAATGTCCATACGAAATGACGGAGGGCTACGAATGGTTTTGGCGAAACCGTGAACGTAGTGAACTTGATATAATCGATGGAACGAGATAGCTTTTAAAAGGAGTGGTTCAAGCTCCGCGTTTAAAAGTTTGGTTTTGAAAGGAATCGAGTGGTTTTCAAAGTGTTCCAATCGACTTTTACTTGGTTTATTTTCTTGCATTAGTTCTTTTAATGCGTCCCATCATTTAATCCTACCATTGCAGAAAACAACCAAAACATGACGTACGCTTATGCCATTCGCATTCGCCACGGGGCCCCGTCATCACCCGTTAGGTTACTTAACTAACGACAGAGCGGGGGCTGGGCTCGCGCGGCTGTAAAACATAAGCAACGCCTAAATAGTTATCGTATATAGATATATAAAAATGATAAACATTACAGATCACAGATGAATACATTGGATATACTAGGAATCCGCAATCCGTTCGAGCCTGCAACGAAAAGCGGATTACACGGTCGCGGTGAATAGCCAATACCCCACCCAAGACCCCTACGGGTGCGGCAAACTACCCGCTAAGTATCCGAAGCGAAGCAACCTCCCTCAACACCGTGAGTAGGCCACTCGGCACTTCGAGATACCCGGTAGTTTGTGCACCCCCTCCATGGGTCTATCCTAGGAGCAAAAACAGTAAAAAGAATTATACAATGACGGCCACAACCCTGACCCGGTTGTGCAGCCATACAAATAATATTACATCAATTTACATGTTACATGAATTGAAAGAAAAGAAAACTCTCGTCTCACAAAACCCCCCGGTTATTCACCCGCGACAATCCAACGCATTCATATACACATACCATCAACAAACACAGATCACAGATATGTATAACCCCCACTAATCGACGTATAGCGATTAGCAGACGTTCAATACATATAAACATCACAGATATAACCCATTAGTCAAAGTGTAGTGAAGTTCGATCAAAAATACGGATTTATAGGCACCCCAAATGCAAATTACTTTTCTGGAAAATCTGGGCAGAAATAAACCATCTTAAAAATCTCAAAACCTTAACAAAGGAATACTGCACCAAACTCGGTTCAGAATGGAGTCAAAACGGCCGCGGTTCCGCGGCAATAGGCATGCTTTTGCCGCGGAACCGCCGCGCTTTGAAGTGTTCACTGGACCGTTTTTGGTGTGCTTCTTGAAAAAACCCTGAGCCGATTTTAGAAGTATGATTTTTTATTTTTTGAGCAGAAAAAAAAAACAGAAACTTAGGGTTTTGATGTTTTAGTTTTGCGATTTTTCCGTCGAACTTCCATACACTTTACTAACTAGCTAGTTTATGTTTAGTTAGGCTCTGATACCACTGTAAGTCCACGTTGCCTACCCCGGTGCTTGCGGGGAGGCGGAAAACGGAATAAAAATCGGATTTTTATCGAACTAGGCAACATGGACTAGCTTAAGGAGGATCTTTGCTAAAGAAAAACTAACTAAAAGCTAACTAGATTTAGCTATATGGAAGAAAGGTTATACCTTGGGCTTTATGTCCTTCTCTCCTTGCTCCTTGGAGTGGAAGAAAGAGATCACCTTGTCGCCTTCTCTAGTCGAAGAAGGATCCACCCGAGAGCCTCAACCTTTGGCTTCAACTTCAAGCTAGAAGTAACTAAGGTGCTAGAAGTGCTAATCCTAGAACCTTAGATGAGAGTAGAGATTACTTTGGAGAGGTTTAACTCAAGCTCAAGTGTTTCTCAACACATGAGAGGGGAGAGCTTGAGAGAGAGGAAGAGGAGGAGAGAGAATCAATATGATAGAATGAGAGAATAAAGAGCCATTCTCACATATATGTGTGAATTATTGTAAAAAGATAATTAGCAAGATAATTGTCATGGTTTAATCAAGACTTGACCATTATCATTTCATATTAAATGCAAATTGTAACGATCAAAGAGCATCTTTTATATGGAATGATGATGGTCAAAGTGTCAACCTATGTCAACAAGTCAAGATAGTCAAATGGTCAACAACCCTAACCATGCATAATTATATTTAACTAATATCAATTAATCATAATACACACATAAGCATTAGGGTTAATAAAATGACAATGGTCATTAACCCTAATCAAAGTCCTCTCTCTCTGTCTCAATCAACTGTGCATACGCACCCGTATTCGTGATCCGAAGAACACGAATACAAAGAGATAAAACCAATCCCAAATCATATACTAGGATCTGGCTTAAACCAAAGCCCGCTAGTATAAGCTGTCCGGACAGCAAACGTGCACAAGTGCGCGGATGTGAACGAACCCTGTCGCAAAACCATGCGACCTCTACTCATTTTGCCTAAAGGCGAATAGCTCTCTGTGTGGGACTCTAAAGACTCGACACTACGCTGGCAGTGGGTTTAACCACAGACCGCAAGCGGCACTAGCTGTACGTAACGGTCCCCAGGTAGATGCCGATAAGAAGACTGACGAGGTGACCCCATCTGAACTCCTACTGAGCCTTTATGTGACAGTCTCCATACAGTCCGGTCTGTTCGTCTGATACATCACATGGCGGGACTAATGGGGCGGTAAACGTCAGTCCCCTAATAGCGGTACAAGTCGTATCGGTGTGTAGCCCAGAACACCCTGAGATAACACTGGAAACCTACCAATATATCTCGCTTGCCCTGGCCAGGGACTACTCGTGTAATGGCTCTCCTAGACACAGCGTGATGTCAACCCCCAATACCGGGAGAGACGATTCCTGTTTAACCGTCACTGCCTCCAAGTGCTTCGGGACTGCACCCAACTACTACCTGTTTGCACGACTCCTTTGAGCCGTGGTAGGGTAGTAATCTAAGTACAGTGGGAACACACTCGAGGCGAAGTGACAGTGTCAAGTCAGCGGACTAAGCTGTACTCATATCACCTGGGAACTGATAACTGACGATAGGTATAATACCAACCAACAGTTCCCGACGAGTCCTGTCCAGTGTACTCGTAACCTAACGAGCACCCGCATACTATCTCAAGTACGACGTACTGACGGCTGTGGGACAGACCGTCTCCCCCGCTGGGATGAGAAGCGCATACGCTAGTCTACTCCGGAGTATCGATGCTCTGTCTCGATAGTCCAACGACTAGGGAACTGTATAAGGATGTGCTTATGGATTACCCAGCCCCTACGAGTGTGACTGCCATCACAACGCTGGTAATCAAGCAAAAATCCTAAGGGCTCTACTAATATGTATAAGCGATATACTAAAAGAAACACATGCACATATTGAAGTAGAGACAAACCAAGTAGCATACTACCATTTTGAGCAAGATTGTATATACAACTGTGAATATCCCAAGCTTCCATTAAGTAATATACAAGCTAGTATGATACAGTAATGGCCTCTAGGGCATATACACTAACATATAGACTGTGCAACAGCCAAGTGCCTCGCGCTTGCTTCTATGAACAATGAACATCAGAAGCAGCACGAAAAGATGGATGTACAATCCATCTTTCTCCATACAAAGGAGTTGTATGGAGAGAAATCTCGTACACTCCGATACGAGGCATCTCGAAAGTTATTTCAGATGCGGATGGCTGCTGGCACGTCTGTAGGTGACCATGTATTGAAGATGATTATACTTATCGAAGAACTTGAGGACCTGGGTTGGACCATGGAGAACGAACAGTATGTTGATATTGTTGTACAGTCCCTTCCCCCTGCATTTGCTCAGTTCATTGTAAACATCAACATGCACAACATGGAGAAGTCCTTACCTTAACTCATCAATATATTGAGGAGTGCAGAGAGCACGCTAAAGGTAGCGAAAACCCCCGCTCTAATTGCTGGACCATCATCCTCTTCTGTCCCGAAAGCCAAGGCCAAGGGAAAGAAGAAGAAGAACCCCATCAAGCCGAGAGGAGGAGTGAAAAAGGCAACGGGAAAGGACAGGATAAGGGCTGTTGTGATAGGACGAGGGGAATGCTTCCACTGCCACCAGACTGGGCACTGGAAGAGAAACCGCGTTGGATACCTGGCCGGCCTCAAGAAGAAGAAGCATGGTGATGCTTCCACTTCAGGTGCGCTTGTAACACAAAACTGTTTTTCAATTAATTCTGCTTTCTGGGTATTAGATACCGGGTCAGGATCTCACATCTGCAATTATGTGCAGGGGCTGAGAAATAGCAGGTTTTTGAAGAAAGGTGATCACACTCTATGAGTTGGGAATGGTTCCTCTGTACATGCTACAGCAGTGGGAGAGTATCACCTTGGTTTGTCGTCGGGTTGTATATTGGTTTTGAACCCATGTTATTTTGTACCTTCGATGTTATGTAATACTATATCTGTATCATTGTTGGATAATGCTGGATATAATTTTGTATTACAATCTAATGTTATGAACATTAACCTTAATCAAGTGTTCATTGGGTCTGGTACATTAAATAACGGGATATACGTCCTAAACCAGCACACGGTTTTCAATATACAACACACAATCAAAAGAAAGGTTTCAGATATAAATGAAGCTATCATTTGGCATTGTAGACTTGGTCATATTAAGGAAACAAGACTAACCAAGCTACATAAAGATGGATATTTAAACTCGTTTGAATATAAATATTATGCGACTTGCTAGTCTTGTATCAAAGGTAAAAAGACCAAAACTCTGTTTACTGGACACGGAGAGAGAGCTACTGAGCTCTTAGGCCTCATACTGTAAGTCGATGTACAACACCCCACGACTTGCGGGGAGGCGGAAATATGAAAAACGATCTTGTTCTTTGCTTAAACATCGACTAACCGAAGAATTTTTGCTAAACTATAACTAACGATAAACATAGGAGTTTTAAACTACTATGTGAAGTGATTATACCAAATGAATCGTGTCCTTCGTGTTTTCGTTCTCCACCTCCTCCTCGGCCTTCTCCAAGTAGTAGACGATCCACCCGAGAGCTATACTTCAAGCTTCACCTCTAACTTGAGGTAACTAGGTTTCTTAAAGTGCTAATCCAAGTAACCTAGGTGATATAGAGTTGGATTATGGAGTGATTAGTCTAATCTAATCCTTGATCTCAACACATGAGAGGGGAGGATTAGGGTTTGAAGAGAGAGAGCTTGAGGAGAGAGAAGGTGAGCATGAGAATGAGAATGAGATTGTGATCTATCATGATATATATGAAGTATTAAACTTTATCAAATAAATAGAAAATAGGATTTAACAACCATGCTTCATAAATACAAATGGGTGATTCATCTCCATGAGTCATTAAGCATTTATGATGCATTAATGATATGGATGAATCACACAAATGAGTCACTAATCTCATTTAATGCATATTCCACCTAAACCCCCAAGTCACCATCTTCTATAAGCTTCTCGTGAAATTACGAGAACGCCCCTCCTATACGTAAAAACACGGAAAAACTTTAGACTGTATAAATCTAATATCCGGATACTAGAATCTGGCTTAAACCAAAGCCGACTAATAAAAACTGTACGAAAGTCGTACGTGCGTAAACACACGTATGCGTCCGAACCCTTGTCGTAAAACCATACGACCTCTATATCGTTTCGCCTGGAGCAGGAAAACTCTCTGTGTGGGACTCTAATGACTCGACTACTACGCTGGCAGTGGGTTTAACCACAGACCGCAAGAGGCACTAGCTGTACGTAACGGTCCCCAGGTAGATGTCGATAAGAAGGCCGATGAGGAAACCCATCCGAACACCTACTGAGCCTGATGTAATAATCTCCGTACAGTCCGGTCTGTTCGTCTAAGACTATCGCATATCGGGCATAGGGGGCGGCAAGCGTCAGTCCCCTAATAGCGGTATAAGTCGTGTCGGAGTGAAGCCCATTACACCCTGAGAAACTACTGGAACCTACCAGTAAATCTCGCATTCCTTGGCCAGGGACTTTGCATAATGGCTCTCTGACACAGCGCGATATCAACTCCCAATACCAGGAGAGACGAATCCTGTCTAACCGCCACTGCCTCCAAGTGCTCGGGACTGCACCCAACTGCTACCTGTTTGCACGACTCCTTTGAGCCGTGGTAGGGTAGCAATCTAAGAACAGTGGGACACACTCGAGGCGAAGTAGCAGTGTTAAGTCTGCGGATTATGCTGTATTCATGTCACCTGGGAACTGTTAACTGACGAATGGTACAAAACCCAACCAACAGTTCCCTGTGAGTCCTGTCCGGTGTACCCGTAACCCAACGAGCACCTGTATACTATCTCCAGTACGACGTACTGACGGCTGTGGGACAGACCATCTCCCCAACTGGGATGAGAAGCGTACACACTAGTCTACTCCGGAGTATCGATGCCCTGTCTCGATAATCCTACGACTAGGGACCTGAATAAGGATGTGCCTGTAGACTACCCAGCCCCCACTAGTGTGACTGCCATCACAACGCTGGTAGTCAAGCAAGATCCTAAGAGCTCTATCAATACGTATACTAACATATTAAGGTAGAAAAACCAAGTAGCATACTACCATGTTTAGCAAGACTGTTATATACATGTGAATATCCTAAGCTTCTATTAAGTAATATACAAACTAGTATGATACAATAATGGCCCCTAGGGCATATACACTAACAATCTCCCACTTGTACTAGGGCCATATACTGGCGTATCGAAGACCGATGATCTCGAGTAGCCTCTCGAACTGAATCTGAGGTAGGGCCTTCGTGAATGGATCAGCAACGTTCTCTTCAGTAGCAACTCTCCGAACCTCGATCTCCCGACGATCAATGATCTCCCTGATAAGGTGATACCGCCTTAAGATGTGTCTGGACTTCTGATAGGACCTTGGTTCTTTTGCTAAAGCTATAGCTCCGTTGTTGTCGCAATACAGAGGTATTGGATCAATTATGGTAGGAACCACCTGAAGTTCTGTTAGGAACTTTTTCATCCAGACCGCTTCTTTTGCGGCATTGCAAGCAGCAATATACTCCGCTTCCATCATCGAGTCAGCAACGGTGTCCTGCTTGGAGCTCTTCCAGCACACCGCCCCTCCATTGAGGGTAAAGACATAACCCGACATGGACTTGGAATCGTCCTTATCACTCTGGAAGCCGGAATCAGCAAAGGCCTCTAACTTGAGGTCTTTTCCGCCGTATACCAAGAACATCTCCTTAGTCCTTCTCACGTACTTGAGAATGTTCTTTACTGCTATCTAGTGATTCTCCCCTGGGTCTGACTGATACCAGCTTACCATGCTCAGTGCGTAAGCTACATCTGGTCTGGTGCACAACATCGCATACATTATAGAGCCTACCGCAGAAGCGTAGGGTATAATAGACATGCTTTCCCTTTCCAAATTAGTCTTGGGAGACATCTCTTCGGAGAGGGTGATTCCGTGATAAGCCGGTAGATTACCGCGCTTAGAGTCTTCCATACTGAATCTTTTCAGTATAGTGTTGATATACCTGGACTGCGAAAGTCCTAACATCCTCTTGGATCTATCACGATAGATCTGGATCCCCAGAATGTAAGAGGCATCACCCAGGTTTTTCATGGAGAACCTGTGTGACAAGAATCCTTTGACAGATTGTAGCATAGGAATGTCATTTCCTATCAATAGAATGTCATCCACGTACAAGACGAGGAATACGACACTTCTGGCTATAACTTTACTATATATACATGGTTCATCTGGATTTTTGATAAAGTCATATTCTTTGATTGTTTCATCAAAACAGATGTTCCAACTCCGCGATGCTTGCTTTAGTCCATAAATGGACTTAAGCAACTTGCATACTCTACCGCTGCTCCCACTCTGATTGAAACCTTCTGGCTGATCCATATAGACGCACTCTTCTAAATTACCATTCAGAAAAGCCGTCTTTACGTCCATCTGCCAGATTTCATAATCATGGAAGGCAGCAATAGCAAGAAGGACCCGAATGGATTTGAGCATAGCTACTGGAGAAAAAGTTTCGTCATAGTCCAAACTAGGTCTTTGACGAAAACCTTTTACAACAAGTCTAGCCTTATAGGTTTCCACCTGTCCATCTACACCAATCTTTTTCTTGAAGATCCATTTGCATCCTATGGGTTTTACCCCATTTGGAGCAAAGTCCAAAGTCCATACTTTGTTAGCGTATATGGACTCCATTTCAGTCCGCATTGCATCTAGCCATCGTACCGAGTCGCCGCTCTGGATGGCCTGCTGGAAGCTAGTAGGTTCATCATCATCAATGATGCAATCCTCTCTATCCTCATCTATGAGAAAACCGTAGTATCTCTCAGGCGGATGAGACGGCCTACTACTCCTGCGGAGGGGTGCGGGAATGTCTTGTTCTTCTTGAACTACTGGTTCTACCAAACTTTCAGTAGTAGTTTATGGTTCTGGAATTTCTTCCAGTTCTATTTCGCTCCCACTTGTATCCTTTTCTAAAACCTGCTGTTCTAGAAAATGGGCATTACGAGAAACAAAACCTTTTGTTCCTCTGCGTAATAGAATAGATACCCCTTGGAGTTCTTTGGATATCCCACAAACTTACACTGTACTGATCGTGCCTTGAGCTTGTCCACATGCTGCTTTTTAACAAAAGTTGTACATCCCCATATCCTCAGATACTAAAGATAGGGTTTCTTCCCACTCCACATCTGATATGGCGTGGTAGGCACAGTCTTGGTAGGAACCCTGTTAAGAAGATATGCCGCTGATTCTAGCGCATAACCCCAGAAAGATCGCGGTAACTCCGCATTACTCATCATGGATCGTACCATATCCAATTGGGTTCGATTCCGTCTCTCCGATACACCGTTATGCTGTGGAGTGTATGGAGGAGTAAGCTGATAGAGAATTCCTTTCTCTTTTAGGTAATCTAGGAACTCGGCACTTAAGTATTCACCACCTCGATCAGATCTTAATGTCTTGATACTTTTGCCGGTTTGGTTTTCTACTTCATTTTTATACTCCTGGAATTTTTCAAAAGCCTCGGATTTATGTTTCATCAGATAAATGAATCCGTACCTTGAATAATCATCCGTAAAAGTAATGAAATAGGAAAAACCACCTCTTGCATGTGTAGACATTGGACCGCATACATCGCTGTGTACAAGTCCTAAGAGCTCGCTCGCTCTTACTCCATATCCAGTGAATGGAGACTTTGTCATCTTTCCTTTGAGACATGATTCACAAGTGGCATAAGTTTGATATTCAAACGAGTCCAAATATCCTTCTCTATGTAACTTAGTTAACCTTGTCTCATTGATGTGACCTAGTCTACAATGCCATAAGAAAGCCTTATTTAAATCTGGAGACTTTCTTTTTAGTGTGTTCTGGACATTGAAAATCTGGAGTTGGTTTAAGACATATATACTGTTATTTAGTGTACCGGACCCAATCAAACCTTGATTAAGGTGGATGTTAACAACATCACTTACAAACGTGAAATCATAGCCTTTATTTGATAACAAGGAAACTGATATGATATTACACGTTAAGCTAGGTACATAAAAACAATTATGTAAAACCAAAATGTGTCCACTTGTCAATCCCAGGTGATAATCCCCGACGGACACAGCTCCCAGGCTAGCTCCGTTAGCAACCTTTAGGGTCATATCACCTTCTTTCAGCACTCTACTGTTTCTCAGTGCCTGCAATGAATTGCATATATGAGATCCTGATCTGGTATCCAATACCCAGGAAGTAGAGTTGATTGACAGACAATTCTCAATTACTAACACACCTGAAGTCGAAACCACAGCTTGCTTCGGTTCCTGGTTCTTGGCGTTCCACGCCTTGCAATCCTTCTTCCAGTGCCCTTTCCTGTGACAATGGAAGCACTTATCCTGGGCCACTACCGGTACTGCAAACTTTTTCTTTCCCTTCGCTCCCAACTTACTAACACCTCCTCTAGTTTTGGTGGCGGCCTTCTTCTTCCTTCCTTTGGCCCTAGCCTTAGACCTGGAAGAAGAGGCACCGCTAACAAACATAGCGGGTGTTTCCCTTTCCTTCTGCAAGGTGCCCTCTGCACTCCTCAACATGTTAAGGAGTTCCGGAAGTTCAACTTCTTTTCTTTGAATGTTGAAATTCAGAATAAACTGGGCGTAGGTGGAAGGAAGTGACTGGAGAATAAGGTCTGTATAGAGCTCATTATCCAAAGTCGTCCCAAGGTCTGCGAGCTCTTCAATATAGCCTATCATCTTTAGGACATGTTCTCCTACCGATGATCCGACGGCCAACCTCGCTCGAAACAAGTTCTTTGAGGTCTCGTATCTTGCTATACGAGATTGCTCCCCATACAGATCTTTTGTATGGAGAAAAATTGATTCAAGTTCTATATCCTCGTGCCTCCTCTGATGTTCATTGTTCATCGAGGCAAGCACGATGCACTTGGCCTTCGCGCAATCGAAATCCCAGGTTTTGCGAATTTCCTTATCCCTATTACTGGATTTGGGACCAGGGACAGCAGGTGCCTTAGCGGTGAGGACGTACCCTAATTTGTCATAGGTCAAAGCCATTTTGACTTTCCACAACCAATCCTTATTGTTTGGCCCTGTCAGTATATTTTTCTCTAAAAGTAACTTAATTCCAGTCATTTTCAGGGTCGCTGCAATTAGGAGAGAGAGAAGAAAACTCTTTAGCATGATGCTCTTGCAAGTTTAGAGTGGTTTTTAGTTTATCTAAACTGGATGGCTCCCACTGTTTCTCGAATCCTTCCCCAAACCATAAAAGAAGAATTAGCCAGGACTATTCTCACCGTACAATACTTGCTTAACCGTTCAGCCAGGCCAGTGTTGATACTTCGAGGGAGGCTTTCCAACGCTTTCACGAAGTTCCTTAATTAAATAACCTCTTTTCTCTGGGGGCGTAGCCCCGCTGACACCTTTCTTGACACCTACTTGGTTTAAAGCATTGATCATTAAGTGACGAATATCCTGATAAGTTGCATATACTCACAGTAGGATCGGGATCCAAATATCATCGTCTGATAATGCTGAAGGAATCCTACAAACATTCATCAAACTCCAAATGGTATGCATTTCTTTGCAAATTTCAGTTTCTTTAGAAATTCCCGATATAAATTTTTGCCCCATGCTCTTATGACCTTGGCGTTGGTCAAAATATCATAAGTCACATGTCAAGTTCTACCCATCATTATCTTGCTAATTTGAACCTATCCGTACATATCCCTGACGTTGGCCAAATGATAATACGACTGTCCCAAACTAACTCATCTATCTATGCAACAAATGAATACCCAGTAGCTACCAAACACTATGCCTTGGCGTTGGTCAAAATGCATAGCTTGAATACTACTGAATACCCAAATGAAATGACGGAGGACTACGAATGGTTTTGGCGAAACCGTGAACGTAGTGAACTTGATATAACCGAAGGAACCTGATAGCTTTTAAAAGGAGTGGTTAAAGCTCCGCAATTAAAAATATCTTCTGTTTTAAAAATAACCGAGTGGTTTCTTTTAAATTGTTCCAACGATTAAACTTTTGGTTTATTTTCTTTACATTAATAATAATGTGTCCCACCATTAACCTATCATTGCAGAAAACAACAAAAATACAACGTCCTCTTATACCATCCGCATTCGCCACTGGGTCCAGTCATCACCCGTTAGGTTACTTAACTAACGGCAGAGCGAGGGCTGGGCTAGCACGGGTGTAAAACATAAGTGACGTCTAAATAGCTATCATATATAGATATTGTACATTCGTCAGATACAATAATAGGCATTCCAGATCACAGATGAACATTATTTGATTAGCAAGCAATCCGTGTTTGCTTTGAGCCTGCAACAAAAGACGGATTACACAGTTGTGATGAATAGCCATTACCCCACCCTAGACCCCTACGGGTACGGCAAACTACCCGCCAAGTACCCGAAGTGAAGCGGTCTCCCTCAACAAAGTGAGTAGGCCACTAAACACTTCAAAGTACCCGGTAGTTTGTGCACCCCTCCTTGGGTCTGTCCTAGGAGCAAAAACAGAAAAATGAAATAATACAACGGTGGCTACAACCGCAACCTGGATGCGCCCCACAAAATAATATTACAACATATTACAATTACATTGAATGAATTAAAATAATAACCCATCACAAAACCCCGGCTAATCATCACAACAGTCTAATACAGTTCATATTCACAAACAGTTAAATCCATTACAGAAATGTGCAACCCCCTGCCAACCGACATACTAGCAGTTAGGGGAGGTTTACGAACACATTATACAATCACAGATATAATCAAATTAGCAAACATCGTATAATTTCGATCGAGCAAACATATCAGATTCTACTCCCAAAACTTCTCTGTGCACCTGAGACTTGAGCAGAAAAATAAACATCCCAGAAATATCATTATGAACACAGGAGAGTTACTGAAGAAATTTAGGCTGACTCGGCCCCAACTCGGCCGCGGATTCGTGGTGAGTTAGCCGAGTCACAAGTCCAAATTTCTGCAGCAGCCCTACTATTCCCTGCTTGTTATTCTGCAGGTCCCCGAAAAATTATTAGGGCCTGTTTTAAATTCGACAGAAACTGTGTTAAATTGATGATTTTTCTGGTTCTTTTTGCGTTCGAAATTCTTACGACTTTTCTAATAAGTTAATTATTGTTTAGCGAGGCTCTGATACCACTGTAAGTCGATGTACAACACCCCACGACTTGCGGGGAGGCGGAAATATGAAAAACGATCTTGTTCTTTTCTTAAACATCGACTAACCGAAGAATCTTTTCTAAACTATAACTAACGATAAACATAGGAGTTTTAAACTACTAAGTGAAGTGATTATACCTAATGAACTGCGTCCTTCGTCTTTTCGTTCTCCACCTCCTCCTCGTCCTTCTCCAAGTAGTAGACGATCCACCCGAGAGTTATACTTCAAGCTTCACTTCTAACTTGAGATAACTAGGTTTCTTAAAGTGCTAATCCAAGTAACCTAGGTGATATAGTGTTGGATTATGGAGTGATTAGTCTATTCTAATCCTTGATCTCAACACATGAGAGGGGAGGATTAGGGTTTGAAGAGAGAGAGAGCTTGAGGAGAGAGAAGGTGAGCATAAGAATGAGAATGAGATTGTGATCTATCATGATATATATGAAGCATTAAACTTTATCAAATAAATAGAAAATAGGATTTAACAACCATGCTTCATAAATACAAATGGGTGATTCATCTCCATGAGTCATTAAGCATTTATGATGCATTAATGACATGGCTGAATCACAAAAATGAGTCACTAATCTCATTTAATGCATATGCCACCTATACCCCCAAGTCACCATCTTCTATAAGCTTCTCGTGAAATTACGAGAACGCCCCTCCTATCTGTGAAAACACGGAAAAACTTTAGACTGTATAAATCCAATATCCCGATACTAGAATCTGGCTTAAACCAAAGCCGACTAGTAAAAACTGTACGAAAGTCGTACGTGCGTAAACACACGTATGCGTCCGAACCCTTGTCGTAAAACCATATGACCTCTATATCATTTCGCCTGGAGCAGGGAAACTCTCTGTGTGGGACTCTAATGACTTGACTACTACGCTGGCAGTGGGTTTAACCACAGACCGCAAGCGGCACTAGCTGTACGTAACGGTCCCCAGGTAGATGTCGATAAGAAGGCCGATGAGGAAACCCATCCGAACTCCTACTGAGCCTGATGTGACAATCTCCGTACAGTCCGGTCTGTTCGTCTAAGACTATCGCATATCGGGCCTAGGGGGCGGCAAGCGTCAGTCCCCTAATAGCGGTATAAGTCGTGTCGGAGTGAAGCCCATTACACCCTGAGAAACTACTGGAACCTACCAGTAAATCTCGCTTGCCCTGGCTAGGGACTTTGCGTAATGGCTCTCTGACACAGCGCGATATCAACTCCCAATACCGAGAGAGACGAATCCTGTCTAACCGCCACTGCCTCCAAGTGCTCGGGACTGCACCCAACTGCTACCTGTTTGCACAACTCCTTTGAGCCGTGGTAGGGTAGAAATCTAAGAACAGTGGGACACACTCGAGGCGAAGTAGCAGTGTCAAGTCTGCGGACTATGCTGTACTCATGTCACCTGGGAACTGTTAACTGACGAATGTTATAAAACCCAACCAACAGTTCCCTACAAGTCCTGTCCGGTGTACCCGTAACCCAACATGCACCTGTATACTATCTCCAGTACGACGTACTGACGGCTGTGGGACAAACCATCTCCCTAACTTGGATGAGAAGCGTACACACTTGTCTACTCCGGAGTATCAATGCCCTGTCTCGATAATCCTACAACTAGGGACCTGAATAAGGGTGTGCCTGTAGACTACCGAGCACCCACTAGTGTTACTGCCATCACAACGCTGGTAGTCAAGCAAAATCCTAAGAGCTCTATCAATACGTATACTCACATATTAAGATAGAAAAACCAAGTAGCATACTATCATGTTTAGCAAGACTGTTATATACATGTGAATATCCCAAGCTTCCATTAAGTAATATACAAACTAGTATGATACAATAATGGCCCCTTGGGCATATACACTAACACAAACATAGTGATGTATGTGGACCAATGTCTACACATGCGAGAGGTGGTTTTTCCTACTTCATAACTTTTACTTATGATTTCTCGAGATTCAGACATGTGTTCTTATTGAAATATAAGTCTGTAGCCTTCGAAAAGTTCAAGGAATATAAATCTGAAGCAGAAAAACAAACAGGCTTGAGTATCAAGAAACTTCAATCAGATCGAGGAGGTGAGTATCTAAGCTCAGAGTTTCTAGATTTCCTAAAAGACAATGGGATTCTTTCTTAGCTCACTCCTCTGTACACACCACAGCACAACGGTGTGTCGGAATGGAGAAATCACCCAATTAGATATGGTACGATCCATGATGAGTGATGCTGAGTTACCAATATCATTCTGGGGGCACGCATTAGAGACTGTGATATATCTATTGAATAGGGTTCCGACAAAAACCGTGTCTACCACTCCATATGAGATATGGTATGGGAAGAGACCATCTCTTAAAAGAGTTAGGATATGGGGTTGTCCGGCTTTTGTGAAAAAGCAGAATCTGGACAAACTCGAGACACGATCGGTTTTGTGTAAATTTGTGGGATATCCAAAACACTCGTATGGATATCTTTTCTACCACAAGGAGGAACAAAGGGTTTTTTTTCTCAGTATGCCACATTTTTAGAAAATGAATTTTTTACAAATGATACCGATGGCAATGCGGTAGAACTAGAAGAAATTCCAGATACACAAACAATTACCGATGACTTGGTTGAAACTGAGCTTTCAATAGAACCTGATGAACCTCAGCCACTCCGTAGATCTAGTAGGACTTCTCGCCCACCTGGTAGATACAACGGTTTTCTAATTCATGGTGATAGAGAAGATTGCATCATGGATGATGATGATCCTACTAGTTTCCAGAAAGCTATCACGAGTGGTGACTCAGTGAAGTGGCTGGATGCCATGAGATCCGAAATGGAATCCATGCACACCAACAAAGTACGGACTTTGGAGGTTGCACCTTCTGGAGTAAAACCCATAGGGTGCAAATGGATCGTTAAGAGAAAGATCGGTGTGGATGGTCAGGTGGAGACCTATAAAGTTAGGCTGGTCGCAAATGGATTTCGTCAAAGACCGGGCTTGGACTATGATGAAACCTTTTCACCAGTCGCGATGCTCAAATCCATTCGGATCCTGCTTGCTATAGTTTCTCACTATGACTATGAGATCTGGCAGATGGATGTTAAAACGACATTTCTAAATGGTGATTTAGAAGAATGCATTTTTATGGATCTGCCAGAAGGCTTCATTGATAGTGGGAGCAGCGGAAAAGCATGCTGGTTGCTTAAATCCATCTATAGATTACAGCAGGTATCACGGAGTTGGAACATTTACTTTGATGATACAATCAAAGAGTTTGGTTTTATCAAAAATGTAGATGAACCATGTATTTATAAAAGAATTGTAGAGAGTACTGTTACATTCCTCTTATTGTACGGGGACGACATTCTCTTGTTAGGAAATGATGTTCATATGCTACAATCGGTCAAACTATTCTTATCGCAGAAGTTCTCCATGAAAGTCCTAGGTGATGCCTCGTACATTCTGGGGATTAAAATCTATAGAGATAGATCTAAGAAATTATTGGGATTGTCCCAATCGAGATACATTGACACCATACTGAAGAGATTTAGTATGGAAGATTCCAAGTGAGGTAATTTACCCGCTTGTCACGGGATCACCCTCTCCAAAGAGATGTCTCCAAAGACAGATGAGGAGAGGGCTCGCATGAGCATTATACCCTATGCTTCGGCGGTAGCATCTATAATGTATGCGATGTTGTGTACTCGCCCAGATGTAGCTTATGCACTGAGTGCAATAAGCAGGTATCAATCCAATCCAGGGGAGAAACAATGGACTGCTGTGCAGAACATTCTGAAGTACTTGAGAAGAACTAAAGAAATGTTCTTGGTGTATGGTAACGTAGATCTCCAAATGCAGGGCTTTACCGACTCCAGCTTCCACAGCGACAAGGATGATAGTAAGTCCATCTTAGGGTTTGTATTTACCCTAAACGGAGGGGCGGTATGTTGGAAGAGTTCCAAGAAAGATACCGTCGCTGCTTCCACGATGGAAGCTGAGTATATTGCTGCTAATGATGCTACAAAAGAGGCAGTCTGGATGAGGAAGTTCATTTCTGAACTTCAGGTGGTTCCATCCATTGCTAATCCAATACCTCTGTATTGCGATAACAATAGAGCCATGGCTTTGGCAAAGGAACCGAGGTCCCATCAGAAATCTAGACATATCTTGAGGCGGTATCACCTCATCAGGGAGATAGTGGATCGCTAGGACATCGAGGTACGGAGAGTAGAAACGAAAGAAAACACAGCAGATCCATTCACCAAGGCCATCCCTCAAGTCCAGTTTGAGAAACTGTTCGAGCTGTTGGGCATGCGGTACGCCGGCAACTGGTTCTAGTATAGACAGTAGGTACTTATTGCACCAACTACATGCCTTAGTACAAGCCGGAGACTGTTTGATATGTATGCCCTAGAGGCCTGTATTGTATAGGATGCTAGGCTTGTATATGCACAAAAACAATCTTTTCTCGAAATGATAGTATGCTATCTGGTTATCTTCATCTTAACGTGTGATGTGTTGTATTTCATATCTTTATATACATGTTGATGAAGGCCTTACGATTATGCTTGACTACCGGGATTATGATGTAGATCATACTAGTGGGGCCTAGGCAGTCTATAAACATATCCTTTAATAGTTCCTAGTCGAGGGTATATCGAGACAGGGCATCGATATTACCAGAGTAGACTAGTATGTTTGTTTCTTGACCCTGCTGGCGATGGTTGATCCCATAATCATTGGTGTTTGACATCAAAGATTGTACACAGGTGCTCATTGGAGAATGGGTACACCGAACAGAACTCGCCGAGAACTCCTAGATGGTATATATACCTATTATCAGATAGCAGTTCTCTAGTGACACTTGTACAGGTTAGTCTGTAGATCCGAGATCGTCATAGTGTCTTGTGTGATTCCCACCGTGCTTTGATTTCCTCCCTACCACGGCTCTACTGAGTCGTGCAAACAGGTGGATTTTAGGTACAGTCATGAATCGTATGGAGACAGTGAGCGACAGAAGGGGTTTCTTCTCTCCCGGTATAGGGATTTGATTCGCGCTATGCTTGATCGGCCATAACAGCAAATCCCTGGCCAGGGTTCTCGAGATTTACTGATAAGAGTTATCAGTAGTTTCTCGAACCATTATGGGCCGTAAATCAGCATGACTTATAAAGTTACTGGGGTCTGACATTTACCACCCGTAGACTTCATATACGACGTATGAGACGAAGAGACCGGACTGTACGGTAAGTGTTGCTTACAGGCTCGTTGGGGTTGTGATGGGTTCGCTTGTCGGCCACATTTTCGTCATGTACCTGGGTAGCCGATACGCATAGCTAATGCCGCTGACGTGCTTATGGTTAAACCCACTGCCAGCGTACTGCCGAGTCTTTAGAGTCCCACACAGATGGTCCCTGGTTCGGGCAAAAGATGTAGAGGCCATAAGTTGTTACGACAGGGTTTCGATCATGTTCGTGTAATTGTTACAAGAATAATTATCGGAAGGATAATACTGGTAGGCTTTGGTTTAAGCCGGATACCGGTACTATATTATTGGATTATTTGTATTTGTATATTTCGGAATTCGGATACGGGTATACTTATACGGTATACGGTGGAGGGGTATTCTTGTAATTGTTACAAGAATACCTTCTAGAAGGAGACACCTCATAATTACATATTTATTTTGTGAAAATAAATAAATGAGGTGGAATTTGGAGAAAGTCTAAGCAAGGATGAAGGAATGGCTTATTTCATTTTTTATTCATTTGGAGTTACTATTGAAGCATGGTGCAATTGTTTATGTCATGCTTCAATTATTTTCATTTGAGCCATATCATTTTTCTATGCTTGATTTTTTCTTTCATCACTTTGACATTCTCTCTCCTCATTATCTCCTTTTCCCTCCTCTTTGCTTTAACCTTCACATGAGTTGTGAATCAAAAGCTTAGAGCAAAAATATAATCTAATACTTGATCTCTACATCATCTAAGTGATCTCTTCTAGCAAACTTGATCTCTTAGTTAAACTCTTGTGAAGAGTTTGTAGCTTGTTCGATAGCTCTCGGGTGGGTCGTCTTAGATCTTGAGGTGGCTGAAGACCGAGCTCTTTGCGACCACAGGGAGCCTAGGAGTCACATCCAAACAAAGACCCGAAGGACCGGTTCCTAGGTATAACACTATCATAGTAGATTAGATCTCTAGATAGTTTTTGCTAGTTAAGGTTTAAGCACAAGATCTTAGTTTATGTGGGTGTTGAATGCAAGAAATTTTTGTTTATCGCTTCCGCCTCCTCACAAGTGTTGTGAGAGTGTGCAACGAACACTAACAGCCAGGTCTCATAAGCCATTGGTGTTAGTTTGTTCACCTAAGATAGTATACAGGTGCTCATTGGGTTATGAGTATACTGGACGGACTCATCGGGAACCTGCAAGTTGGTATTATACCTACTGTCAGATAGCAGTTTCCTGGTGACATGTGTACGGGTTAGTCTGTCGACCTGAGATCTTCATTTGTCTTATGTGAGTTCCCACTATGCTTTGATTACAACCCTACCACGGCTCAAAGGAGTCGTGCAAACAGGTTTAGTTGGGTACAGTCCCGAGCCATATGAAGGCAGTGAGCGGATCGTCGGGGATTCGTCTCTCCCGGTATTGGGGGTTGATGTCACGTTGTGCACGGGTGGCCATCACCAGATATCCTCAACCGGGGTATTCGAGAATTACTGATCCAGGATCTATAGTTTCTCAGGTGGTGATGGGTTACATACAGATTGGAATTATCGCGTTGTTAGGGGTCTGACTTTATCCACCCCTCTAGATTCGATATGTGATACTCTTAGAAGAACAGACCGGACTGTACGGATACTGTCACTGTCAGGCTCAGTGGGGGCTTAGATGAGTTTGCTCATCGGCCTTCCTTTCGCTCAATACCTGGGTAGCCGTTACGTACAACTAGTGCCGCTGAAGTGCTTATGGTTAAACCCACTGCCAGCGCATTGACGAGTCTTTAGAGTCCCATACAGAGGGTTTTCACGGTTCAGGCGATATGGTGTAGATGACGTATGTTGGAACATACAGGTGCCCGATTAAATATGTGTACAAGCTGCACAGACTTTAATCGGACGGTTCATAATACTAGCGGTTTAGGATTAAGCCGGATTATTAAATCAGGTTTTGAATTAATAATTTATATATGTATTTATATATATGTATTCTAGTATTATTGTTCACTATTCATTTCCTCTCTTGGCTATTCGTATTTTTGTACGAGTACGCGTTTATGATATGTGTACCGGGTTGTATTCCGTATTTATACGGAATACTTTCTAGAAGATGGCCACCTCATTAATTGATTTTCTTTTTAGAAAATCAATTTGGGAAATAGGGTGGAGGGTGAGTTGGTATGAGCATGGGCTTGAGCATGTAGAGAGGTATGGCATGGAATTTTTTATTGGTAAAATGAAAAGAGATATTTTGGTGCATGATTGAGAGAGAGAGAGAGAGGCAGCCACAATTCTTGACATGACATGCTTTTTCTTTTCTTCACTTGGTCATTCATTCTCACTTGTGAGAGTTAGCCATTTCTTGATTTGCTCATGCCACATGTTTTCCTCACCTCCTCTTCATCTTCTTGAGTTGCTCATGCAGCATTTGTGATGAGAGAAATTATAGTGACACATCCCTACACCTCCACTCTCCATTGCAAGCGACCTTAGAGCGTCGGTTTCCTCGCTTTATGAGGCTGAAGCTTGCACCGTTTCCCTCAGGTGGATCATCATAGATGGAGGAAGACCGGCAACCAAACTCGATCTTAACGACCACTAGGAGCTTGGGAAGAAGGTTGAAGACCGAAGGACACGGATCAACTCGGTATAACCATTCCTAACTCTTTATATTGCTTGCTAGTATAGGGTTTAGGGTAGATCCGGGCATCGGGTAATGGTAGAGCCAATTTTTAAAAAATTTGTTCCGTATTTGGCCACGATTTGATGCCCGGGACGCTGCCGTAACCCAGCATGGTATCAGAGCCAACCCTTAAACCCTTAGTTAGCTTGTTTAGACGATGTTAAAGTATCGAAACCGAAACCGCCGGATTTGACCCGGCGAGATTCGCAAAAAAAACGGTTGAGGCCGGTTTTTCTATGGAGTTTGGACTTGAAATTTTTGGTGTTTTCTAGTCTCTGGAATATTGGTGCAGTGGTATTGCTTGTTTTGCACATTTTGGATATTATGTTATCTTTTGTTCAGGGGCAATTTGGAGTGTTTCGATGTCGATAATTTAACACTGTTTAAATGTTTATAGTACATACATTACTATCTGTGACCGTGAATGTCATTCGAGCGGTATAACTCGTCTAATTGCTATATGTTCTTTTAGACGAGTTTGCAAACGCGACATTCATGTTGATGCTCTGTGTTGTGCTGTGTTGTGGTTGGATCGTCAAGGTGGATAGCTATGGTGCAATAGTAGTACAGTCTAGTTTCATTTGTACATTTGATATTGCGGGGCGAGCGTCCGACATGTGGACTGCCGTTACTGCCAGTTTGTATATTTTTGTTTGGGGCACGACCGGGTTGAGGTCGATGTCACCCTTGTACATATTATTTTCTTTTTTGTACTAGGATTACCCCGCGGTAGAGTGCACGAATAGCCGAGTTCTAGAGGGCAACGGGTCCGCATCTCATGGCGTTGAGACGGAGGGGACCTTAGTCTAGAATTGGCGGGCTATTCGCCACACTCGTAGGGGGTATAGGTTGACCTACGGAGGGGTGCCCAAGTTACCGGATTCCGTGAAGTGCTGGGTGGCCCATTCACGTTGTTGATTGGGGTTGCCTCGCTTCTGGGATCGGTGCGTAACTTGCCGCACTCTTAGGGGTCCAGCTTTTCATTGCACAGGCTATCCACACGACAGGGAATGTCGGGTCTCATTTGCGGCTCAAGTGAAACCCGGGGCTCCAAGATTATCCACAATTCCGTGTTGCTTCTGTGATGTTGCTTATATCATGCTTGGGACGATTGTGATATATATTTATATATGTACTAGTAAATGTTGTATATGTTTTGCACCCGCGCTAGTCCTTTCCCCGCTCTGTTGTTAGTTAAGTAACCTAATGGGTGATGACGGGACCCAGTAGCGAATGCGGATGGCATATACGTATATCATATTTTTCGTTCTTTTCTGGTGTGATTAATTGATGGGACTGTGTTGATTCTGATCAATGCAAGGATAAAATAAACCTACATGATGTTGTTGGAACCAAGTTTTTAAGACTGACATTACAGACGTTCTCTTTCACTTTGCACAGTGGTATTCGATTGGGAATATCCTGCACCTCATTCGACGAGGCAAGGGCCGAGATCCCTTCATCGGGGGTGACCCCTTGGGCAGAAGTTTCCGTCAACGTAATAACTTTATTATATTCGATTCTTTTGCTTTGCATCGTAGTATTCAGTTTGGGTTATCCTGCACCTCATTCGATGAGGAATGTGCCAAGATCCCTTCATCGGAGTGACCTCTTTAGCAAATGTTTTCGCCACTATATATTTGTAAAACCACTTGGATTCCTTCAACGATATCAAGTTCATTACGTTCATGTTTTTTCGCAAAAAACCAGCCGTAGCCCTCTGTCATTTCTTATAAGTATTGCTTAGTATTCGTGCTGCGTTTGTTGACTGTGTCAAGGCATAGTGTGCGGTAGCCAAGCAGTGCTTGTTTGTGGCATATTAATGCGATTGGTTAGGACAGTCGTGCGGCCTTTTTAACTAAGTCAAGGGCTCGTACGGGTGGGTTTAATGCAATCCTGGATAATGACGGGCTGAACTTGACTAGGATTCTTTGGTTTGTTGACTGTGTCAAGGTCACTTAGGTCCTACGGGTAAAAATCACATCGAGAGTTTCAAACATACAGGAATCTTGCCAGGCATACGCATACCTTCTGGATGTGATAACTTAAGTGGATTCCATAAAATTATCGTGCGATGATAGTTGGATCCCGATTCCCACTGATGAGTAGGATTACTCTTCGGGTAATTTTACATGATCCCGACTAATTCACCTTTTGGGTTTGGAGGAGAATTCGAAGAAACAGTGGGAGCCATCCTGATTAGATAAAGTGATTAACCATTCTGATCTAGGTTAGAGTGCACTCTAAGTGTTTCTTTTCTCTCTCTGGTAGCGACCATAGCCCGACCTTAAACTAAAACTCATGAACCCAGTTAACCGAACCTTCTTAAAACACTTTGGCTTTTGGAATGTCACAGTGTCGCATATATCATTGCCACTTCTATATCACCTTTGAATTCCTCCAGAACACCCCGTATCACTACGAACATCCACTTCTATTGGATAAATCCATCTTATAGTTACATACGAACTCGAAGGAACTTGTTCCAGATTCGAGGATGGATTCTGGTTCTGAAGAGATTGAATAGGATTATTCGGTTGTCTTTTCCCTTTACCTTCTCTCCAGTTGTGAGGGCTCCTAGGATTAGGAAAGGGTATACCTATTGAGCTGATTTGATAGTCTTCCTCCAGACCATAGGCAGGTGCCGAACGGTAGGGAAGGAAGAAAACCAATTAGCCTAAGTTTGGTGTGCAGAAGGTAATAAGTAAAGACAAATAAAGGGATTAGAATAACGGCAAAGAAAATTGCGACTGCTATCATTCACGACAAAACCGTGTATACCCCTGTCACTCCCACATCCACTTTGGATTTCTCTGGAATACTTCGTATCACTACAAACGTCCATAATGCTTGGACCTGCCATCGTATAATTACGTACGAACTAGAAGGAATTCGTTTCAGATTCGAGCATGGTTTCCGGTTAAGGAGAAATAGAATATGATTATTCAGATATCTTTCCCATTACCTTCTCTCAGGTTGCGAGGGCACCTGGCATAAGGAGTGTACACCTATTACGCTTATTGGATAGTCTTCTTCCAATCCTTAGGTTGGTGCCGAAGGGTAGGGAAGGAAGAAAACCAATTAGCCTAAAGAAGGTGTACAGAAGGTAATAAGTAAAGACATAATAAAAGGATTACAGCGAGCGCAGGTAAGTAAATGGTTACTGTCATGAATTAGGATAGTGCAAGAGGTGTTTCTAGGAATACCAGATTACCCCGTCAAAACATTTTCATATTTCAGTTTCACTGTGCGATGTTAATTGAAAACCGTTTTCCCAAATTGGAATCTAACTCCACGGTATGTATTTACCAGATCAGTTTCTCACATTTATATTTTATTACAGATGGTGCGTGGGAGTAAGATATTGGGAATTGGGTGATTAGATCCTCATAATATCGGAATTATTTGTAATTGGTGATATTTGAAGAAATCACCTGGGTTTTGCCTGACGGCAAATATTTGGTTTTGAATATCCATTGTTATGTACCAATTTCAAACTGATATATCTATACATTAGTTTTATAAATTGAGATATAACTTTTTGAAATTATGTATGTGACATTTACCTATATCAGTTGATGGTTAGGTAAGGTTATAACATTTCAGAAATATAAAATATTATTTTTGGAAATTTAATATTAAAATAATATATTTCGCGAAAACTATTCGATTTGCGAATAGGGGTTTTTCGTAAAATGGTATAAGTATATACCAATATTTGGAAATTAATCGGAGATTAAAATAATTTATATATTTTAATGATATTTATCGGATTTTTGGCCAAATCCGTATTTTTACATTTTTTCATGACTTATGCACCATGTCATGTGCATATTGTTTTGTGTTTGTGACTTGTGAGTTTTGAGAGTTAGTGAAATAAAGAGAAAGGAAAAGAAAAGCAAAGAAAAACAAAGAAAACAAAAGAGAGAAAAAGGTTTGAGTGTGAAAAGAATATGAGAAAGAAACAAAAGAGATATTTGTGAGAGAGTGAGTGTAGGGGGATATTTGAGAGTGAGAGAGTGAGCTTAAGGGTTAGACTTGGCTGGCCCTTTCATTCTTTCCCCATTGTTTTATTCATCTCCTCCATGCTCCTATTAGTTATATATATGTCCTAGAGGCCATTGTTGTACATATGATGTATATTATAGTGGATGCTTGGATATATAGAGAGAGGACTTTCTTGCTCGACATGATAGTATTCTATTTGGTTTCACTTTGTCTTAACATGGTGACTTGTATTAGCTTACTGTCTTACTCTCACACGTTGATAAAGCCCTTAGGATATGTACTTGACTACTAGGACTATGATGTAGATCATACTAGTGGGGCCAGGGTAGTCAAAGAGTACATCCTATAACTGTTCCTAGTCGAGGGTGTATCGAGACAGGGCATCGATGCACCAGAGTAGACTAGAATATACGCATCTTGACCCATATAATAGGTGATGGATGATCCCATATCCATCGGTGTTTGACATCGAAGCTGGTGTACGGGTGCTCAGTGGAAACTGGGTACACTGAACGGACTCGCCGAGAACTCCTAGATGGTACTATAGCTATCGTCAGATAGCAGTTCTCCGGTGACACTGGTACAGCTTAGTCTGTAGAACCGAGATCGTCATAGAGTCTTATGTGATTCCCACTGTGCTTTGATTTCTACCTTACCATGTCCAAGAGGGCGTGCAAAACGGTGGCTTTTGGGTACAGTACCGAATCACATGGAGGCAATGAGCGATATGAGGGGTTTCGTCTCTCCCGGTATAGGGAGTTGATGTTGTGCTGTGTTCGATTGGCTATAACTTGAAGTCCCTGGCCAGGGCTGATATGGAGTGTTACTGGTAATAGTTATCAGTAGTTTCTCGACCCGTTATGAGCCTCACATCGACACGGCTTATCGGTTACTGGGGTCTGACGTTTACCACCCCTATACTGGATATGCGACATATCAGACGAAGAGACCGGACTGTACGGTAGTGTTACTAATTGGATTCACAGGAGAATGTACAGGCTTTCTTGTTGATCTTCTGGTCGCTCAATACCTGGGTGGCTGTTACGTTTAGCTGACCGCTTGTAGCTTGTGGGTGTTTGATATGATCATCACATACTGCCGGCGTAATGACGATTCTTTAGAGTCTTACACAGAGGTTTCCTGGCTAAGGCAAAACGGAGTAGGAGCACATATGTGATATGTGCTGGACCGAGAATAATACGATATGAGATACCGTATTTTATTCTCGCGATATGTGATATCGTCTGGGTATATGTGATATATCCGGGTCATCGGATCAAGTGTTAATTCGGTGAAATGGTACAAGTTATATTAGTCAGTTATATATGATATAGCCGGGTTATCAGATCAAGTGTTGATTCGGTAATTAAATGTATATTATATATGACATATATTACATTACATTAACTAATATAAGCTCGCTTTATTGATTCATTTTCTCACGGGATAATACATTGATATATATGCGATATATGTTAATTGTATTATTTTCTTTTGTTACAAAATATATTGTATATGTGATATATAATATAGTAACATGTTAGGGATACAAATACAATATGCTTTGTTGAGTTTAAACATGGTTAGGGTTTGGATTAGGGTTAGCATTTGGGTTAGCTTTTCATGAAGCTTCATGAAGCTTTCCTTTTGTCTTTAGCTTTGATATTTTGTATAGATAATTGTTAACCCAATCCAAACCATTAACTCTAGTTTATTCTCTACAAGGGTTAACTCCTTCATTCTTAACCCATGGTTGGATTGGTAACCACAACAATAATTCATTATTCATCACAAAAGAATTTGAGCTTTCTTCTTCTTCTTCAAGCTCTTGAAAAAGCTTCACTAGGTTTTGTGTTTGTGATGAATAAGTGTGAGAAATTGAAAACAAATGAGAGAAAAATTCATACTTCATTATTCTCATCTATTATAGACACATAGATTAGGGTGTTCACTTCTCTAATAAGTTGTTTAGTGAAGTGTAAGCTTGGGTTAGAGTTTCTTCAAGATAGATCATCTTAGATCAAGAAGACTTCAAGCAAGATGCATCATTCACTTTTTGGAGCCTCATGAGAGTCGGAGTTCTTGATGATCGCAGCGAAGGGACCTCAACACGGAGCTTATGAAGCGAAGGAACAGACTACAAAGGTTATAATCCCTATCTCTTAGAAATAAAGTTGTTTACTTGATCATTGTTTACCCTAATTCTCTAGCAAAGATCCTTGCTGTAGGTTGCTCGGCACTTGAAAAATTTGAGTTTGGCATGGTTGATGCCTTGTAGAACCTTGTTCTAGTGCCTAGTAACCTTACAGTGGTATCAGAGCCTAGCTAGAGCATTAGGCGGCGTGTATACGAAGTTAAAAGTCCGATCGAACCCGGAAACGTCAATTTTGGACCCCTCTCTGGAAATTTTTTAAAAAGTTGTTTTTTTCCTCATTAAAAATACTCAGAAAATTAAGCAGGTGATTCTATGGATAACTGTGAAATACGAACTCCTAACTCCCTAAAGTCGCCGCGGAACTGCGGCAATACCATGCTTTGTGCGGCAGTTCCACGGCCATACTTGGGCATTAGGAATAGATGTTTCTGGGTTGTATCCGTAGGTATTACTACATACTTCTGGGAATTTTTAATATTACTCAAGTGTTGAGTTTTCCGGAGTTCTTTCGTATTCGTTGATTCGATCGGAAAGTTTAACATCGTTTGTTTTTTCCCGGATAATTTAGAATGTGTTAAAAGGTTTGAAAGGATATTAATAACTTACTTTTTCCCCTGTCGGAAAACTTTTAAGTGTTGGATTTTTTCACGAGTTTAAACTTTCGGAAAATCATGCAAGCATATCTGTGGACCCACTAGAAGAACGTAACCTTAACTCGATTATGTGACCGTCAAAACTGCCATTCGAACCCTAGGCTTTTTGGTAGTTTAGCGTTACCACATGTGAGGCGTTGGTTTGACCCTTCTACGGCTGGTTCATTGGGGATGTGACATGTTCTGAAACTTTTTGAACTCTGCTCAAGTGTTGAGCTATTTGGGAAATCTTGGGTGTTTGCTTATTCGATCGAAAAGTTTAACATTGTCTATTTATCTGGAATGTGATACAATATGTGGAATTCAAATTGTTAGGCATGAAATCTGTAACATGTGATGTTTCGGGTTTACTATGTCTAAGGTGTTTTTGGATTCCAAATGTTGTAGTTTTACACTTTCTTTTTTGCGACCGTAAGCGTAGTATATGGGGGTATTGCCGGCTTCGTTGCTGTACATCAACGACAATCGGGATACGTATACTTGCTTACGTTGATGATATGAGATATTATGCGTTGCTGTGATATGTTATATTGGATCGTCGTGTTCTGAATAGCCGGGGGTTTTATATGAGATGAGGGTTTTTCTTTTCATTCATGTAAAATTCATTTGTATGTAATATTCTTTTATTGGGGCACTTCCAGGTTGAGGATGATGTCACCATTGTATATTATTTACTTTTTCGCATTAGGATAGACCTAAGGAGGGGAGCACAAGTGACCGGGTTCTAGGGTTCAGTAGGAGGCCATCTCGAGCAGTCGAAACTGGGTCTCCTAAACTCTAGAATTGGCAGGATCACTTGCCGCTCTCGTAGAGGTCTAAGGGTGTGGGCTTGGCTATTCATCGCGACCATGGAATCCGTGTTTTATACAGGCTCGATATAAAACACGGACATCCTAGTATATCCAATATTTCATATGTTATCTTCTGCTGCAATGTTCTGTGATGAGATCATATTACTACCTGAGACGAATGCTTATACTATATATATATATATGATGATATATAAATATTACTACTTTCCTTTCTTCTGTGATGCTTAGGAAGCATAAATGATGGGATTTATTAATGAGATTAATAAAAGAAAAGAAACCTAAAAGATGTTGTAGAATCAAATTTTTAAAAAGGGTAGCTATAGTTTTTTGCTTTGCACCGTGGTATATGCGATATACCCTGCACCTTATTCGATGAGGAAAGACCCGAGATCCCTTCACCGGGAGTGACCTCTTTAGCAAAACTGGCAAATGCTACAAACTAACGATTTAGTTTTTGATTGCTTCAATAGTTCTTGCTTTGCACAGCGGTCTTTGTGAAATATCCTGCACCTTATTCGATAAGGAAAAAGCCGACGATGCCTTCACCGGGAGTGACCACTTTAGCGAAACTAGAAAAGCCTCAAAAACACCCCTTTTCAAAACCACTTGTTTCTACAACGATATCAAGTTCATTACGCTCATGGTTTTCTGAAAAACCTGCGTATCCCTCCGTCATTTCAGATAAGTATTATTTAGTATTCGTGCTACGGTAGTTTGGCCTCCGTCAAGGCGTAGTGTATGGTAGCTGATTAGTACTTATCTGTAGCATAAGATGCGATTGGATTAGGGTATTCATACGATGTAGTTTGGCCTCCATCAAGGGTCGTGCGGGTGGGTCTAATTCAATCAGGAAATGAACGGGTTGAACTTGACTGGCGTCCTATGGGTAGTTTGGCCTCCATCAAGGTCATAGGATACTAGGGGTAAAAGAATTATCGGGAATTTCAAGTGTTGAAATTTGCAATGAGATTGCATACCATCTATGAGATAGTTGGATCCCGATACCCACTGCGAGTAAGAGTTACTCCTGGGAGAGTTTTACACAAGACAATTAACCGATCAAGTAGGTGACTAGAAAGGTGTTAACGGGGTTATGCCTCTGGGAAAACGGGGTTTATTCTAATTAGGTCCATGCGAAAGCACGGGGAACCTCCCTCAAAGTACCAACACTGGCCTGGACGAAAGATTGGCGAACTTGTAAAGTGTAATTAATCCCGGCTAGTCTTACCTTTTAGGGTTTTAAGGATGATTTGATAAAAAGCAGTGGGAGCCATCCTGATTAGATAAGATAATAACCAATCTAATCTTGCAAGAGCATACGCTAAAGTGTTTTCTTCTCTCTCTCTCCAGGTAGCAACCCTGTCGGGCCTTAATCAAGATAATAATATGGGTGTATTGACTGAACCCGCTTTTTATACTGATCAGGGGAACGTTGGTCCCGTTCTTTCTTATAATTGTTATAAGACAGAGCAGGAATTAGGAGTATATCTGGATTCTCACGCCGCCAAGATGAAGAATAAGCATGCTGATGCATCTTCTTCAGGTGTGTTAGTTATCGAGAACTGTTTCTCAGTTCACTCTACGTCCTGGGTATTAGATACCGGAACGAGATCCCATATATGTAATATGTTACATGGGCTACGGAAGGGTAGGGAACTGGGTGAGGGTGATCATTCCATAAGAGTAAGGAATGGTGCAAATGTTGCAGCCAAAGCAGTTGGCTAATATCACCTTGTGTTACCAAATGGTAATACATTGGTTCTGAACGAATGCTATTACATTCCGACCCTGATATGCAATCTTATATCAGTTTCTTTATTGAGTAAAGAGGGATATAATTTTGTAGTACAGGATAATATTATGAACATCTTCCTGAATCAAAAGTTGATTGGATCAGGCTCGTTAAATAATGGCATATACGTTCTCAATCAAACTACAGTCCTGAATGTACAAAACACATACAAGAGGAAGAGTTCAGAAATGAACGAATCCTTCTTGTGGCAATGTAGACTAGGTCATATAAATGCGACACGGCTAGCTAAGTTACATAAGGATGGATATTTGAATCCTTTAGAATTTTCATCTTATGACACTTGCCAGTCATGTCTTAAAGGCAAGATGACCAAAACTACGTTTAGTGGACACGGAGAAAGAGTTACGGAACTCTTGGGGCTGATACATAGTGATGTATGTGGACCCATGTCTACACATGCCAGGAATGTTTCTTCATACTTCATTACATTCACTGACGATCTCTCAAGATACGGACATGTGTTCCTGCTAAAACACAAGTCTGAAACTTTTGCGAAATTCAGAGAATATAAGAACGAAGTAGAGAACCAAACGGTCAAAAGTATTAAGGTACTTAGATCAGATCGAGGAGGGCAATACTTGAGCAATGATTTTCTGGATTATCTAAAGGAGAATAGGATTCTCTCTAAGCTTACTCCTCCCTATACACCACAGCACAACGGTGTATCGGAGCGGAGGAATCGCACCCTATTAGATATGGTGCGCTTTATGATGAGCACCGCTGAGTTACCTATTTCCTTTTGGGGTTATGCGCTTGAGACGGCCATATACCTATTGAATAGAGTTCCCACCAAATCAGTGCCTACCACTCCAAATGAGATATGGAATGGGAAGAGGCCATGTCTAAATTTTATTCAGATATGGGGTTGTCCGGCCTATATAAAAAAACAAAATCCAGACAAACTCGAGGCAAGGTCTGTCCTGTGCAAGTTTATTGGATATCCCAATCATTCGCGAGGGTATATCTTCTACCGCTCCGAGGAACAAAAGGTGTTTGTTTCTCGACATGCCACCTTTTTAGAAAAGGGTTTCTTATGAAAGAAATTAGTGGTGAAGAGGTAGAACTGGAAGAATTTCCAGCAACACAAACTACTACAGAAGATTTGGTGGAACCAGAGGATTCAGTATTTCTCGACGAACTCCAGCCTCTCCGCCGATCTAGTAGGGTTCCTCATCCACCTAAGAAATACTACGGTTTTCTCATTGACGGTGGAAGCGAGGATTGCATCATGGAAGATGATGACCCGACTAGCTTCGAGCAAGCCATCACGAGTGCTGACTCTGTGAAGTGGCTGGATGCAATGCGATCTGAGATGGAATCCATGTACACCAACAAAGTATGGACTTTGGAAGTTGCTCCTGAAGGGGTAAAACCCATTGGGAGCAAGTGGATCTTTAAGAAGAAACTTGGTGTAGATGGAAAAGTTGAGACATTCAAAGCTAGACTTATTGTAAAGGGTTTTCGTCAACGACCAGGTGTGGATTATGACGAAACCTTTTCTCCAGTGGCTATGCTTAAGTCCATCCGGATCTTACTTGCCATTGCTGCATACCAAGACTACGAAATCTGGCAAATGGATGTTAAGACCGCCTTTCTAAATGGTGATTTAGAGGAATGGGTGTTCATGACTCAGCCAGAGGGCTTCGTAAATAGTGGGAGCAGCGGAAAGGTGTGCAAGCTGCTTAAATCCATCTACGGGTTAAAGCAGGCATCGCAGAGTTGGAACATCTGCTTAGATGTTGTAGTCAAGGAGTTTGAGTTCATCAAGAACGTAGATGAACCTTGTATATATAAGAAGGTGGCAGAGAGTAAGTAAGTCTTCCTCGTATTGTACGTGGATGACATACTCTTGATAGGAAATGATATCCCTATGCTGCAATCAGTCAAGCTCTTCTTATCACAAAGATTCTCAATGAAAGATCTAGGTGATGCCTCCAGCATTTTGGGAATTATGATCTAAAGAGATAGATCTAAACAGATATTGGGATTGTTCCAATCCAGGTACATTGACACCATACTAATGAGGTTTAGTATGGAAGAATCCAAGCGTGGGAACCTACCCACGATCTCTAGACTCACTCTCTCCAAAGAGAAGTCTCCCAAGACTGATTTGGAAAGAGCTCGCATGCAAGGGATACCCTATGCTTCGGCAGTAGGCTCTATCATGTACGCGATGCTATGTACAAGACCCGATGTAGCATACTCACTAAGTATAGTAAGTAGGTATCAAGAAGATCCTGGAGAGAGTCACTGGATAGCTGTGAAGAACATTCTCAAGTAGTTGAGAAGGATTAAAAAGATGTTCTTGGTGTATGGTAACGGAGAACTCCAGGTGGAGTCCTTTACCGATTCGAGCTTTCAAAGTGATAAGGACGACTCTAAGTCGCACTCGGGATTTGTCTTTACCCTAAATGGAGGGGCGGTTTGTTGGAAGAGTTCCAAGCAAGAAACCGTGGCAGACTCGATGATGGAGGCTGAATACATCGCTGCCAACGATGCTGCCAAAGAGGCTGTCTGGATGAAGAAGTTCATCACTGAACTTGGTGTGGTTCCATCCATTGAGCATCCAATACCTTTGTATTGTGATAACAATGGAGCTGTGGCTTTGGCCAAGGAACCCAGGTGCGATCAGAAGTCCAGACATATTATGAGGCGGTATCACCTGATCCGGGAGATAGTTGATCGCCGCGAGATCGAGGTCAGGAGAGTTGACACGAAGGACAACACTGCGGATCCACTCACGAAGGCCATACCCCAGATACAATTTGAGAGACTCTTCGGGATGTTGGGTATGAGATACTACAACAGCTGGCCTTAGTGCAAGTGGGAGATTGTTAGTTATATATATGCCCTAGAGGCCATTGTTGTACATATGATGTATATTATAGTGGATGCTTGGATATATATAGAGAGGACTTTCTTGCTCGACATGATAGTATGCTATTTGGTTTCACTTTGTCTTAACATGTTGACTTGTATTAGCTTAGTGTCTTACTCTCACATGTTGATAAAGCCCTTAGGATATGTACTCGACTACTAGGACTATGATGTAGATCATACTAGTGGGGCTAGGGTAGTCAAAGAGTACGTCCTATAACTGTTCCTAGACGAGGGTGTATCGAGACAGGGCATCGATGCACCAGAGTAGACTAGCGTATACGCATCTTGACCCATATGATGGGCGATGGATGATCCCATATCCATCGGTGTTTGACATCAAAGATGGTGTACGGCTGCTCAGTGGAGACTGGGTACACTGAACGGACTCCCTGAGAACTCCTAGATGGTACTATACCTATCGTCAGATAGCAGTTCTCCGGTGACACTGGTACAGCTTAGTCTGTAGACCCGAGATCGTCATAGAGTCTTACGTGATTCCCACTGTGCTTTGATTTCGACCTTACCACGTCCAAGAGGGCGTGCAAAACGGTGGCTTTTGGGTACAGTCCCGAATCACATGGCGGCAATGAGCGATAGGAGGGGTTTCGTCTCTCCCGGTATAGGGAGTTGATGTTGTGCTGTGTTCGATTGGCTATAACTGGAAGTCCCTGGCCAGGGCTGATATGGAGTGCTACTGGTAAGAGTTATCAGTAGTTTCTTGACCCGTTATGAGACTCACATCGACATGACTTATCGGTTACTGTGGTCTGACGTTTACCACCCCTAGACTGGATATGCGACATATCAGACGAAGAGACCGGACTGTACAGTAGTGTTACCGATTGGATTCATAGGAGAATGTACAGGCTTGCTTGTTGATCTTCTGATCGCTCAATACCTGGGTGGCTGTTACGTTTAGCTGACCACTTGCAGCTTGTGGGTGTGTAATACCCGAGTTCATTTATACGAATTCCAGTTTCCATATTTACCTATCCATGGTCTTTTCTAGATTTAGCGTGTTTGGGTGCGAATGGTATTTTACATATTACTTTGCATTCGACCCGACCCGCTTGCTTGAACTTGTTTGATTCTTAATCATAGATTACCTTGACTTGTTACATAGACACGTGCATCTCATGTGTAATACATACTGGTAGTTTATCTAGTATCGCATCTTTTATCATATAACATTTTGAGTCACATAAAATATTTTAAAAATACATTGCATGGCCTGCTTGATACCCCTAACCCTGTGGTAGCGTCCTTGCATCGTGTTCTCGTCCCGTTCAGTGAAACGGTCGTGTTTGGAAGGCTACGCGCACGTACGTGCGTCCGTTCTTGGGGGTATGCATTTCTGTTATATAATGATTCATTTTAAATTTTGAAACTGGCTCATAATTTTTATATTTCAAATACAAAATTTTGGACCCGACCCGGGCGCATTTCTGTATTATTTTGTATCCCGCCAAATTTTTAATTATTTTGTTAAATTTCTTAATCCGTTTAAAATATCATTACAGCTAGCAAAATATTCTTAAAACTATTTAAAATCTTTTATATATTTTTCCTAACCTATTTCTCATCCTACAACAAATCAAAACTTTCCTTTAGCTTCACTGGGCCCCACACGTTTCCTCTCTCCCATTAAATCTTTCTTTCTCCCTCTCTCTCTTTATTTTTCCACGAGCCAATCGCATCCCTCCCTTTCTTTACGCCGGGCCCCACACTAATCTCTCTCCTTTCCCTTTCTCTTTCTCTTTCTCTCTCCTTCGCCGCAGTTCTTTCTCTCTCTTCTCTTTCTCTCTCCTCTCGCGCTCTCTCTCTCTCCTCTCGCGAACACTGTTCGCTTCTCGAGTCGGATCACCGCCCGACGGATCTCATCACCTCCCGTCTCTCTTTCTTCTTCTTCCTCGTTTAAAACCCCGAGCACGAGAAAACCCAAAGCATCGAACCCTAAACCCCTCTGCCTCTACACTCTCTACCTCATTATCTCCTCCTCGTCTTCAACTTCCCTTCCTCTTCTCCTTTGCTCGTCACGAGAACCCTGCCACCAACCCTAACCACAGAACCCATCGCCTCAACTGCACCTCCATCGCCGACGACCTCTTCTCCTAGTCGTCACCTCACCCCACTCCTTCTCTCCTCATCCCCATCATCTCCTTCTCCTCCATCTTCTCCCTCCTTCCACTGCACCATGCACACCCACAGAACCCCACAGAATCCCTCATCACCACCTTGCACCACCTCGTCACCGATCATCCCTCGCCGTTGCCATTTCACTCTATCTCTCCTCCGCTCCCTCTCCTCTGTGCTTCTCCCTCATCATTATCCCTGCACACCAGGACATCCAAGAGAGCAAACCGAGCCTTAACCCTAACACACCCGAACCCTAGCCTCGCCGGGAAACCCTCATGCCGGCAACCCTCATCGTCGCCACCCCTTGCCGACTCCCCTCCGCAACCACATATCACAGCTACGGTAAGCTCTCTTTAATGTTTCCCTTCTTCCCTTCTTCTCTCTATTCTTTCTTCTCTTTCTTTATGTGTTGTTTCTCATGTTCACAGTTATTGGTTGCCGGAATCTGACCGTGCCGGCGACGATCACGACGCCCCAGCTAGCATCTTTGACCCCTGTGTTTCCCTAGCGCATTGTTTAGACTCATTCCGTGTACCGTGCGCGCGTTGCGACTTCTCCTGCCGACGCGTGATGTTCCGTATACCGCTACGTGATCCGATCAAGGCAAGTGAAACTTACTACATGCTATTTATAGTATTTCATATTTATTTGCATATATATTAAGCATGAAGTTTGAACTTGGTGCCCTATATAACATTTTACCATCCGATGTCTGCTTATGTCATTTATGAGTTAATTACGAAAAGACACCTGGTTGCTTGTTGATCACAATATTTTATGCCCATGACTATATTTATATCATAGTTCTTGGTCGCATAGTCATAGTACCCTTTAAATAGTTTATAACTGTTCAACACCCGTTTGCAACCATCTCGTCTAGTATACATATTATTGCAACCATTTAACCCCTTTACATATAATTGCATCAATCGGGCTTTTAATACATGATAATGTGATTTTAAAATTCTTAGTTTATTTAGGGTATGATACTTCATGTCGGAACCATGACCCTAACTCTAATCGATAACCGTACACCCATATAGTTTAATCTGTGCCCATTTGCATATCGTATTACAATGTTCCTGTTTATTGTTCTATTAGTACCCATGCTTGTTTTGTATACCCATGCTTATGCTAGTTGATTATGAGCACCCACATGATATCTTGTACACCCCTGACATGACTTGTTACACCCATTAATTGACACGACATGGTACCGGGCAACTCTTGACATGACATGACACCTTTATACATTACCTGGCTTGACCTGATGTACCATGGTCTTACCTATTACCTGATCTTGTGTCTAATGCCAACAAACCTGACATGTTGTCCTTACGGACCGTTCCTGTTGTCTATCTAGACAAACCTGTACCTGCCTAATCCTAAGTTGGTATTAGCTTAGATTATTTAATACCTGACCTGAACATATATAACTTGGGGGTATGGGGAAATCAATGATGAAACCTGACTTGTAACTCGACAGTTTTCTACCTTTACCGACCAGTTTTAGAGGCTAGGCCAGCCTTGGGATGATACTGCAGACATCATCCATCGTTATCCATTACCTTTTAGAGGCTAGGCCAGCCTTGGGATGATGTCATGGACATCATTCATCTTTACCCTTTTCCTTTAGTGCCAAGCGGCATGTCTCGGTTTCAGCCCGAGAATCTTCACCGTGATCCCGGGCACGCACGGGATACTATTGAGTTACATCGATGATTCATCAAATTGATTCAAAGACTTGAGAGTAGTTAACCCAATAGACTAGTTTAGATTTCTCACTACACATTACCCCACTGTCCTTACTTATATCACAGTTATGCTTGTTTTTATCATTTATACTCATACTTCATGTATTGCCACCCCCGTTTATATTATCGCTTGATATTATGACGCGCCGACGTCTGGGTTTTGTATGGCCCAGATCCTCTACCTTTGTTGCAGACTGATCAGGAGTATTGCCGCTGTTAGACCGAGCGGTGAAGATCCTGTTGGCATGCAGTTTTACTTTCCAGGTGTTTCATTTATTGTATCTTTTACTTCCGCATATTATCATTTCTTGACTCATTTATTCTGGCTCATGGACATGTACTAGATGGTTTAGTTTACATTCCTGTTCTTGATATCTCTACAGCCGTAATGTGATTGTGGAAGGATTTTTCCTATCCACAGGTAGCATGGTTGGCTATGGCACGTGCCCAACTTAGCGTACTCTTGGAAGCGGGGCGTGATATGGTTCTTTTGGTATCAGATCCATAGGATATAGGTTAATCGGGTTTGATTCTTTTGTAGTTGGGTATTGGACCCAATACACGAATCAGAATACTCGTGATTAGGAACATGTCCTGCCACCTTGTTATCGTGATTCTTGAATCATATCTTTCTTTTATCCTTCGTCTTGAAGTTAGGCAAACAACATTGCATCTCGACTTGAACCCCTTTGGATTCTCTATTGTTTCTCCTTGTTCCTTGATTCTGATACTAGCATTTGGGCGACTTGAGTGGAGTTATGTAATTGTACCCATGAACTGTAGCATGGTTACAATGCGGTACTCTATTTAAGTAACTTGGAGTCCTGGTCTTGATTCACTTCCTAATTCCATGATCGTTATACTACCTTGCTTCTCTCGGTTTCATTGCTTACCAGTTATTGTTTCATCGCCAGCTTGAATCATGTTTACCGTGCTTAATCCTCTTCAGTATCTTGACTTCAGATGAAGTCATCTCGGTATCTTACTTGTTCTTGTTTTTCCCCGCATTAGGATTATTCAATCCTGGTGCATCCCTTGTTTGTTGTCGTCTTGGGAATGGATTTTTCATGGCACTTTCCACGCTTATATTGATGGTAAGGAAAGGAAAGTGATTCTCCAGATTCCCGGACACCCGGAGTTTGTTTTGATGGAGGAAGCAGTTCTGTCGGGCCAGTCGAATTTCGGGCTAGGCCGACAAATAATGTTCTTCCGTCGATGGAAGTTGATAAGGAGGAAGCGCCAGCTATAGTTCGAGCCTTCATGGACGTGTTCGAGAACATCTCGGCTTTACCGCCAAAACGAGATGTAGAGTTCGCGATTGATCTTGTTCCTGGTGCAGCGGCAATTTCAAAGGCGTACTATCCAATGGCACCAGTTGTGTTGGAAGAAGACAAGAAGCAAGTAACTGAATTACTTGAGAAGGGTTGGATTCGCAGAATTAACTCGCCTTGGGGAGCTCCAGTTCTTCTAGTAAAGAAGATGATGTCATAAGGAGGATGTACATCGATTGTCGAGAATTTAACCGGGTGACTATTAAGAACAAGTACCCAATCCCTCGCATTGGCGAATTGTTCGATCTGCTTAGTGGTGCGAGGGTATTCTCGAAGCTGGATTTGCGATCCGGATATCATCAGGTACGAGTTAAATTAGAAGATATTTGCAAGACTGCGTTCCGAACTCGGTATGGACATTACGAGTATTTAGTGATGCCCTTCGGAGTAACGAATGCACCGGCGATATTTATGGACTTGATGAACCAAATCTCTTCACCATTGTTGGACCAGTTTATAGTGGTGTTCGTTGATGATATTCTGGTCTACTCAAAGGAGTATTGAAGAGTGTGCATAACACTTGAAGATCGCACTGCAGATATTGAGGCAAGAAAGATTGTATGCTAAGATGAGCAAGTGCGAGTTTTGGCTTGAAGAAGTGATGTTTTGGGGGAATGTTGTATCCGGAGTTGGAATCGCCATTGATCCTGAGAAGATTAAAGTAGTTCAAGATTGGCCGATTCCGAAGAACGTAGCAGAGATCAGAAGCTTTCTTGGACTTGCCAGGTAGTACAGAAGGTTCGTAGAGAATTTTGCTCGTTTGGCAGAGCCTCTGACCAAGCTTACGCCTAAGGAAGTACCATTTGTGTGGACAAATAAGTGTGCGTCAGCTTTTGAGGCGTTGAAGCAAAGGTTGATAACCGCTCTTGTTTTAACCGTGCCAGACAGTTCTGGAGGATTGGTGATTCACAGCAACGCATCGGGGAAAAGATTGGGATGTGTTTTGATGCAGCATGTGAAGGTTATAGCTTACGCATCGAGACAGTTGAAGACCCATAAGAAGTATTGCCCAACTTCTGACTTGGAGCTAGCAGCTGTGATGTTCGCTTTGAAGATTTGGAGACACTGCTTATTGGGCGAGAGGGTCGAGGTTCTCACCGATCACAAAAGCCTAAAGTATGTATTCATGCAGAAAGAGCTTAACATGAGGCAGCGTAGATGGTTGGAGCTGATGGCTGACTACGATCTTGACCTTAAGTACCATCCCGAGAAAGTTAATGTAATGCCGGATGCGCTTATTCGGTTCCCAGCAATTCAGATGTTGACTACACAGAAGGAACGTATTGAAGACTGTCGGAGATTCGATTTGGAAGTTGTGCTACCGCATTCTTCGGGACAGTTGATGCACTTGCAAGTACAGTCGTCGTTGATCGAAAATATTAAAGCAGTGCAATTGCAGGACCCAATATTGCGGAAGTTTCGAGAACAGGTTGAAGATGAACTTCGAACCGACTTATTGATTCTTGAAGGTGATTCGTTGCGATATGGTAGCCGTTTGTGTGTGCCAAAGGGAGATATCCATGAAGAAGTTATGAAGGAGGCACACAGTTCCGCATATTCCGTACATCCAGGAGGCACGATGATGTACCATGATATACGACAGCATTTCTAGTAGGAAGGCATGAAACGGGAGTTTGCCCGCTTTGTGGTAAAGTGCTTGGTGTGTCAGCAAGTTAAGGCTGAACATCAAAGGGTTGCTGGTTTATTGCAACCACTTCCGATTCCTCAGCGGAAGTGGGACCATATAACCATGGATTTCGTGACTGCTCTACCGCGGAGTCCAAAAGGCAACAATGCAGTTTGGGTGATTGTTGACGGATTGACCAAGGCAGCTCATTTCATCTCTTTTCGAGATGATCAATCAACAGAAGTTTTGGCAGAACGGTGCATACAGGAGATGGTACGATTGCACGGAGTACCGGTGAGCATCGTGACCGACTGTGACAACCGTTTCTTATCACTTTTGGAGGAACTTACAGGAAAGTTAGGGACTAGTTTGAAGTTTAGTACAGCTTATCATCCTCAGACAGATGGCCAGTCGGAGAGAACGATCCAAACTCTTGAAGACATGTTGAGAGCTTGCATATTGGACTTCAAGGGTTCATGGGAGGATCATCTACATTTGGTGGAGTTTTTCTTACAGCAACAGTTTCCAGGCGACTATTCAGATGGCTCCATCCGAAGCTTTATATGGTCGCAAGTGTCTTTCACCAGTTTGTTGGGAAAATGTTGGTGAACGAAGATTGTTGGGACCAGATTTGGTTGTGCAGACAGTCGGGAAAGATAGCAGTATCCGGAGTCATATGAAAGCAGCGCAAGATCAGCAGGGGAGTTGGATCGATACATCGAGAAGAGCTCTAGAGTTCGCTGTTGGTGATCTAGTTTTCTTGAAAATGTCACCGACTAGAGGGGTGATCCGTTTCGGAAGTCGAGGAAAGCTTAGTTCTCGATTCGTTAGACCTTTTGAGATCTTGGAACGTATTAGAGAAGTGGCTTATTGTTTGGCGTTACCGCAATCCCGGGCGAATGGTCATGACGTGTTTCTCGTACCTCAAATCCGTAAGTATGCTCGAGATGAAATACATGTGTTGGATCATTCGAAGCTGACTGTACGAGAAGATTTGACTTTTGAGGAGCGACCGATGTCGATTATAGATCGAAGAGAAAAGGTTCTTAAGAACAAAGTTATCTCTCTTGTACTTGTTTCTTGGAATAATCGCTCGCATGGAGAACCAACTTGGGAACGAGAAGATGAAATCCGGCAGAAGTTTCCACATCTATTCTTGAAATTTCTTGTTTGTTTATCCTATTTTGTTCTTGGAATTTCGAGGACGAAATTCTTTTGTAGTTGGGTATAATGTAACACCCGAGTTCATTTATACCAATTCCAGTTTCTGTATTTACCTATCCATGGACTTTTTTTGATTTAGCGTGTTTTGGTGCGAATGGAATTTTACATAGTACTTTGCATTCGACCCGACCCACTTGCTTGAACATTTTTGATTCTTATTCATAGATTACCTTGACTTGTTGCATGGACACGTGCATCTCATGTGTAATACATACTGGTAGTTTATCTAGTATCGCATCTTTTATCATATAACATTTTGAGTCATATAAAATATTTTAAAAATACATTGCATGGCCTGCTTGATACCCCTAACCCTGTGGTAGCGGCCATGCATCGTGTTCTCATCCCGTTCAGTGAAACGGACGTGTTTGGATGGCTACGCGCACGTACGGGCGTCCGTTCTTGTGGGTATGCATTTCTGTTATATAATCTTTCTTTTTAAATTTTGAAACTGGCTAATAATTTTCATATTTCAAATCCAAAATTTTGGACCCGACCTGGGCGCATTTCTGAATTATTTTGTATCCCGCCAAATTTTTAATTATTTTGTTAAATTTCTTAATCCGTTTAAAATATCGTTACAGCCAGCTAAATATTCTTAAAACTATTTAAAATCTTTTATATATTTTTCCTAACCTATTTCTCATCCCACAACCAATCAAAACATTTCTTTAGCTTCACTGGGCCCCACATGTTTCCTCTCTCCCATTAAATCTTTCTTTCTCCCTCTCTCTCTCTTTATTTTTCCACGAGCCAATCGCATCCCTCCATTTCTTTACGCCGTGCCCCACACTAATCTCTCTCCTTTCCCTTTCTCTTTCTCTCTCCTCCGCCGCAGTTCTTTCTCTCTCTCTTCTCTTTCTTTCTCCTCTCGCGCTCTCTCTCTCCTCTTACGAACACTGTTCGCTTCTCGAGTCGGGTCACCGTCCGACGGATCCCGTCACCTCCCTTCTCTCTTTCTTGTTCTTCCTCGTTTAAAACCCCGATCACGAGAAAACCCAAAGCATCGAACCCTAAACCCCTCTGCCTCTACACTCTCTACCTCATTATCTCCTCCTCGTCTTCAACATCCCTTCCTCTTCTCCTTTCCTCGTCACGAGAACCCTGCCACCAACCCTAACCATAGAACCCATCGCCTCAACTGCACCTCCATCGCCGACGACCTCCTCTCCTCGTCGTCACCTCAACCCACTCCATCTCTCCTCATCTCCATCATCTCCTTCTCCTCCATCTTCTCCCTCCTTCCACTGCACCCTGCACACCCACAGAACCCCACAGAATCCCTCATCACCACCTTGCACCACCTCGTCGCCGATCATCCCTCGCCGTTGCCATCTCACTCCCTCTCTCCTTCTTTCCCTCTCCTCTGTGCTTCTCCCTCATCATTATCCCTGCACACCAGGAAACCCAAGACAACAAACCGAGCCTTAACCCTAACATACCCGAACCCTAGCCTCGCCGGGAAACCCTCACGCCGGCAACCCTCGTCGTAGCCACCCCTTGCCGACTCCCCTCTGCAACCACAGATCACAGCTACGGTAAGCTCTCTCTAATGTTTCCCTTCTTCCATTCTTCTCTCCATTCTTTCTTCTCTTTCTTTATGTGTTGTTTCTCATGTTCACAGTTATTGGTTGCCAGAATCCGACCGTGCCGGCGACGATCACGACGACCCAGCTAGCATCTCTGACCCCTGTGTTTCCCTAGCGCGTTGTTTGGACTCATTCCGTGTACCGTGCGCGCGTCGCGACTTCTCCCGCCGACGCGTGATGTTCCGTATACCGCTTCGTGATCCGATCAAGGCAAGTGAAACTTGCTACATGCTATTTATAGTATTTGATATTTATTTGCATATATATTAAGCATGAAGTTTGAACTCGGTGCCTTATATCACATTTTAATATCCGATGTCCGTTTATATCATTTATGAGTTAATTATGAAAACACACCCGGTTGCTTGTTAGATCACAATATTTTATGCCCATGCCTATATTTATATCATAGTTCTTGGTCACATAGCCATAGTACCCTTTAAATAGTTTATAACTGTTCAACACCCGTTTGCACCCATCTCGTCTAGTATACATATTATTGCATCCATTTATCCCTTTTATATATAATTGCATCAATCGGTCTTTTAATACATGATAATGTGATTTTAATATTCTATGTTCATTTAGTGTATGATACTTCATGTTGGAACCATGACCCTAACTCTAATCGATAACCGTACACCCATATAGTTTAATCTGTGCCCATTTGCATATCATATTACAATGTTCCTGTTTATTGTTCTATTAGTACCCATGCTTGTTTTGTATACCCATGCTTATGAGCACCCACATGATATCTTGTACACCCCTGACATGACTTGTTACACCCATTAATTGACACGACATGGTACCGGGCAACTCTTGATATGACATGACACCTTTATACATTACCTGGCTTAACCTGATGTACCATGGTTTTACCTGTTACCTGATCTTGTGTCTAATCCCAACAAACCTGACATGTTGTACTTACGGACCGTTCCTGTTGTCTATCTAGACAAACCTGTACCTGCCTGATCCTGAGTTGGCATTAGCTCAAATTATTTAATACCTGACCTGAACATATATAACTTGGGGGTATGGGGAAATCAATGATGAAACCTGACTTGTAACTCGACAGTTTGATACCTTTACCGACCAATTTTAGAGGCTAGGCTAGCCTTGGGTTGATGCTTTTGACATCATCCATCGTTATCCATTACCTTTTAGAGGATAGGCCAGCCTTGGGATGATGCCATGGACATCATTCATCTTTACCCTTTTCCTTTAGTGCCTAGCGGCATGTCTCGGTTTCAGCCCGAGAATCTTCACTGTGATCCCGGGCACGCACGGGATACTATTGAGTTACATCGATAATTCATCAAATTGATTCAAAGACTTGAGAGTAGTTAACCCAATAGACTAGTTTACACATTACCCCACTGTCCTTACGTATATCACCGTTATGCTTGTTTTTATCATTTATACTCATACTTGCATGTATTGCCATCCTTGTTTATATTATCGCTTGATGTTATGACGCGCTGACATCTGGGTTTTGCATGGCCCAGATCCTCTACCTTTGGTGCAGACTGATCAGGAGTATTGCCGCTGTTAGACCGAGCGGTGAAGATCCTGTTGGCATGCAGTTTTACTTTCCAGGTGTTTCATTTATTGTATGTTTTGCTTCCGCATATTATCATTTCTTGACTCATTTATTCTGGCTCATGGACATGTACTAGATGGTTTAGTTTACATTCCTGTTCTTGATATCTCTACAGCCGTAATGTGACAGTGGAAGGATTTTTCCTATCCACAGGTAGCATGATTGGCTATGTCACGTGCCAACTTAGCGTACTCTGGGAAGCGGGGCGTGACAGGGTATTTGATATGATCATCACCTACTGCCGGCGTATTGACGATTCTTTAGAGTCCTACACAGAGTTTTCCTGGCTCAGGCAAAACGGAGTAGGAGCACATATGTGATTTGTACGGGACCGAGAATAATACGATATGAGATACCGTATTTTATTCTCGCGATATGTGATATCGGCCGGGTATATGTGATATAGCCGGGTCATTGGATCAAGTGTTGATTCGGTGAAATGGTACAAGTTATATTAGTCGGTTATATATGATATAGCCGGGTTATCGGATCAAGTGTTGATTCGATAATTAAATGTATATTATATATGACATATATTACATTACATTAACTAATATAAGCTCGCTTTATTGATTCATTTTCTCACGGGATAATACATTGATATATATGCGATATATGTTAATTGTATTATTTTCTTTTGTTACAAAATATATTGTATATGTGATATATAATATAGTAACATGTTAGGGTTACAAATACAACATGCTTTGTTGAGTTTAAACATGGTTAGGGTTTGGATTAGGGTTAGCATTTGGGTTAGCTTTTCATGAAGCTTCATGAAGCATTCTTTTTGTCTTTAGCTTTGATATTTTGTATAGATATTTGTTAACCCAATCCAAACCATTAACACTAGTTTATTCTCTACAAGGGTTAACTCCTTCATTCTTAACCCATCGTTGGATTGGTAACGACAACAATAATTCATTATTCATCTCAAAAGGATTTGAGCTTTCTTCTTCTTCTTCAAGTTCTTGAAAAAGCTTCAGTAGGTTTTGTGTTTGTGATGAATAAGTGTGAGAAATTGAAAACAAATGAGAGCAAAATTCATACTTCATCATCTTCATCTATTCTATCCACTTAGATTAGGGTGTTCACTTCTCTAATAAGTTGTTTAGTGAAGTATAAGCTTGTGTTAGAGTTTCTTCAAGGTAGATCATCTTAGATCAACAAGACTTCAAGCAAGATGCATCATTCACTTCTTGGAGCCTCACGAGAGTCAGAATTCTTGATGATCGCAGTGAAGGGACCTCAGCACGGAGCTTATGAAGCGAAGGAACGGACTACAAATGTTGTAATCTCTATCTCTTAGAAGTAAAGTTGTTTGCTTGATCATTGTTTACCCTAATTCTCTAGCAAAGATCCTTGCTTTAGCTTGTTCGGCACTTGAAAATTTTGATTTTGGCATGGTTGATGCCTTGTAGAACCTTGTTCTAGTGCCTAATAACCTTACAGCTCCTTCATTCTCACACTACACCCATGCATCATCTCCATTCCTTTGCCAAAACCTCATGTCCCCTTCATTAAATACATGCACAACCCTATCCTAAACCCTTAGAACCCTTTAAGTTTCGATTTTGAAGACTTTGGGCAACTCAAGAATATTCTTTAGTTGCAAATGAGGTAATCACTTCACTTTAGATTAGTGTTTATGTTCAATATCGTAGTTTAGTTTAGAATTTGAGTTATTTAAGATATGTGATCTTAGAAAATTCTAAATTTCTATTAAGTGGTTAATTGAGGTTTAGTGACTGTTTTCACGACCTTAGAGATTTAATTTGAGGCCTGGAAATGAGTTTAGAACCTGATACACGAAGTTAGAATTTTCCCGTGTCGGTTTTGTGAAACCTTATAGCCTACAGGGAATGTGAAGCTATCTGGAGTATTTTTATGAAAATCAAACATGTCCATTAACCTAGATAGACCATTAGAAGACTACCACAGAAGTACGAACCCAAAACTCCTCCTTGAGGCCGGCGAGCTCGGATTTATTGATGTCGTCGCCGGATTTTTGTTGGCTTCTGGTGTTGAGGTTTTCCCTGTAGCTCTCTTACCCTATAACCTATCCCCAGTACTTGCTTGTTTAGTTCCCATTTACCTGAGCCAAAATATGGGAAGTACTTGAGAGTGTTTTGGCTATGTTTTCCGATATGTGAATTCTTGGTTTTTATATTTGTAATGCGTGGTTTTGTATTTGGGTTTGGATTCCGTCGTTGGACATTTGTACGTCAACGAGCGAGGGTTATTTGGTTGATTTTGCATGCGTAGGCTATAGGTTCTAACCTATAAGCAATCCGTGTGCCGTATCGGTTTTCGGATATTTGTTTTAATAGAATTGCGATTGTGTATTGATTGTAGGTACTTCACGTGGACTTCCGAAATGACGAAGCACATCGACTTCGGCTAAGCGAGGAGTTTAGCAGGTGAGTAGATTTATATCTACGGCGGAAGTCGGGTGGATGGCTCATAGCACCTCCGCAAACATTGATATGCAAGATAGTGATATAAATTATAATCAAATAAAAGATATGCTACGAGCTTAAGATAACCTGATTATAGGACTGAGTAAGATTTAGTAAAGAGACGATATGATAAAGGTTGACACTAATGAATATATTGATAGATGAGAATATGAAATGAGAAAGTGAATCATGATAGGTACGAATTGAAAGAAAACAAGTATGAGTTGATGAGATATGATATGAGATCGAGATTGACAAACACAATACAAGATTGAGATAGAGGTGTTGTGCATTTAATAAGATATGACGTTTATACAAATGTGTATAGATATATATTTATGAGTAATATGTCGTACGAGACTTTAGATCCGTACCCTCATTATTGTATAGATCGATAGATTCCCTATTCTGTTTGATGACGTCGTACGATGGATTACCGTACGCGATGAGATGTATCGGATGATTAATCCACGCTAGTGATTTGAGGATGATGATCAATGATTATTGTCGTATCGGATGTTATGAGGCGGGATCGCCGATATAAAGATTGCCACCTGAACCATACCTATTTTTAAAACGACGATGTGTACCGTTTAAAAAGGTGACCGTATGATTCTTGTGTAGATAAATACACCCATTTATTGTTCTTGTTGTGTAGGATATTAGCCCTCGTGATGTACATACCACGTGCCGGTATTTAATGCTATATGATGTCATTTGCTAGTACACATGCAAAATTACCGTTGATGCGCATGTTACACATGCACAGATTTGCCAGCTCACACACATTCTTCATCGGTAATTGCCATGTCATTTACACAGTAGAATTGCCATGCCACCTATACAGTAGAATTGTCGTGCCATTTACACAGGAGAACTGCCATATCATGATATTAATCTTAAAAGTAAAAGTACGTTCATTTTTCAGTACTTTGACTTGACATGCTTGCATGATATACCCGATATGCTCATATTACTACTTTATGTTGCATGCATCTTACCTTATGGTTATATGCATTGAGATGTTATTTTGATGAGATCTCTGTATTTGAGAACCGCAGTTTAATTTCAAAGAAAATTGTGTATTGTTTTAAAAATGCGGTTTCTCTTGATATGATATTTCGAGGTTTCCACCATGAGTTTTCTCGGTACTGAGCAGTGAGTATACCCGATTCGAGGAGCGGGAGGCACAATCACGACCCGAAGGTACGGAAAGTGACAGGCACTTAAATTACGAAACGTTTAAAGGCGTAACGTAATCAAAGTAACCCAAAGCCCAGATGTAACGCCTTAGATTTCGGTTAGTGTTAGTTTAGATGTAAATGCGGGTTTTTGGTAAAAAGTTTACCAATTCGGCTTCCTCACATTTTATAACATTTAATTAATAATTTATTTTTATTTGTTATGGCATGCACGCACGTGTGCACGTTTATGTGAGGGTTTGTTTGTGCTAATCTAGATTAATGACCTTGACAACTTAACCTAATCTAATCCTTTGCTTTATTCTAATCCTTGTTTTAATCAAATCCTTAACCTAACCTCTTGATATTTGTGTGAGAAGAGAGAGATATTTGTTTTGGAGAGAAGAGGTGGAATGGTGTGTGTGAAAGCATTAATGGTGAATTAATGAATGGGTGCACTCACCTCTTACTCTCACCTCTCTCTTTCCCTCTATCTTTTCCTTCTCCCTTTCTCTCACACTTATTTCCTTCTCATTTTCTCATCCCTCTCTCATCTCAACTGAACACTATCATTTCCTACACAAAACTTCACCAAATATTCACAAAAACTCACAAAAATCACATCTTTGGACTTGTTTTGCCTCTTCGATGCTTTGGAGCTTGGAAAGCTAGGGTCTTTGAGTTCTTTTGGTTAGGTAATGATCTCTTTCTGTTAAGTAGGTGTTTATAGTGTAGCGTAGCTTGTTAGTTTCTGTTTTGAACGCATTATGTATCGTTTCCGGTAAATATCGTATTTTTAGTGTTGTTTTTAGGTCTCGGACGATCTGCTATCAAACCAGGTAATTGTTGCAAAAGTTCCCATCACAGTGACCTAGTGTAGTGACCTAGAACCTACCCTCAAAGTACGAACCCATTTTCTTCTTGGACGGCCGCAAATTAATTACTTCTGGCCGCAATTTACGGCCAGACTAGGGAGTTAGGGTGTGGATTTTGGTGTAGCGGTCTCTGGGGTTGTATGTCGTCTCATGGGACTTGCAACTTTTACAGATTGTTAGTATAGCAAAATCTGGGACCACTTGCTTGTTTTCTTGTGTTTCGTTTCACGTGTTATGTTATCCGATACGGTTCGTGTTCTGTGTTCTGTTGCTCTTGAGTTGGCTTCGTAGTGTCGCTATGCACGTTAGCAACAATACGAACACTTGAGAGTATGTTTTATGTTGTCGCGTTGGTCCGCGTAGTGTGTACGTGTTTTGGGTCTATTGGTAATATATACTTGCTTTGTTGTGTTATGTTTTAGGTTCGCAGGCGTGGACTTTGGGCACTGCGAAGATGGGGAAACAGGTGGTTGGCTTTACTTAGCCAGGAGCGTTGGTGAGTAGATTTAATATCTACAGGGGAATCGCCCACATGGCGTTATGCGTCTGGGCTAGAGATGTTATGTTATTTTCGCATATTCTATTGCATATATAGAGTTGCGCATACACATTATTGCTTAGTTATTGTTATGCTTGGACTAGTACACTTAGGACACTGCACTATTATTGACGGCTTATGTTGCACGAGCACTGATTGTATGCCACACACACCGTCAATAATTGCCATGACACACACAACACCCATACTTATATGATATTGTTTGGTTAAAGACATTGAGACATTGATTCATATTTCTTATTGCATATGACATATAGCATACCTGTATACCTACATGCTTACACATATGCCTTCACATGCTTACATGCTAGTTACCTGTATACCTATATGGTATTGTACCATTAGTGATAGGTATATTTCACACATAATGACATAGCTATATGCATACCATGTTTACATACTTCACTTATACCTGGAGGGTATATTACATCATTACTGATGGATAGATACATATACCTTGCTATACCTTTACGTTTACATATATATCTGGATATAGCTACATGTTTACTTTTTTTTTGATGTTATTTAGACTTGGAAAAATTAGCAACCGCATGATTTATATTTTAACTTGTTGCAGTTAAATAGCGGCTTTCCTTTTATATCCTTACATTACAGTTTTATGTTGCGTATATTTTATTCATGGATTTTCGCATTGAGATATGGATTTTTCATGATGTTTTCTGGATTTGAGGACCGTGCTAGTTTCATGAAATTATGCATTATTTGAAAAACCCGGTTTCTCTTGTTATGATATTTCAGCAGACACCATGAGTTTTATCGGTTCTGATATATATACCCCATGCGAGGAGCGTCGCGGGCCGTGTGAGGGTACATGGTGGGGCCCGGAGGTACCCCCGGGCAAGAAAGGGATAGTCGATGTAACATGCCGATGAGGCCTGACAGGGGAACCATACCTGCCGGTGACAGTACCTATGACTCGACAGTTATCGTGGGGATACCGACGGGAGTCATGTATGTATGGATACGTCGAAGGACGAGGGTAGAAGCTGGGCACTCGGGTTTTCCGATTGCGTATGATACGTACCTATTAGGGTGCCAGTCGTGGTGACAGCACCTGATAGATCGGCCTTTATGTGTCGATGCTAGACACTTGTTTTCATGATATTTTTACTCCTAAGTATATATAACAGAGGAATGGGACGCTGTTATATATATATATATATATATATATATATAAATATATATATATGTCACGACCCGCAAGGTACGGAACGTGACTGGCACTTAAGTTACGAAACGTCTCAAGGCGTCCGTAAAATAAGTAAGCCAAAGCCCAGAAATCAAAACCAAATAAGCAGAAGAGTGAAAGAAAACCGATCAATTGAAAGCGAGTTTATCAAATAAGTCATATCAAGCTTTTTTAAAAACAATATCAATTTTTCCGAAAATTTCGGCAGAGTCTCCTTTATAAATACTGGCCCCCAAAATGGGTACAACAAGAATATATATGAATACAACAAATAAGGCATCCCCAAGCGGGAGCTAGCTCTTCGCCACAAGGCGGTCACAAATCCCACGCAATGTAAATCAGCAATGTGCATAATAAACATAAAAAGCACAAGTAAAATATCATGTCGACTCAAGTGAGCTCAACCCTAAAATACATCATGAAAAGTCCACAAATCTCACAGTCTCGTCTCTAGGTCAATATACAACAATACTGGTAGATACAGTAGATGGAGTACTCTAGATACAAATAATATACAAGGTGGTACAAAATAATAATACAACCCACCTACGAGCAAAAGCCTCGATTCCAGGCAAAGAGGCAAAAGAAGTAAGTGCGCCCGCCGCTACTGTGCTGACGGAGCGGACCTGCAAAAGGCTGTGGCACAACGGGGGTGAGTTGCCAACTCGTGAGTAATAAATAACATCTATAGAGGCTATCGCAAGCATGCACACAAGCATCCTAGCATCTATAATATAGGTATGGCAGGGTATACTAGCAAGTATGTATGCAACATGAATATACTAGCAGGTATGTATGCAACATGAATATACTAGCAGGTATGTATGCAATATGAATCAACTCATGATCTGCATGTGTGAGTATAAGAAATCATATTTTTCCTTTAGGAATCTCTTTTGAAATATCAGCACAATACCAATAGAATCAACCAGAATTCGTGTCCAGCAACGACATCTCAAAACTATCTCAAATCTCATATATTCATATCGTAGTATCTCTGGCCTCTGCCGTCCGGCTGACCCATCTCAAATATCAATATCTCATCATCTCGCGGCCACGGTCGGTATCCTCTGGATATTCGCCGTGCTAAAAAAGTCACCGGTAGGTAATCCATCCCCTGCCAGGCTCAACGCCATCATCTGCGATCCTCTTGCCCCGGGGTACCTTACCGGGCCCACCATGTACCCGAGACGGTTCATCCAACTCCTCGAAACGGGTCTTGAAAACCACAACAAACTCATGGTGGACGACACTTACATCACTAGAAAACCACAACTTTTCATATTTTAAAGGATAATAAGTTTGTAAATCTTGCGGCTTTCCCCCGAAATCCAGAAATATCATAAAATCTCAAGAAACCATCATGGGTGCATAATGTCAATGATAATGAATGCATATGGTATCAATATTCAGGTTGCAATGTATGATAATGACTAAGCATGAACAAATGATATAATGATATACATGCATATGAGTAGCAATTCTACAATTTTATTTTAAAGATTTATTAGAATAGTACAGGTTTAAGTATCAAATATGGTGATAATATTCTAGATTATAAGTTATCTAGTGTCGTGGTATGTCAATTACCAGGGCGTGTATGTACACATGAATAGTGCTCGTGCTGCATATAAAAACCCTGGCAATGGTGCATGTGTCCTATAGAATGGATTCGCATATGTATGACAATATAAAGCATGGATGTAGCAAGATGTTACGCAAACATTTACTCCTAATTACTAATATCACTAGAAATCTTTAAACTACTTAAACTATTGGGGGACTTGCGCCATCCAAACGATAGTCCCCCATAGATGTTACATCTACTCACCGGAATCCTCAGCTAGCTATGTCCAATCACCGCTTTCCATTTTCGTGCCGCGTCCGAAATCTCCGCGACCGAACCTGGAATTTGCACCAATACAAAACATAAGGTTACATATCATGAAACGACGCAATCCCAAACGGAAATATCAATGTTCAAGAGTTAGGCACAACGTGCACAAGGTGCGCGGAACAAACACGAAAATCACAAAAACTAACTATAATTGTCGTTTTGGGGCGCCCGGCAAAACTAAAACACGATCACACAAAATTCCGCACTCACACATCCTAAATGTCGTAGGATATGCTAAAAATATAATCAAGTTATCACAATAATTCATCACATAATTTCTATAAAAACCTAGTAAGCACTAAAAATTCCAAATTCGTGCAAACATCGCGGATTTGCGATAAAGTGTACACAACATCGCGCAAACAACCAAGTTAACCATTAGAAATCCACTACAATTAATTTAACCCAATTACCATGCTACAAAACCCATTATCCAAACACAACCCTTTTCTTGATTTTCATGAAACAAGCATAACAACCAAATTAACACTAAAAAAAAACTAGATTAACACAATTGAAAAGCACTTAAGCAAAGTGACCACTTAGATTAGGCTAACAAAACAACTAGATAGCAAATATAATTTAATTAACCTACTAATGGTTTCTAAAACACTAGTTTAAACTCAAGCCATGAACTTTAACAAACCTAGAATGAAAATAGTACTAAAATTAACACTAAAACAACTTAATTAAAAGAACTTAACCAAAACAATTTAATTAGGTAGAAATTATACCTCAATCTAGAGATCTAGCAAGAACAATTTGCCTCCAATGATGGCTTCATAGCACCATGACCCATGCAAGAAAGGCTAAGGAGAATGGGATGAAGGATGGGGATTAATTTGTGAGGTTTAATTTGGAACTTTGGAGCAATTTTGATGAAATTTTGAAGGAAATGAAAAGAGGAAAGTGAAGGGGGAGGGCTGCTGAATTTTCGGCCAGAGGAGGGAGGGAAAATGGTGTGGGTGGTGTGGGAAAAGTCAAGGTCAAAGCCATACCAATCAACCAAAAACCAATAATCAATTTAATATATTAAAACCCTTTTTTTTAAACAATTTAAAATGAGTGAAGAACACAATTTGGAGGGGGGAAATTTTGGGCTGCTGAAATAGTGGTGGGGCCGGCCAAATAAGAGGGGTGAGGTTGTGAGAGAGTGTACAAAAAAAATTTATGCAAAAAGACCCCCCACAATATATATTTGCAAGTTTTAGCTCAAAATAATTATATTTTTGTTTCCCATAATAAAAACCAATTAAACTTGAAATAAAATAATAAAAAATTATATTACAAACTAGATTTTAATTAACATGATTTTAAAGATTAAAATTAGCCCATTTAAATTTGTATTTATTGCTAATTTAATGTATTTTTTTAACGGCTTAAAATAATATTAAAAATTGAAAAATTAGGGAAAAATTTTAAACGACCAGAATTATATAAGTAACTCATTAGCTACTAAATACTAGCAATTACCTATCCAAAATAGGTATAATTAGGCATAAACTGCAAAATAACAAAAAAGACGATTTACGGAAAAATACCAAATTTTCACCGATTTTCAGGAAAACACCAAAACAACTTTTCAAGGCGCTACAATCTTCCCCCTTAAAGAAATTCGGTCCCCGAATTTAAAAATATTGCTACGCGTACCTTCAAAAAGATGGGGATATTTCTTCCTCATCTCGTCCTCGGTCTCCCAGGTAACCTCCTCGCTGCTCGGGCTACGCCAAAGGACCTTGACGGTCGGTATAACTTTCGATCTTAATTTCTTCACCTGCCGATCCAGGATGACCACCGGCTGCTCTGCAAAAGAAAGGTTGCGCTCTAGCTGGACTGTCGGGTGTTGAATCGCATGCGAAGGGTTATGAAGGTACTTGCGGAGCATCGAAACATGGAAGACGGGATGAACATCGGGAAAGCTGGGTGGAAGAGCCAAACGATATGCAACTGCGCCGACACGCTCGAGGATCTCGAAGGGACCCACAAATCTGGGACTAAGCTTTCCTTTTCGCTCAAATCGCATCACGCCCTTCATCGGAGAGACCCTCAGAAAAACATGATCGCCAACTTCGAACTCTAGTCTGCGACGGCGCCTGTCTGCATATGATTTCAGCCTGCTCTGAGCCGCTCTCATCCGGTCTCGAATCAACTGTATCTTCGCTGTCGTATCCTCAACAAGCTGCGGCCCCAATATACTGCTCTCGCTGAGTTCGGTCCAACAGACGGGCGTCTGCATCTCCTCCCATACAATGCCTCGAAAGGTGCCATCTGAATAGTCTCCTGGAAGCTGTTGTTGTAGAAAAACTCCACTAAGGGTAAATGATGATCCCAGCTACCTCCGAAGTCCAAGACGCATGCTCGGAGCATGTCCTCAAGAGTCTGAATAGTCTGCTCTGACTGGCTGTCGGTCTGCGGATGAAATGCTGTGCTAAAACTCAAACGGGAGCCTAATGCCTCCTGAAGTCGCTGCCATAGTCGGCTGGTAAACTGGGTGCCTCGGTCGGACACGATACACGTCGGGACTCCATGCAACCGTACGATCTCATCGATGTAAATCTGGGCATACTGAGCAAATCCGAAGGTCGTCTTCACTGGCAGAAAGTGAGCCGCTTTCGTCAATCGATCCACGATCACCCAAATGGAGTCATACCCCCGACTGGTCCTGGGTAGACCCACAATGAAGTCCATAGAAATCTGCTCCCATTTCCACTCCGGAATGGGCAAAGGCTACAACTCTCCTGCTGGCCTCTTATGCTTGGCCTTGACTTGCTGACAAGTCAGGCATCTCGACACGAAGTGTGTGACGTCCCTCTTCATCCCGTCCCACCAAAAGACATCTCTCAAATCGCGGTACATCTTGGTGGAACCCGGATGAACGCTGTATGTCGATCTATGCGCCTCCTCAAGAATCTTACGTCGTAGTCCCTCAGAATCTGGTATGCACAGTCGAGTCCCAAATCGAAGTACTCCCTGATCATCGATCAAGAACTCGGAATCGCTGCCCTGCCTAATCTGCTCCATGTTCTCTGAAAGACGGTCATCGCAGGGATGTGCCTCTCGAATACGGTCAAGTAACTACGGACGTGCACGAACATGCGTAAGCTGTCCCCCTGTCGGAGTGAACTCGAACTCAACTCGGCTATCGCATAAAGTCTGCCAATCTGCCGATGACTGCCTCTGTACTGCGCTCAAACAAAATAAACTACCCCCGGGCCTCCTGCTCAAAGCATCCACCACTACATTAGCTTTGCCCGGGTGATACAAAATCCCGCAATCGTAGTCCTTTACTAGTTCCATCCAACGGCGCTGTCTGAGATTCAGGTCTCGCTGCTGAAATATATACTTTAAGCTTTTGCGATCAGTGAATATCTGACACGACTCGCCGTATAGGTAATGTCGCTAGATCTTAAGTGCGAAGACCACTGCAGCCATCTCCAAATCGTGAGTGGGGTAGTTCTGTTCATGTTTCTTCAACTGCCGTGAAGCATCCGCGATCACCCTGTCATGCTGCATCAATACGCACCCTAGCCCCACTCGTGAAGCGTCACAATAGACCACAAATCCGCCTGATCCTGACGGCAAAGATAATACCGGCGCCGTAGTCAAACAAGTCCGTAGCTGCTGAAAACTGTGCTCGCACTCCTCCATCCAAACGAAAAGAACTCTCTTCCGGGTCAATCCGGTCAAAGTTGCAGCAATACGGGAGAAATCCTGAACGAATCGCCTGTAGTAGCCAGCCAGGCCTAAAAAACTGCGGATCTCCGTAACTGATGTCGGTTTGGGCCACTGCTGAACAGCCTCGATCTTCTTCGAGTCCACACATATGCCATCTCTCGTAATTACGTGGCCCAAGAAACCAATGCTGTCCAGCCAGAATACACACTTGGAGAACTTTACGAACAGCTGGTGCTCCCTCAAAGTCTGCAACGTAATCCGCAAGTGCTGCTCGTGCTCCTCTCGGCTTCGGGAATACATCAAAATATCATCAATGAACACTATGATGAACAAGTCGAGATACAGCCGGAATATACGGTTCATCAATTCCATGAATGCTGCTGGGGCGTTGGTGAGTCCGAACGACATCACCAAAAACTCATAGTAGCCGTAGTGCGTGCGAAAAGCTGTCCTCGGTATATCCTCCTGTCGAACTCGCAGCTGATGGTATCCTGATCGCAAGTCGATCCACGAAAAATATCCCGCACCCTGAAGCTGGTCGAACAAATCATTAATGCGTGGCAAAGGATATCTGTTCCGCATGATGACTTTGTTCAGCTGGCGGTAGTCGATAAACAAACGCAAACTGCCGTCTTTCTTCTTGACGAACAGGACAGGAGCACCCCATGGGGAAACGCTAGGTCGATAAGCCCCTTATTTAACAAATCCTGCAACAGATCCTTCAACTCTCGAAGCTCCGCCGAAGCCATCCGATAAGGCGGTATAGAAATAGGCCCCGAGCCGGGAATCAAGTCAATGCAGAACTCAACATCGCGCTCAGGCGGTAACCCAGGCAGCTCTTCAGGGAAAACATCAGGGAACTCACAAACAATCGGGACCTGGTCCAAAGGAACCTCTGCTGCTCGAGTATCATAAATATACGCTAAGAATCCCTGACATCCCTTCCGCAAGAGCTGACCAGCGCGAAGAGACGAAATCAAGCAGGGATGGGTGACGCTGCGGTCCCCCCGAATAACAAGGACTGGCTCTCCCGGAAAGCTAAATCTAACTGCCTTCTCACGGCAGTCCACCGAAGCATAACAAGTGGCCAGCCAGTCCATGCCCAGAAGCACATCAAAGTCCAACATATCGAGGAGAATCAAACCAACCGACGTATCTCTCTCCCCGATATGAACGGAACACAATCGAAACACAAAACGAGCGACAAACGACTCGCCTACAGGAGTAATAGCAACAAGCTGCTGATCTAACGACGACGACTCACGGCCCAACATCGGTGCAAAGTGTATAGATACATACGAATGTGTGGAACCTGGGTCGAATAATACCCGTGCATCGAAAGAACAAACTGGCAAGGTACCTGTCATAACGGCGCTGGATGCCTGTGCATCCTGCGGTGTCAAGGAGAAAACTCGGGCCTGTCCCCCACCAATAACTGGATATTCTCGGCCTCGGCCTTGGCCTCCTCGTCCTCTCTGGATCATACCGCCATGTCCACGGCCTCTGGGTGCACCTAACTGGCATGGAGCATCGCCTGTGGTAGGAAGTAGAGCTCTCTAAGGAGGAGGTGGTAATGGTGGTAAGGTCATATATGGAACTGTCGCCGCTCCCTGTCGTCTCACCGGACAGTATCTGATATGATGGTGCGGACTCCCGCACCCAAAACATCCTGGCGACGCCTGCTGTCCCTGTGGATATGAACCATATAGCTGACCTCGCCCAACCTCTCTGCCGGCACCATCTCTCGGAAAGGATATGGCATGATGCCTCTGATCTGGCATACCGGTACGAATCCTCTTCAGCCCGGAAACGGCCGAAGTCGCTGAAATACGTGCCTCCATCCGCAACGCCGTATCCATAGCAGCTGAATAAGTGTCTAAGTGCTGGGTGCCGATAGCAAGAAATAGCTGGGTGTCAAGTCCCTGTACGAATCTCTTTACTCTCTTTTCTTCGGTATCCACCAAATACGGAGCATATCTAGACAACTGCGTGAACTGGACATCGTACGTAGACACCGTCATCCCTGGGGTCTTGATCAAAGCTTCAAAACTGTGAGCCCTAGCGTCATGAACGCTCTCTAGGAGGAAACGAGCTAGAAATACCGCTGTGAACTCGGCCCAAATCATAGGAGGTAGACCTGCAGCTCGACCTCTCAAGACTGACTCCCACCATATCTGCGCGAGGCCCTCTAGACGGAAACTCGCGTGCTCCACCCATCGATCGTCCGAACATCTGAGCGAACGGCAGATCCTGGCTAAACCGTCAAGGAATGTCTGCGGATCCTCTGCTGCATCGGTGCCCGTGAAGGCTGGAGGTCTCAGCCTCATGAAATCCTGTAGCTATACTGGGATAGCCACGGTGGTAGTAGTAGCAACTGTCTGGGCAGCAGGCACCATGGTAGTCTGTGATGTGGTAGGTACGTCCTCCGATCTCGGTGCACGACTGGCCGCTACTAGGGGTCCCACCATCTGTCGTAACTCCTGCATACCTCCCATCATTTGTCATAGCTCCCCATACTAGACTCTAGCCTGTCCATGCGGCCTAGGGAATGCGGATCAGTCTGTCCCTGAGGCGTAGTTATACCCCCTGCTCGGTCCTCGTCTCGGACAAGCCTGCTCGGATCTCATCTCGGGAGGCCTCTGCGCTCTCGTAGGCTTCGGCGGCATAGTGGCTGTTACAAGAACAGGATAATAAGAACAGTGCAATAGAATCATAGGATACACGGAATTGAAGAAGGAATTTTCAAGCAAGTATATCCTAAAGTCACTTAGGCGGAGTACCGTATCGCAAGTATGCCGCGGACATATACACGCTATGTTACCCTGCTTAAGTCACTTACTCCATCTACCAAGGGTCATCCTACACTCAAAAAGGTAAAACCTATCGCTTTGATACCATTTTTTTCACAACCTGCAGGGTACGGAACGTGACTGGCACTTAAGTTACGAAACGTCTCAAGGCGTCCGTAAAATAAGTAAGCCAAAGCCCAGAAATCAAAACCAAATAAGCAGAAGAGTGAAGGAAAACTAATCAATTGAAAGCGAATTTATCAAATAAGTCATATCAAGCCTTTTTAAAAACAATATTAGTTTTTCCGAAAATTTCGGCAGAGTCTCCTTTGTAGATACTGGCCCCCAAAATGGGTACAACAAGAATATATATGAATACAACAAATATGGCATCCCCAAGCGGGAGCTAGCTCTTCGCCACAAGGCAGTCACAAATCCCACGCAATATAAATCAACAATGTGCATAATAAACATAAAAAGCACAAGTAAAATATCATGTCGACTCAAGGGAGCTCGACCCCAAAATACAGCATGAAAAGTCCACAAATCTCACAGTCTCGTCTCTAGGTCAATATACAACAATACTGGTAGATACAGTAGATGGAGTACTCTAGATACAAATAATATACAAGGTGGTACAAAATAATAATACAACCCACCTACGAGCAAAAGCCTCGAGTCCAGGCAAAGAGGCAAAAGAAGCAAGTGCGCCCGCCGCTACTGTGCTGACGGAGCGGACCTGCAAAAGGCTGTGGCACAACAGGGGTAAGTTGCCAACTCGTGAGTAATAAATAACATCTATAGAGGCTATCGCAAGCATGCACACAAGCATCCTAGCATCTATAATACAGGTATGGCAGGATATACTAGCAGGTATGTATGCAACATGAATATACTAGCAGGTATGTATGCAACATGAATATACTAGCAGGTATGTATACAATATGAATCAACTCATGATCTGCATGTGTGAGTATAAGAAATCATATTTTTCCTTTAGGAATCTCTTTTGAAATATCAGCACAATACCAATAGAATCAACCAGATTCCGTGTCCTGCAACGACACCTCAAAACTGTCTCAAATCTCATATATCCATATCGTAGTATCTCTGGCCTCTGCCGTCCGGCTGACCCATCTCAAATATCAATATCTCATCATCTCGTGGCCACGGTCGGTATCCTATGGATATCCGCCGTGCCAAAACAATCACCGGTAGGTAATCCATCCCCTGCCAGGCTCAACGCCATCATCTGCGATCCTCTTGCCCCGGGGTACCTTACCGGGCCCACCATGTACCCGAGACGGTTCATCCAACCTCTCGAAACGGGTCTCGAAAACCACAGCAAACTCTTGGTGGACGACACTTACATCACTAGAAAACCGCAACTTTTCATATTTTAAAGGATAATAAGTTTGTAAATCTTGCGGCTTTCCCCCGAAATCCAAAAATATCATAAAATCTCAAGAAACCATTATGGGTGCCTCTGTCAATGATAATGAATGCATATGGTATCAATGTTCGGGTTGCAATGTATGATAATAACTAGGCATAAACAAATGATATAATGATATACATGCACATGAGTAGCAATTCTACAATTTTATTTTAAAGATTTATTGCAATAGTACAGGTTTAAGTATCAAATATGGTGACAATATTCTAAATTATAAGTTATCTAGTGTCGTGGCATGGTAATTACCAGGGCGTGTGTGTACGTATGAATAGTGCTCGTGCTGCATATAAAAACCATGGCAATGGTGCATGTGTCCTATAGAATGGGTTCGTATATGTATGACAATATAAAGCATGGATGTAGCAAGATGTTATGCAAACATTTACTCCTAATTACTAATATCACTAGAAATCTTTAAACTACTTAAATTATCGGGCGACTTGCGCCATCCAAACGATAGTCCCCCGTAGATGTTACATCTACTCAACGAAATCCCCAGCTAGCTATGTCCAATCACCGCTTTCCCTTTTCTTACCGCGTCCGAAGTCTCCGCGACCGAACATGGAATTTGCAACAATACAAAATATAAGTTTACATATCATGAAACAACGCAATCCCAAACGAAAATATCAATGTTCATGAGTTAGGCACAACGTGCACAAGGTGCGCGGAACATAGACGAAAATCACAAAAACTAACTATAATCGTCGTTTTGGGGCGTCCAGCAAAACTAAAAGCCGATCACACAAAATTCCGCACTCACACATCCTAAATGTCGTAGGATATGCTAAACATATAATCAAGTTATCACAATAATTCATCACATAATTTCTATAAAAACCTAGTAAGCACTAAAAATTCCAAATTCGTGCAAATATCGCGGATTTGCGATAAAGTGCACACAATATCGCGCAAACACCAAAGTTAACCATTAGAAATTCACTACAATTAATTTAACCCAATTACCATGCTACAAAACCCATTATCGAAACACAACCCTTTTCTTGATTTTCATGAAACAAGCATAACAACCAAATTAACACTAAAAAAACTAGATTAACACAATTGAAACGCACTTAAGCAATGTGACCACTTAGATTAGGCTAACAAAACAACTAGATAGCAAATATAATTTAATTAACCTACTAATGGTTTCTAAAACACTAGTTTAAACTCAAGCCATGAACTTTAACAAATCTAGAATGAAAATAGTACTAAAATTAACACTAAAACAACTTAATTAAAGGAACTTAACCAAAACAATTTAATTAGGTTGAAATTATACCTCAATCTAGAAATCTAGAAAGAATAATTTGCCTCCAATGATGTCTTCATAGCACCATGACCCATGCAAGAAAGGCTAAGGAGAATGGGACGAAGGATGGGGATTAATTTGTGAGGTTTAATTTGGAATTTTGGAGCAATTTTGATGAAATTTTGAAGGAAATGAAAAGAGGAAAGTGAAAGGGGAGGGCTGCAGAATTTTCGGCCAGAGAAGGAGGGAAAATGGTGTGGGTGGTGTGGGAAAAGTCAAGGTCAAAGCCATACCAATCAACCAAAAACCCATACTCAATTTAATATATTAAAACCCTTTTTTTTAAAACAATTTAAATGAGTGATGAACACAATTTGGAGGGGGGAAATTTTGGGCTGCTGAAATAGTGGTGGGGTCGGCCAAGTATGAGGGGTGAGGTTGTGAGAGAGTGTACAAAAAAATTCTATGCAAAAAGACCCCCCACAATATCATATTTGCAAGTTTTAGCTCAATATAATTATATTTTTGTTTCCCATAATAAAAACCAATTAAACTTGAAATAAAATACTAAAAAATTATATTACAAACTAGATTTTAATTAACATGATTTTAAAGATTAAAATTAGCCCATTTAAATTTGTATTTATCGCTAATTTAATGTATTTTTTTACCGGCTTAAAATAATATTAAAAATTGAAAAATTAGGGAAAAATTTTAAACGACCGGAATTTTATAAGTAACTCATTAGCTACTAAATACTAGCAATTACATATCCAAAATAGGTATAATTAGGCCTAAACTGCAAAATAACAAAAAAGACGATTTACGGAAAAATACCAAATTTTCACCGATTTTCGGGAAAACACCAAAACGACTTTTCAAGGCGCTACAATATATTAGTGGAATGGGACGCTAATATATATGTATACATATCAATTCATATACATCATCATACCTATTTATGCAAATATACTTTTCAGGATATAGGAGATTCACTTGATATTGGATTCAGGATATTTAAGATTCACTTGATATTATATTCAGGATATATGAGATTCACTTGGTATTGGATACAGGATATATGAGATTTACTTGATTTTGTACATTCAGGATATATGAGATTTACTTGATATTGTACATTCAGGATTTGTGAGACTTACATGATATGAGAGCCAATTTGGGGGCTGATTTGAAGAAATTCGGATTTGGATTGTCTTGATGGACTTTGGTCCTACCACGATGTCAGGATTCCGTAGAAAATGACATGTTTCATCCCATACTTCGCATTATTATTTATGCACTGCTTCATGTATTAGTAGTATCTGATAGAGTACCTTTCATGACTGTTGCATTTACATAGTTTTACATGCATTCCTTCATGTATTAGTAGTACCTTTCATGATTGTTGCATATATACATTTTCATATTATTGCTTCGTGTATTTGTAGTACCTGCTAGTGTACCTTTCATAACTGTTGCATTCATATGACCTTTTATTGTTATTAGTTAGTATATGTTGGATTCGCGTTGTACGTGCATACTTGCGATTACCTGCATTTATTATTTACTATTCATGAGTTGGAAACTCACCCCCGTTGTGCCACAGTGTTTTGCAGGTTGTTTCCCCAGAGTAGTCGAAGCAGGCTATTCATCTATTATATCATCTTTTGCTGCGGATACCGCTTCGGCTCACAGTGTGCAGTTTTGGTTTAGGTGGGTTTTATGGTTATCCGTTATGTTCATTGTATATTCGTTGTATCCTGTACTCTCCATCTACCATTATCTTGTATGACTTAGAGACTTGATGTGAGGACGATTTTATATATTTTGGTGACTTGGATATCTTTTATGCAGTTCTATTTATATCGTCTTTTATTTCTTCGCTACGGCGTCGTATATCTGTTGTGGTGGTTGTTTTCCGCCATTGGGCGTGTATTTGCTCCTGTTTGAGGATTCTTTACTTATATTTATGTTGTACCCATTTTTGGGATTAGCTTTTACAAAGGAGGTGCTGCCCAAATTTTAAAGGAAATAAAGTTGGAATTTTAAAGAATTTGGGTTGAGATTTCAAAGGTTTTGAAAATGCTATTAATTCTTACTACTTTTGATGGTTTAGATTGCTGGGTTTTCGGCTTACTTATTGTAGCGCCTTGAAAAGTCGTTTTGGTGTTTTCCTGAAAATCGGTGAAAATTCGGTATTTTTCCGTAAACCGTCTTTTTGTTATTTTGCAGTTTAGGACTAATTATACCTAAAATGGATAGGTAATTGCTTGTTTTTTTGTGGCTAATGAGTTACTTATGAAATTCTGGTCGTTTAAAAATTTTCCCTAATTTTTCAATTTTTAATATTATTTTAAGCCGGTAAGAAAATACATTAAATTAGCGATAAATACAAATTTAAATGGGCTAAATTTAAGCTTTAAAATCATGTTAATTAAAATCTAGTTGTAATATAAATTTTTAGTATTTTATTTTAAGTTTTAACTAATTTTTATTTTGGAAAACGAAATTTATTGAATTTTAAGCTAAAACTTGCAATTTTGGACTTGTGGGGGGTCTTTTTGCATGGGATTCTTTTTGTAACCTCTCCCACTCACCCCTACTCCCCAAGGCCGGCCCCACCACTGCTGCAGCAGCCCCATCCCCCTCTATTTGATTTTAACTATTGTGAATGAATTGTTTTGAAAAGGATTAAAATATAGTAATTTAGGTATGGGTTTTGAGTGACATGAGAGAGCTTTGACTTTGGTTTTTCCAACTCCAATTCCTCACTTCCCCCCCCCCCACATCCATTTCCCTGGACGAGCCTCAAATTGGTGCAGGTCCCCATTTTCCCCCATCTCCTTTTACTTCAATTTCATCAAAAAAATCCACCGAAATCCCTAATTTTCTTCACAAATTCAACACAAAACCTTATTCTATCTCTTTTCAAGCCCAAATTGGTTTAAATCTTGTGGAAAGGAGGCAATTTTAGAGGCATACGATCATGCTAGATCCATAGATCTTGAGGTATAATTTCCACCAAGTTATTTTCTTTTGGTTAAATTCCTTTAATTAAATGGTTTTAGTGTTAAAAGCTTAGCAAAATCCTAATCTAGTTTTTCTAGTTCATGGTTGAAATTAAACTAGGGTTTTAGAAACCATTATTTAGTTAATTAAAGCTAATTAGCTATCTAGTTGTTTACTAAACCAATCTTTAAGGTTACTTTGCTTAAGTGGCTTCATATTATGCTAATCTAAGTTAAACTTGTGTGAAATTTTCATTGTAATTGCTAATGACAAAAATCAAGAAAGGGGTTTGTGTATGGAAATAGATTGAAGCATGATTGTTGTGTTGGAATTATGGTTTGATGCTTTGTAAATGGTTTAAAATTAGTGCAGTGGCTATCTAGTGGGTTAGTTTGGATGTTTGTGTTGGATTGTTTTCACTTTATCTCTAATTTTCGATGTTTGCACCAAATTGCAAATTTCTGGCTTACTAGTTTTTGTTATAAAATTATGTGATGAATTATTTTTGATATCTTGATGATTGTATTGGCTTATCCTATGACATTTAGGATGCGTGAGTGTGGAAATTTGTGTGTTCGGGTTTTAGTTTTGCCGGGCGACCAAATCGACGATTTTAGTTAGTTTTTGCGATTTTCGCGTGTGTTCCGCGCACCTTGTGCACGTTGTACCTAGCTTGTGAACGTTGGTATTTTCGTTTGGGATTTGCGTCGTTTCATGATATGTAACCTTATGTTTGGTATTGATGTAAATTTCAGGTTCGGTCGCGGAGACGTCAGACGCGGCACGAAAGGGGAAAGCGGTGATTGGACGTGACTAGCTAGGGATTCCGGTGAGTAGATGTAACATCTACGGGGGACTATCGTTGGATGGCGCAAGTCGCCCGATAGTTTTAGTAGCTTAAAAAGAAGATTCTTAGTAATGTTAGTAATTAGGGGTGTAATACTTGTATGATTATTTGCTACATTCATGCCTTATATTGACATACATATGCAAACCCATTCTATAGGACACCTGCACCATTGCCAGGGTTTTTATATGCAGCACGAGCACTATTCATGCTTACACACACACCCTGGTAATTGCCATGCCACCACACTAGATAACCTACTATAATTGATACTTAAACTTGTGCTATTGCCTTTAATTCCTTAAAATGAAATCATAGGATTGGTATTCATGTGCATGTACCTCATCATATTATTTGTTCATGCCTAGTCTATTAATCACACATCGCAACTTGATTATTGACACCATATGCATTCATTATCATTGACATATGCACTTATGAGGATTTCTTGAGATTTTATGATATTTCTGGATTTCGGGGGAAAGCCGCAAAATTTCTAAACTTACTATATTTTTAAATATGTAAATTGCGGTTTTCTAGTGATGTAAGTGTCGTCCACCATGAGTTTGCTGTGGTTTTCGAGACCCGTTTCGAGGAGTTGGATGAACCGTCTCGGGTACATGGTGGGCCTGGTAAGGTACCCCGGGGCAAGAAGCTCGTGGTGCTGACGATGAGCCTGGCAGGGGACGGATTACCTACCGGTGACTGTTTGGCACGGCGGATATCCAGAGGATACCGACCGTGGCCGCGAGATGATGAGATAGCGATATCGAGATGGGTCAGCCGGATGGCTGAGGCCAGAGATACTATGACATGGATATATGAGATTTGTGATAGTTTTGAGGTGTCGTTGCTGGACACAGGTTCTTGTTGATTCTACTGGTATTGTGCTGGTATTTCAAAAGAGGTTCCTAAAGGAAAAACATGATTCTTATACTTACACATTCAGATCATGAGTTGATTCACATTGCATTCATACCTGCTAGTATATTCATATTGCATACATACCTGCTATTATGTCCTGCCATACCTGTATTATAGATGCTAGGATGCTTGTGTGCATGCCTTCGATAGCCTGTGTAGATGTTATTTATTACTCACGAGTTGGCAACTCACCCCCGTTGTGCCACAGCCTTTTTCAGGTCCGCTCCGTCAGTACAGTAGCGGCGGGCGCACTTGCTTCTTTTGCCTGGACTCGAGGTTTTGCTCTTAGGTGGGTTATATTATTATTATTTTTGTACCACCTTATATATTCTTTGTATCTAGTGTACTCCATCTACTGTATCTACCAGTATTGTTGTATATTGACCTAGAGATGAGACTGTGAGATTTGTGGACTTTTATGCTGTATTTTGGGGTCGAGCTCACTTGAGTCGACATGCTGTTTTTCTCATGCTCCTTCATGATTATCTTGCATGTTGTTGTTTTATATTGCGTGGGATTTGTGACCGCCTTGTGGCGAAGAGCTAGCTCCCGCTTGGGGATGCCTTATTTGTTGGATTCATATATATTCTTGTTGTACCCATTTTGGGGGCCAGTATTTACAAAGGAGACTCTGCCGAAATTTTCGGAAAAATTGATATTGTTTTTTTAAAAGGTTTTATATGACTTATTGGATAAACTCGCTTTCAATTGATTGGGTCTTCTTCACTCTTTTGCTTATTTGGTTTTGGTTTCTGGGCTTTGGCTTACTTATTTTACGGACGTCTTGAGACGTTTCGTAAACTTAAGTGCCAGTCACGTTCCGTACCCTGCGGGTCGTGACAAATATGGTATCAGAGCCGGTCCCTCAAAAGTAGGTCTGTAGTTCGAGGACGAACCATTGTTCTAAGTGGGGGAGAATGTAACACCCCAGGTGGAGTTGGGGCTGAATACCACCTACCCCGTGAAGAAGTGTGGTGTTATCCGGTATCGAGGTGGGGATGTAACCGATACGGATACACACGGGGAACCACTATAGAACAATGGGGAGTATCGAATTCCATTCCGAAAGAGGGCACGATCTGAACTATAAATGGAAATGACAAACTCCTATAACATAGAGGCGTCTTTTGGATGAATCGGAACTCCGGAGTTTGAAAAACTCCGTAGTTAAGCGTGCTTGAGCCAGAGAAATTCTGGGATGGGTGACCTACTGGGAAGTAGCCCCAGGTTCATTCAAAGGGACAAAACCGTGCGGCTTCAGCCAGAGCGGACAATACCATCTGTGTTTGGGGGTGGGTCGTGACAGTGCACGATTGAGGAAAATGCGATATGAGATACCGTATTATATTCTCGCGATATTTAGATATGAGCCGGGTCATGGAATCAAGTGTTGATTCGATGAATCGGTACATGATATATTAGTCGGTTATATTCGATATAGCCGGATTGTCGGATCAAGTGTTGATTCGATAATTTAATGTATAATAATATATATGATATATTGACATTATCTAATATTGGCTCGCTTTATTATTTCATTTTCTCACCGAGTAATACATTGATATATATATACGATATATGTTAAATGTATTATTTTCTTTTGTTGCAAATATATAATATATATATGATATATATTATTGTAACATGATATGATTATTAATGAAACATGTTTAGTGGAGATTAAATAAGGTTAGGGTTTGATTTTGGTTAGTTCTTTCATGATGCTTCTAGAAGGATTTCTTTTTCCATGAAAAAGATATTATGGTTGATATTTTCTTATAACTCATTGTTTAACCCAACTCAAACCCTAGCCCTAGTTAAATCTCTACATGAGTTATCCTTGTCATCCTTGACCATGGTTGCATTATTAATCATATATCATTTCCTTATTCATCACAAAAGGAATTAATTCATTTTTCATCTTCTTCTTCAACCTTGAGCTTTGAGAAAGCTTATTAGGTTTTCATTTTGTGATGATTTCATGTGAGAATTTGATATAAAAAGAAAGCATAAATACTACTCCATCGTCCTCATCTAATCTATCCAATTAGATTAGGGTGTTCACCTCATTAGAGTGAGAGAGCTTGAGTTATAGAAACTTCGACGTAGATCATCGGAGAAAAGGAACACTACAAGCTAGCATGGATCGTTCGAGTCGTGGAGCCTCTCTTGAGTCCGGGAGATCGTGGATCGCTGCGAAGGGACTTCTACTCGGGGCTTATAAAGTGAATGAGCGGACTACAAAGGTTGTAATCCCTCACTTTTAGATGTAAAGATGCTTACTTGCATGTTAAACCCTAATAATCTAGCAAAGATCCTGGCTTTGGGTTGTTCGGCACGTCTAAATTTTTATTCGGGCATGGTTGATGCCTTATAAACCTTCATAAGAGTGCCTAGGAACCCTACAGTAGTATCAGAGCCTAGCTAGAGTATTAGGCGACGTGTATACGAAGTTAAAACTCCGATCGAACCCCGAAATACCGATTTTGACCCCCTCTCTGGACAATTTTTAAAAATGTGATTTTTTCTGCATTAAAAATACTTTAAAAAATCAGCAGGGAATTCTAAGGACAACCCTAAAACACGTGCCCCCAAAGCTCTCAAAGTGCCGCGGAACCGCGGCAAGAACATTTAGGCCGCGGCGGTTCCGCGGCCTAAAGAGGGGCTTGGGGACACGTGTTGGTACAGTAATGTCCGTAGCTGTTCCTGCATATTTCTGGGTATTTTTATTCTGACTCAAGTGTTGAGTGTTCTGGGGTTTATTTTGTAATCGTAGATTCGATCGAAAAATTTAATTTTGTTATATTTCCGGATAATTTAGAAACTATTAAAATGTTCGAACGGATATCATTAACTCATTTTTTCCTGGCACGAAAAACTTTCAAGTGTTGAATTTTTCTTGGGATTAAATCTTTCGAAAAAACGTGCAAGTAACGCGGTGGTCCCTCTAGAAGAACACAAACCTTAACTCGATTATGTGACCGTCTGAACCGCCTCTAAACCTTAGGGTTTGGGGCAGTACGGCGTGCCACATGTGAGGCGTTGGCTTGACCCTTCTACGGTTGGACCATCGGTACTGTGACATATTCTGGGATTATTTGAACTCCGCTCAAGTGTTGAGCTATTTAGGAAATCTTGGGTATTTGATTATCCGATCGGAAAGTTTAATATTGTCTATTTATCTGGAATGTGATACAATATGTGGAATTTATATAGTTAGGCATGAAATGCGAAGTATGTGATATTTCAGATTTATGATGTCTAAAGTGATTGTGGATTCCAAATGTTGAAGTTTTACAATTTCTTTTCTGTGACCATAAGTGTGGTATGTAGTTGTATTGCCGGTTCTCGTTGCTATACATCAACGACGATCGGTGTATGCATACTTACTTACGTTGATGATATGAGATATTATGTGTTACTGTGATATGTTATATTGGATCGTCGTGTTCTGAATAGCCGGGGGTTTTATGTTAGATGAGGGTTTTTTATTTTCATTCATGTAAAATTCATTTGTATGTAATATTCTTTTATTGGGGCACTTCCGGGATGAGGTTGATGTCACCAGTGTATATTATTTACTTTTCCGCATTAGGTAGACCCAAGGAGGGGAGCACAAGTAACCGGGTTCTAGGGTCCAGTGGGAGGCCATCTCGAAGAGTCGAGACCGGGTCTCCTAACCCTTGAATTGGCAGTGTTACTTGCCGCTCTCGTAGGGGTCTAGGGATGTGGGTTTGGCTATTCATCGCGACCGTGGAATCCGTGTTTTATACCGGCTCGTATTAAAAACACGGACATCCTAGTATATCCAATATTTCATATATGTTCTTCTGCTGCAATGTTCTGTGATGAGATCATATTACTGCCTGAGAAGAATGCTTATACTATATATATATATATATATATATATATATATATATATATATGCTGATATATAAATATTACTGCTTTCGTTTCTTCTGTGATGCTTAGGAAGCATAAGCTGATGGGATTTATTAATGAGATTAATAAAAAGAAAAGAAACCTAAAAGATGTTGTAGAATCAAAACTTTATAAAAAAGGGTAGCTACAGTATTGCTTTGCATAGCGGTATATATGATATACCCTGCACCTTATTCGATAAGGAAAGAGCCGAGATCCCTTCACCGGAAGTGACCTCTTTAGCAAAATTGGCAGATGCTACAAACTCACGGTTTAGTTTTTGACAGCTTATATAGTTCTTGCTTTGGACAGCGGTATATATGATATATCCCGCACCTTATTCGATGGGGAAAGAGACGAGATCCCTTCACCAGGAGTGACCTCTTTAGCGAAACTAGAAAAGCCTCAAAAACACTCCTTTTCAAAAATCACTTGTTTCTACAACGATATCAAGTTCATTACGCTCATGGTTTTCTGAAAAACTTACGTAGCCCTCCGTCATTTCAGATAAAGACTAGTTAGTATTCGTGCTGTGTTTGTTGGCCTTTGTTAAGGCGTAGTGTGCGGTAGCTGACTGGTACTTATCTGTTTAAGCATGTGATGTGATTGGATTAGGGTATTCATACGACCTTGTTTGCCATTGTCAAGGGTCATGCGGATGGGTTTATTTCAATTAAGAAATGACGGGTTGAACTTGACTAGCTTCCTATGGTTTGTTGGCCTTTGTCAAGGTCATAGGGGTTAGGGGCAAAAGTATTATCGGGAATTTCAAGTGTTGAAATTTGCAATGAGATTGCATACCTCCTATGAGATAGTTGGATCCCGATACCCACTGCGAGTAAGAGTAACTCCTGGGAGAGTTTTACACGGGACAATTAGCCGATCAAATAGGTGTCTAGAAAGGTGTTAACGGGGTTATGCCTCTGGGAAAACAAGGTTTATTTTAATTAGGTCCGTGCGAGAGCACGGGGAACCTCTCTCAAGTACTGGCACTGATCTGGCTGAAAGATTGACGAAATTGTAGGGTGTAATTAATCCCGGCTAATCTTACCTTTTAGGGTTTGAAGGAAGATTTGATAAAAACAGTGGGAGACATCCTGATTAGATAAGATAATAACCAATCTAATCTTGCAAGAGCATACGCTAAAGTGTTTTCTTCTCTCTCTCTCCAGGTAGCGACCATGTCAGGCCATAATCAAGATAATAATATGGATGTATTGACTGAACCCACTTATTATACTGAGCAGGGGAACGTTGGACCCGTCCTATCTTATAAGTGTTATAAGACTGAACAGGAAACTGGAGAATATCTAGATTCTCACGCCGCCCAAACGGAGAACATGCATGCTGATGCACCTTCTTCTGGTGTATTAGTTATTGAGAACTGTTTCTCAGTTCACCCTACGTCCTGGGTATTAGATATCGGATCGGGATCCCATATATGTAAAATGTTACATGGGCAACGTAAAGGTAGAGAACTGGGAAAAGGTGATCATTCCGTTCAAGTAGGGAATGGTGCAAGTATTGCAGCCAAAGCAGTTGGCGAATATTACCTAGTATTACCAAGTAGTAATACACTGATTCTGAATGAGTGCTATTATATACCGAACATGATGTGCAACATTATATCAGTTTCTTTATTAAGTAAAAAAGGATATAATTTTGTAGTAAAGGATAATGTTATGAACATATTCCTAAATCAAAAGTTGATTGGATCCGGCTCGTTACATAATGGCATATTCATTCTCAATCAAAATACAGTCCTTAATATACAAAACACACACAAGAGGAAGAGTTAAGAAATGAACGAATCCTTCTTGTGGCATTGCAGACTTGGTCATATCAATACCACACGACTAGCTAAGTTACATAAGGATGGATATTTGAATCCGTTCGAATTATCATCTTATGATACTTGCCATTCATGTCTCAAAGGAAAAATGACCAAAGCTCCGTTTAGTGGACACGGAGAAAGAGTTACTGAACTCTTAGGACTGGTACATAGTGATGTATGCGGTCCCATGTCTACGCATGCCAGGAACGGTTCTTCCTACTTTATTACATTCACTGATGATCTCTCAAGATTCGGATATGTATTCCTGATGAAACACAAGTCTGAAGCTTTTGAGAAATTCAGAGAATATAAGCACGAAGTAGAGAACCAAACGGGCAAAAGTATTAACATTTTTCGATCTGATCGAGGAGGTGAATACTTGAGCAATGAGTTCCTAGATTATCTAAAAGAGAATGGGATTCTCTCTCAGCTTACTCCTCCTTATACACCACAGCACAACGGTGTATCGGAATGGAGGAATCGCACCCTATTAGATATGGTGCGCTCGATGATGAGTACAGCTGAGTTACCTATTTCCTTCTGGGGTTATGCGCTGGAGACAGCAGCATACCTATTGAATCAAGTTCCAACTAAATCTGTACCTACCACACCATATGAGACATGGAGTGGGAAGAGACCATTTCTTAAACGAGTTAAGATATGGGTTTGTCTGGCCTATGTCAAAAGGCAAAATCCAGACAAACTCGAGGCACGGTCAGTTCTATGCAAGTTTGTGGGATATCCCAAACATTCATATGGATATCTTTTCTACCATCGCGAGGAACAAAAGGTGTTTGTTTCTTGACATGCCACCTTTTTGGAAAAGGAATTTCTTGCAAAAGAAATTAGTGGCGATGAGGTAGAATTGGAAGAAGTTCCAGCAACACAAACTGCAACTGAAGATTTAGTGGAACCAGAGGATTCAGTAGTACCCGACGAACCCCAGCCTCTCCGCCGATCTAGTAGGGTTTCTTATCCACCTGAGAGATACTACGGTTTTCTCATTGATGGTGGAAGCGAGGATTGCATCATGGAAGATGATGACCCGACTAGTTTCGAGCAGATCATCACGAGTGGTGACTCTATGAAATGGCTGGATGCAATGCGATCTGAGATGGAATCCATATACACGAACAAAGTATGGACTTTGGAAAATGCTCCTGAAGGGGTAAAACCCATTGGGAGCAAGTGGATCTTTAAAAAGAAAATTGGTGTTGATGGAAAATTTGAGACTTTCAAAGCTAGACTTGTTGCAAGGGTTTTCGTCAACGACAAGGTGTGGATTATGACGAAACCTTTTCACCAGTGGCTATGCTTAAGTCCATCCGGATCTTACTTGCCATTGCTGCATACCATGACTATGAAATCTAGCAAATGGATGTTAAGACCGCCTTTCTAAACGGTGATTTAGAAGTGTGCGTGTACATGACTCAGCCAGAGGGCTTCGTAGATAGTGGGAGCAGCGGAAAGGTGTGCAAGCTGCTTAAATCCATTTATGGGTTAAAGAAAGTATCGCAGAGTTGGAACATCTATTTTGATGTTGTAGTCAAAGAGTTTGACTTCATCAAAAATATAGATGAACCTTATATCTATAAGAAGGTAGCAGGTAGCAGAGAGTAAGGTTGTCTTCCTCGTATTGTACGTCGATGAAATACTCTTGATAGGAAATGATGTTCCTATGCTGCAATCAGTCAAGCTCTACTTATCACAAAGATTCTCAATGAAAGATCTAGGTGATGCCTCCTGCATATTGGGAATCATGATCTATAAAGATAGATCTAAACGGATACTGGGATTGTCCCAATCCAGGTACATTGACACCATACTAAAGAGGTTTAGTATGGAAGAATCCAAGCGTGGGAACCAACCCACGATCTTTAGACTCACTCTCTCCAAAGAAATGTCTCCCAAGACTGATTTAGAGAGAGCTCGCATGCAAGGGATACCCTATGCTTCGGCAGTAGGCTCTATCATGTATGCGATGCTATGTACCAGACCCGATGTAGCATACTCACTAAGTGTAGTGAGTCGGTATCAAGCAGATCCTGGAGAGAGTCACTGGACAGCTGTGAAGAACATTCTCAAGTACTTACGAAGAACTAAGGAGATGTTCTTGGTGTATGGTAACGGAGAACTCCAGGTGGAGTCCTTTACCGATTCCAGCTTCCAAAGTGATAAGGACGACTCTAAGTCGCACTCGGGATTTGTCTTTACCCTCAATAGAGGGGCGGTATGTTAGAAGAGTTCCAAACAGGATACCTTTGCAGACTCGACAATGGAGGCTGAATACATCGCTGCCAATGATGCTGCCAAAGAGGCTGTCTGGATAAAGAAGTTCATTAGTGAACTTGGTGTGGTTCCATCCATTGAACATCCAATACCACTGTATTGCGATAATAATGGAGCTGTGGCTTTGGCCAAGGAACCCATGTCCCATCAAAAGTCCATACATATTCTGAGGCGGTATCACCTGATCAGGGAGATAGTTGATCGCCGGGAAATCGAGGTCAGGAGAGTAGATACGAAGGACAACACTGTGGATCTACTCACGAAGGCCATTCTTCAGATACAGTTTGAGAGATTATTCGGGATGCTAGGTATGAGATACTACAGCAGCTGGCCTTAGTGCAAGTGGGAGATTGTTAGTTATGTATATGCCCTAGAGGCCATTGTTGTACATATGATATATATTATAATGGATTCTTGGATATATATAGAGAGGACTTTCTTGCTCGTCATGATAGTATGCTATTTGGTTTCACTTTATCTTAACAGTTGACTTGTATTGGTTTACTGTCTTACTCTCACATGTTGATAAAGCCCTTAAGATCTGTACTCGACTACTGGGACTATGATGAGATCATACTAGTGGGGCCACGGTAGTCGATGAGTATATCCTAAAACTGTTCCTAGTCGAGGGTATATCGAGACAGGGCATCGATACACCAGAGTAGACTAGCGTATACGCATCTTGACCCATATGATGGGCGATGGATGATCCCATATCCATCGGTGTTTTGACATCAAGGATGGTGTACGGGTGCTCAGTGGAGACTGGGTACACTGGACAGACTCGCCAAGAACTCCCAGATGGTGATATACCACACGTCAGATGGCAGTTCTCCGGTGACACTGGTACAAGGTAGTCTGTAGACCCGAGATCGTCCTAGAGTCTTGTGCGATTCCCACTGTGCTTTGATTTCCACCTTACCACATCTAAGAGGGCGTGCAAAACGGTGGCTTTTGGGTCCAGTCCCGAATCACATGGAGGCAATGAGCGATAGGAGGGGATTCGTCTCTCCCGGTATAGGGAGTTGATGTTGTGTTGTGTTCGATTGGCTATAACTGGAAGTCCCTGGCCAGGGCTGATATAGAGATTTACTGGTAAGTGTTACCAGTAGTTTCTCGACCCGTTATGAGCCTCGCATCGACACGACTTATCGGTTACTGGGGTCTGAGGTATACCAGCCCTAGACTAGATATGCAACATATCAGAGGAAGAGACCGGACTGTACGGGAGTGTTACTGATTAGATTCACAGGAGAATGTACAGGCTAGCTTGTTGATCTTCTGATCGCTCAATACCTGGGTGGCTGTTACGTTTAGCTGACCGCTTGCAGCTTGTGGGTGTTTGATATGATCATCACCTGCTACCGGCGTATTGACGATTCTTTAGAGTCCTACATAGAGGTTTCTTGACTCAGGAAAAATGGAGTAGGGGCACATATGTGATATGTGCACGACCGAGGATAATGCGATATGAGATACCGTATTATATTCTCGCGATATTTAGATATGAGCCAGGTCATCGGATCAAGTGTTGATTCGAAGAAACGGTACATGATATATTAGTCGGTTATATTCGATATAGCCGGATTATCGGATCAAGTGTTGATTCGATAATTTAATGTATAATAATATATATGATATATTGCATTGCATTATCTAATATTGGCTCGCTTTATTATTTCATTTTCTCACCGGGTGATACATTGATATATATGCGATATATGTTAAATATATTATTTTCTTTTGTTGCAAATATATAATATATATGTGATATATATTATTGTAACATGATATGATTAATAATGAAACATGTTTAGTGGAGATTAAACAAGGTTAGGGTTTAATTTGGTTTAGTTCTTTCTTGATGCTTCTAGAAGGATTTCTTTTGTCATGAAAAAGATATTATGGTTGATATTTTCTTATGACTCATTGTTTAACCCAACTCAAACCGTAGCCCTACTTAAATCTCTACATGAGTTATCCTTGTCATCCTTAACCATGGTTGCATTATAAATCATATATCATTTCCTTATTCATCACAAAAGGAATTAATTCATTTTTCATCTTCTTCTTCAACCTTTAGCTTTGAGAAAGCTTACTAGGTTTTCATTTTGTGATGATTTCATGTGAGAATTTGATATAAAAAGAAAGCATAAATACTACTCTATCATCCTCATCTAATCTAGCAAATTAGATTAGGGTGTTCACCTCATTAGAGTGAGAAAGCTTGAATTATAGAAACTTCGACGTAGATCATCGGAGAAGAGGAACACTATAAGCTAGCATGGATCGTTCGAGTCGTGGAGCCTCTCTTGAGTCCAGGAGATCATGGATCGCGGCGAAGGGACTTCTACTCGGAGCTTATGAAGCGAAGGAGTGGACTAAAATGGTTGTAATCCCTCACTTTTAGTTGTAAAGATTTTTACTTGTATGTTAAACCCTAATAATCTAGCAAAGATCCCGGCTTTGGGTTGTTCAGCATGTCTAAATTTTTATTCGGGCATGGTTGATGCCTTATAGACCTTCATAAGAGTGCCTTAAAACCCTACACTTCGGCCGCAAAGACATCGAGCAAGCTTGTTCATTTCTTTATTTGAACCTTTACTTGAGTTCAGGTGTTCACTAGTTGGAGTGAAGGGACTACTACATGAAGCTTTAGAAGTGAAGGACCGGTCTACAAAGGTTGTATTCCTTATTCACTTAGTATGAAAAGTTGTTTGCATGTTGTTTTGTTTAATTCTCTAGTTAAGATTCTAGGGTTAGGGATCTTTAGAACGGCAAAAATTTGAAAACGGTATGGATGATACCTCCCGAAACCTTGCTGCCGCGCTAAGTAACCCTACAATGTATGCTTGTGTGGTTGTTTCCGCCTTTGAGCATGATTTGCTCCCGTTTGGGGATGCTTTATTTATATTCTATGTTTGTACCCGTTTCGGGGCTAGTTTATTACAAAGGAAGTGCTGCCGAAATTTTTAAGAAAATAAACTTAAGTTTAATGATTTTCACTTGAGATTTCCAAATGTTTTTAACAATGTTTTTATCATTTACTTCTTTTGATGGTTTAGATTTCTGGGTTTTCGGCTTACTTAAATTGCATTACGCCTGTTGACGTCACGTGGTTTATGTGCCGGTCACGTGCCTAAATTTGGGTCATGACACTAAGTTTTACTAAATATACAAATACTAGTTTTCTAATTGATGGAGTTTATCTAGATACAATAGGAATACTAAATACAAGAGTCGGCATGATCCAATATGTCCCACCTACTATAGCAAAACACCCGAATGCAAGTTGTGTGCCAGCGATACCACTGCTGATCCAAGCGGATGTAAGTCCATGCTACCTCTCCCGGTACTTTCGGGCATGCGGAATTTGGTGAAAAACAATTTTCTAGAGGCGGTAACATGGACTCAAAACCGGATCTTTGTTAAACATCTAACTAACAACCTAACTATGAGTTGTTAACTACTCGGTTAGGGGGTTATACCTTTCTTACTTGAACTCCTTCGTCTTCAAGCCTCGATGGTTGTCCGGATCGGCTTCACCCCGTCGTCTCCTTGCGCCGAAGATCGATCCACCTGAAAGCTTCTACCTTTGGCTTCTTCTTCGGTCTTTGAAGAAAACTAGTTCACTTGGTTTGCTAAACCTTATGAACTAGAGTGAGTAGAGAAGAGTGTGTTGGGATTTTCTCTATGGTTCTTGGTTCTCAACACATGAGACAAGTGAACCATAGACTAAGGAGAGGGAGAGCAAGAGGAAGAAGATGAGAGCTCAAGAACAAGAGAGAGAATGAAAATGATAGATTGAGAAAGACTTTTCTCACTTGGCTCTCATAATCCAAAACCATCATCACAAAAATAGTAATCAAGTATTGTGTAAAATGGTTCAAGTCAAAATGGCTAAATCATTTCATGCACTCATATTGCACAAGAGAACAAGCAAGTGAAAAGTCTTTGCCATGAAATGATAGCCATTGTCATCATGATGGTCAACTAGTCCAACCTAGTCAACCGGTCAACAAAGTCAATAAGTCAACAAAGTCAACCCCTCAACAACCATGTCACCACAATACTTAATTAATATTATTGTTAATCATATATCATATTCTCATTAGGGTTGAGCAAAAAGTCAATAGTCAACAGTCAACGGTCAACAACCCTAATGAGAATCCTCTGCCTCTGTCTCTCCGCCAACTGTGCATACACACCCGCATCCGCATTCCGAGGAACACGAATACAAACTGGATAAAACCAATTCCAATACGTACACTAAGATCTGGTTTAAACCAAAGCCCGCTAGTGTAAACTGTCCGGACACTAAACGTGCACAAGTGCACGGATATGACTGAACCCTGTCGCAAAACCATGCGACCTGTCGCAAAACCATGCGACCTCTACTCTTTTGCCAAAAGGCGAATAGTTTTCTGTGTGGGACTCTAAAGACTCGACACTATGCTGGCAGTGGGTTTAACCACAGACCGCAAGCGGCACTAGCTGTGCGTAACGGTCCCCAGGTAGATGCCGACAAGAAGACTGACGAGGTGAAACCCATCTGAACTCCTACTAAGTCTGAATGTGACAATCTCCATACAGTCCGATCTGTTCGTCTGATACATCGCATGGCGGGCCTAGGGGGGCGGTAAACGTCGGTCCCCTAATAGCGGTACAAGTCGTGTCGGAGTGAAGCCCAATACACCCTGAGATAACACTGGAAGCCTACCAGTATATCCCGCTTGTCCTGGCCAGGGACAACTCGTGTAATGGCTCTCCTAGACACAGCGCGATGTCAACCCCCAATACCGGGAGAGACGAATCCTGTCTAACCGTCACTGCCTCCAAGTGCTTCGGGACTGCACCCAACTACTACCTGTTTGCACGACTCCTTTGAGCTGTGGTAGGGTAGTATTCAAAGTACAGTGGGAACACACTCGAGGCGAAGTGACAGTGTCAAGTCAGCGGACTAAGCTGTACTCATGTCACCTGGGAACTGATAACTGACGATAGGTATAATACCAACCGGTCAGTTCCCGACGAGTCCTGTCCAGTGTACTCGTAACCCAACGAGCACCCGCATACTATCTCCAGTACGACGTACTGATGGCTGTGGGACAGACCATCTCCCACTCTGGGATGATAAGCGCATGCACTAGTCTACTCCGTAGTATCGATGCCCTGTCTCGATAGTCCTGCGACTAGGGACCTGCATAAGGATGTGCTTATAGATTACCCAGCCCCCACTAGTGTGACTCCCATCACAACGTTGGTAATCAAGCAAAGATCCTAAGGGCTCCACTAATGTGCATAGGTGATATACTAAAAATAAACACATGTACACATTGAAGTAGAAACAAACCAAGTAGCATACTACTATTTTGAGCAAGATTGTATATACAAGGTGAATATCCCAAGCTTCCATTAAGTAATATACAAACTAGTATGATACAGTAATGGCCTCTAGGGCATATACACTAACAATCTCCCACTTGCACTAAGGCCATGTACTGGCGTATCGAAGACCTATCATCTCGATCAGCCGCTCGAACTGAGTCTGGGGCAAGGCCTTGGTGAATGGATCTGCAGTGTTATCTTCTGAAGCGACCCTCCGAACCTCGATCTCCTAGCGATCCACGATCTCCCTGATCAGGTGATACCGCCTCAAGATGTGTCTGGATCTCTGATGGGACCAGGGTTCCTTCGCTAAAGCTATAGCCCCGTTGTTGTCGCAATACAGAGGTATTGGATCAACAATGGACGGAACCACCTGAAGTTCTTTTAAGAACTTCCTCATCCAGACAGCTTCTTTTGCGGCATCAGATGCAGCGATGTATTCCGCTTCCATCGTCGAGTCTGCAACGGTTTCCTGTTTGGAACTCTTCCAACACACCGCCCCTCCATTGAGGGTAAAGACAAAACCCGACATGGACTTGGAATCATCCTTGTCACTCTGGAAGCTGGAGTCAGCAAAGGCCTCGATCTGGAGGTCTTTTCCGCCATACACCAAGAACATCTCCTTAGTCCTTCTCAGGTACTTGAGAATGTTCTTTACCGCTATCCAGTGTTTCTCCCCAGGGTTTGACTGATACCGGCTTACCACACTCAGTGTATAAGCTACATCCGGTCTGGTACACAACATCGCATACATTATAGAGCCTACCGCAGAAGCGTAGGGTATAATAGACATGCGATCCCTCTCCAAATCAGTCTTGGGAGACATCTCTTTAGAGAGGGTGATCCCGTGACAAGCCGGTAGGTTACCGCGCTTGGAATCTTCCATACTGAATCTCTTTAGTATGGTGTCGATGTACCTGGACTGTGAAAGTCCTAATATCCTCTTGGATCTATCACGATGGATCCGGATCCCCAGGATGTATGAGGCATCACCCAGGTCTTTCATGGAGAACCTGTGTGACAAGAACCCCTTGACAGATTGTAGCATAGGAATGTCATTTCCTATTAAGAGAATGTCATCCACGTATAAAACGAGGAATACTACAGTTCTCGCTACAAATCTACTATAGATGCATGGTTCATCTGGATTTTTGATAAAGCAAAATTCCTTGACCGTCTCATCAAAACAGATGTTCCAACTCCGCGATGCCTGCTTTAGTCCATAGATGGACTTAAGCAACTTGCACACCTTTCCGCTGCTCCCACTCTGAATGAAACCTTCTGGTTTGTCCATATAGACACACTCCTCTAAATTTCCATTTAGAAAAGCGGTCTTTACGTCCATCTGCCAGATCTCATAATCGTGGAAGGCAGCAATGGCAAGAAGGATCCGAATGGATTTTAGCATAGCCACTGGAGAAAAGGTTTCGTCATAGTCCAAACAAGGTCTTTGACGAAAACCCTTTGCAACAAGTCTAGCTTTATAGGTCTCAACCTGTCCATCTATACCAATCTTCCTTTTGAAGATCCACTTGCATCCTACGGGTTTTACCCCGTCTGGAGCAATGTCCAACGTCCATACCTTGTTGGTGTACATGAACTCCATTTCGGTCCGCATTGCATCCAGCCATTTTACCGAGTCAACGCTCCGAACGTCTTGCTGGAAGCTAGTAGGCTCATCATAATCTATGATGCAATCCTCTCTATCCCCGTCTATGAGAAAACCGTAGTATCTCTCGGGCGGATGAGACTGCCTACTACTCCTGCGGAGCGGCGTAGGAATGTCCTGTTCTTTTGAACCCTTTGGTTCCACTAAGCTTTCAGTAATAGCTCGTGGTTCTGGAATTTCTTCCAGTTCTACTGTGCTCCCACTTATCTGGTTTTCCAAAAACTCAGTTTCCAAGAAATAGGCATGACGAGAAACAAAAACCTTTTGTTCCTCTTCGCAGTAGAAGAAATATCCCTTGGAGTTCTTTGGATATCCCACGAACTTGCACTGTACTGAGCATGCCTCGAGCTTGTCCGCATGCTGCTTTTTAACAAAAGCTGGACATCCCCATGTCTTAATGTGCTTAAGATAGGGTTTCTTCCCACACCACATCTCATATGGTGTAGTAGGCACAGTCTTAGTGGGAACTCGGTTCAAAAGGTATGCGGCTGATTCTAGCGCATACCCCCAGAATGATCGCGGTAACTCAGCGTTACTCATCATAGACCGTACCATATCCAATAGGGTTCGGTTCCGTCTCTCCGATACACCGTTATGTTGCGGAGTGTATGGAGGAGTAAGCTGAGAGAGAATTCCGTTCTCTTTTAAATAGTCCAGGAACTCGGCACTCAAGTATTCACCACCTCGATCCGATCTTAGGATCTTGATACTTTTGCCGGTTTGTTTTTCTACTTCATTCTTATATTCCTGGAATTTTCCAAAGGCTTCGGACTTATGTTTCATTAAGAAGACATTACCGTACCTTGAAAAGTCATCCGTAAAAGTAATGAAGTAAGAATAACCGCTTCGCGCATGTGTAGACATTGGACCGCACACATCGCTGTGTACGAGTCCCAAGAGCTCGCTCGCCCTTACTCCGTGTCCAGTGAACGGAGTTGATTGGTAGATTTTCCGTTGTGTTTGTAGAAAATTGTAAAGAACTTCACAACCAAAAAATTATTTTGACCGCAATCAAACTACGGTGTCAATTGTAGTTCATGAATGAGTGCGGATCGTCCACAGGGATTGCACGATTCGTTTTTATGATATGCTTGAATTGAAAACATAATTGACAAGAAAAGAAAACATGATTCAAGAATTTATCAATTGATTCAGGTGTCACGATGTTTAATCAAGAATCAAGAACTGATAAACAATCAAGAATTGGGTTTTGATAATATTTTTCCAATCAACAGTCAAGAATCTAAGAGAGGCTCGTAGGAATCGATCGGATCGATAGACGTGATGTAATCTAAAGATATCGTGTTCTTGTCCTTCGAAGGATTGATACTAGATCGATGATCATCGACGAGAGTTAGGGATTTCTTGATGAAACTAGGGTTCATCTTTTAACCCTTGTTCTTTCGTCGATATCATTCCTTTTCTATCCTCTATCAAATTCAAGAAACGATCGTAACTCCCCAATTTCGATCGATGTCAATCAAGAAAGCATCGAAACGAAATGGGTCGTCGTTTCTTGAACTCGCTAGGGTTTACAAAACTCGTAGGACTCAAGAATCGATTAAAGCTATGTTACATCATCATTCTATAGACCGTCTCGACTTCTCGACGAGCGGAGTTTTATTCACACATCACCACACAGAAAAGATTTACGAATTGTAAAGATAGCATGATGCAGAATTTAAAGGAAACAAGATAAAAGAATATCACTTTTATTTATCTCAACAATTTTGATTACATTTGCTTCAAGAGCTACAAGAAGAAGAATCTAGATTGTTGATAGGGCGTCGCTCGGCTTCGTGAGTCGTGGATCGGCTCGGATCGCTTGCTCCGTTGAAGATCGGCTTCGCTCGTAAAGGTTGTAGGGCTTCTTGCTTAATGGGTACTCGGGATTCTTGATCTCAATTGGAATTAGGGTTAGGGTTTCCCACAAGCCCTCTCACTAGACTTGAGGAGGAAGGAGATGAAGAAGGAGATTGGCTAAAAAACTATAAAATGGGTTGATTCTATCTATCTCCACACTATGATGATTATTCCCCTCACCCTAGGTCTAGGCTTCTATTTATAGACTTCCCAAACCCTAGGTTTAGGTTTGAAATGGTAGTTCCCTCCAAAAGTTTGTTGAGAGAGTTTGTTAGGAGCTAGCTTAGGGTTTAAGCTAGGGTTTAGGAGGAAAGTTCTAGAATGATAAGCTAGTTTAGTGTAGATCAAAGTGTTTGCTGATCTGGTAGAAGTCCCTGGAGTCTTCTGGAAGTTGGAGTGCATTTCTGAACTGTAGCCACTGATGTTTGAATTTTGGTCTGAAATTTAGGGACTGATTCCCTGGGTCCACCGCGGATCCGCGGCATTAGCAAGCCTATGCCGCGGATCCGCGGCCATGCTAGAGGCTTGGGCCTTGTTCTTTCTGAAGTGGTCTTGTACTTCTATTTGAGGCTTTCTTTGATATGTTGATTTGTGATTGCTCCTTTGGGTTGATACCAGATTTGAAGTTAGTGAGTTGACGTATCTTTTGAGCGGTGTAATGTTCGAGCAAGCTTTCTTTTTCCTGCACAGACTTCGAAACACGGGTTGCGACATATAGAAATATTGCGATGCCATGCAATGCAGTCAATTTCCCTAGAAATGCCGGTTTTAAGGTCTAATACCTGTAATCTTGTAATCTGTGATAGATTTGCTAATATGTGAAATACGGATACCGAACACTTCTATATGAATGCAAATGATGAGGAAATTGCCGGCTAAAATATGCAATATTTTCGACTGATCAAATACCCCCAAACTTAATTTCGATCGTCTCGAGTGAATGTTTTATTAAAAAGAGAAGGAGAAAATAAAGAAAGAGAAAAACTAACTAGCACACTTTCGTAGGCAACACTATTGCACTGAGCACGTGCAACAAGCCTTTAAATCTCTAGGTGTCCCTAGTAGGAGGAGTGTTGTCTCCTGAGGATTTTCAGCGGATTGCACCAACAAAATCCAATAATAAAAGCAAGATCATGAATATTACATTTAAAGAAAAGAATTGTAAAAGAAAAGCTTTGAAAATTAGGGTTTCCAACTAAGCTAGCTTTTCGGTTGTCATGAGCCCTATCTTAATGGTCATGAAAAGATGTTAGAAATCACGTCCTGCTTCAATAAAACATCGTCTTATTCTTCATTCCTATCTTTCTTCCAAACATCGATCATATAACCCTGCGTGTGTGTAAAGGACATCTCTACACCCGGAGAATTCAATTCAAGCTATCATACTCTTGCCTATCAGCCTCAGTACTTTTTAATTAATGAATATTTAGATGAGATTGCTCACACACTTTCATGCGACCGTTAATACTTCTTGAGGTACTAACCGACCGATTACTCATGTGCTTGCTTACTTGGTGTATTTTCCTCGCCTTGCACCACCTCAGGCATAGCAGTGACTCCCAGACCAGTTGGCCTTAGGGCACTAGGTGAAGAAGCACCCTCGCTATACATTTTTTATTGCCCTTGGTGATAACAAAACCAGTGTCCATTTTTCTCACCACTTTATATTTTTATTATTCATTTTTTTTTCTTTTTATTTCCTTCATACTTTTGGCTTTAAGACAAGAGCATTTCAAGGTATCCTCTACTATCCCAGGCTTCAAGACGTGTGTAAGTGCGAATAGCAGGGTAGCAACGTTCAAAATGTTTGGCTTCCAGAATAGAAACTATTTTTCAGACTTATTTTTATCCTCAGATTAGTGACGTCCTTCATCTTACTAACCCTTGGGACAACGGCTCATAACTACTTATTACTAATTCGTATAAGAAAACTTCTAATTTTCTTAGTTTTCTAGAATTTTTCTAATCTCATGGATGTAATTTTTCACTATCTAAACTTTCATTATCTTATTTATATACAAAAAACTGTAAATATTAAAATTAATTTTATATTTGAAATTTTTTTTAATTTTTATGGGTTTTGAAAATTTTTCAATTTTTATAGATTTTTAAAAGAAATGTTTTGTGCTTATGCAGATGATATGCAAATGATGCGAAAATAAGCACAAACCTCCCCCAAACTTGTTTTCAACAGTGTCCTCACTGTTGCCGACAGCTATATCTACAAAACCTGTAAGCCTGGGGGGAATTATTAGTGGGGGCAAAATATATAAGTGAAGAACTTCCCCCAAACTTATCTTTCACTCACCTTCATTCAAAAAATATGCAATGATATACAGGATATGAAGGTGAGACGGAGGAATTTTAATCTAAATAAACTGGCTCTTGTAAGAACAAGAGCTCCTCCGTGGGGTCAGTGGAATAATACGGCTTTAATCTATGTCCATTTACTTTGAAAACAGTGCCGTTTTTAACATTTTCAACTTCTACCGCCCCGTGCGGGTATACAGACCGCACAACAAAAGGTCCCTTCCATCGAGATCGGAGCTTACCCGCGTGAAGGTGTAATCGTGAATCATAAAGAAAGACTTGTTGACCAGGTAAAAATATTTTCCTCAAAATGTTTTTATCGTGAAAAACCTTAGTCCTATTCTTTGTGATTACAGCGTTATCATAAGCTTCATCGCGGAGTTCGCTTAGCTCGTTAAGTTGCAGCTTCCGAAAGTTGCAAGCAAGGTTTAAATCAAGATTTATTTCCTTTATAGCCCACAATGCTTTATGCTCTATCTCGACGGGTAAATGACATGCTTTTCCAAACACTATCCTATATGGAGACATTCCTAGGTCGGTTTTATATGCAGTTCGGAATGCCCAAAGAGCATCCGTCAATTTGGTCGACCAGTCTTTTCTATTTTTAGCAACAGTCTTCTCCAGGATAAGTTTGATTTGTCTATTTGAGATTTCAGCCTGCCCGCTTGTTTGGGGGTGATAGGGTGTAGAAAGTCGGTGGTTGATTGAGTATTTTCGCATCAGAGTCTCGAAAGACCTGTTGCAGAAGTATGTCCCATTATCGCTAATGATAGCGCGTGGGTATCCAAATCGCGAAAAGATATTCTCTTTCAAGAACTTAATGACAACTTTCTTGTCATTAGTGCGACATGGAATGGCTTCTACCCACTTGGAGACATAATCAGCCGCCAGCAATATGTACAAATTCCCAAAGGAGTTGGGAAAAGGACCCATAAAATCAATGCCCCAAACATCGAACATTTCAACAACCAAAATGGGTTGCTGAGGCATTTCATTCCTCTGGGATATTCTACCCGTATACTGACATTGTGTACAGGTTTTGCAATAGTCAAATGCGTCCTTGAATAAGGTCGGCCAATAAAATCCACATTGCAAAACCTTTTCCGCTGTCTTTCTAGGACCAAAGTGACCCCCACAGGCCTGATCATGACAAAATGAAAGAACACTCTTGAACTCTTCATTCGGGACACACCGGCGAATGATCTGATCAGGACAATATTTAAACAAATAGGGCTCGTCCCAGTAAAAGTGTTTTACTTGGGATAAAAAACGGTATTTGTCCTGTTTTGACCAATCGCTCGGTATAAGTCCCGTGGCATGATAGTTCACAATATCCCTGAACCATGGTTCAGTGGATACGCTCAAGAGTTGTTTATCAGGGAATGAATCATTGATCGGCAAGGTCACAGGGGAAGAAATGATGCGTGAAAGGTGGTCAGCTACTATGTTTTCACATCCTTTTTTATCTTTGATAACAAGATCGAATTCTTGTAACAGAAGGATCCAACGTATTAGTCGACCTTTTGCATCTTTCTTCGCCAGAAGATGTTTTAAAGCGGAATGGTCAGTATACACAACTATAGGTGAGCCGATTAAGTAAGGCCTGAATTTTTCTAATGCAAATACAACCGCTAAAAGTTCTTTCTCGGTGGTTGTATAATTGATTTGCGCATCATTCAAGGTCTTACTAGCATAGTAAATCACGTGTGGCATCTTTTCGATGTGCTGTCCTAAGACTGCACCTACTGCAAAATTAGATGCGTCACACATCAGCTCAAAGGGGTAGTCCCAATTTGGTGATGATAAAACGGGGGTTGAAGTGAGTGACTGTTTAAGTGAGTCGAAAGCTGTCTCGCAATCCGAGTCAAAATGGAAGGTCGTATCCTTGGCCAGGAGAAGAGTTAAAAGTCTAGCAATTTTGCTAAAGTCCTTAATGAATCTCCTATAAAAGCCCGCATGGCCAAGGAAAGATCGAATATCTTTGACGCTTTTGGGATGAGGGAGGTTTTGAATGACATCTATCTTAGCTCTGTCAACCTTAATGCCTTTCTGTGAAATGACATGTCCAAGTACTATTCCTTCTTGGACCATAAAATGGCATTTTTCCCAATTTAAAGTCAAGTTCTTCTCTTTGCAACGAGTAAGAACAGCGTCAAGATTCGCTAGGCAATCAGAAAAAGAGTCTCCAAAAATCGAGAAATCGTCCATAAAGATCTCCAGAAAATTCTCTACCATATCAGAGAATATCCCCATCATACACCGCTGAAAGGTAGCGGGAGCATTGCATAACCCAAAGGGCATGCGACTGTAAGCAAAGGTACCAAAAGGACAAGTAAAAGTGGTTTTATCTTGATCCTTTTTGGCGATGGGGACCTGATTGTAGCCTGAGTATCCGTCCATAAAATAATAATACTCTCGTCCCGCTAAGCGTTCCAGCATTTGATCAATAAATGGTAGAGGAAAATGGTCTTTCCTCGTGGCAGCGTTGAGTTTTCTATAATCGATGCATACACGCCACCCAGTTTGGGCGCGTGTCTGAATCAACTCATTCGCCTCATTTGTTATAACAGTGATGCCGGATTTCTTAGGAACGATATGTATAGGACTCACCCACTGGCTATCGGAGATGGGGTATATAATACCATTATCTAAGCATTTGACGATCTCTTTCATGACAGCTTCCTTCATGACGGGATTCAACCGTCTCTGTGGTTCTCGGGTCGGTCTGGCATCATCCATCATATGTATATGATGTTCAACTATCAAGGGACTAATCCCTTTGATGTCCGCCATACTCCAACCAAACGCCTCTTTGTTAGATCTCAATACCGATAAAAGTGCATTCTCTTGCTCTGATGCAAGAGAAGCGGATATGATAACCGGTAAAGACTCATTCTCACCTAGATATGCATATTTCAGGTGAGAAGGTAAAATTTTGAGATCTAACTCTGGCGGAGAAATGATAGAAGGAGGGATCATTGAGTGATTTTTGGATCTACAAAGAAGCTCAGAGCCTGTGAAAAATACAGACTCGGGTGGAGAAAAGTCAGAAGTGCAGGACTCATGTGTAGGTAAAGTGTCCTCACTAAGATCTTGTGCAAATTCAAACAGAGATGTGGTAATGTCATCGAGATCAGTAACGCAAAGATCCTCAGCTCCACAACTATCGGGAGCGATCTTATGGACAGAGCACACATCTAAAATATGAGCAGAGGGTTCAGATGGCTGACTTCCAACTCTATAGATGTTTAGTTCAATGGTCATATTTCCAAATGATAAGTTCATTGAACCGTTTCTACAGTTTATAACAGCGTTGGAAGTGGCAAGGAAAGGACGACCCAGAATCACCGGAATTTGGCCCCGGGGGTTTGCTACAGGATGTGTGTCGAGCACAATGAAGTCTACAGGGAAAACAAATTCCCCGACCTTTATCAATACATCCTCTAATTCACCCCTTGGTTTGGTGATAAAGCGGTCTGCCATCTGGAGAGTGCAATGAGCAGGTTTCAGCTCTCCAATCCCTAATTGCTCATAGACAGAATAAGGGAGCAGGTTAACACTTGCGCCAAGGTCTAAAAGAGAACGATTTATGTTTTTACCCCCAATCGAAATCGATATTGTAGGACAACCTGGGTCCTTTCTTTTCTTTGGTAGCTGGGGAATAAAAGCAGTGCTGATATTATTAGACATGAAGACCTTCTTCGGCACTTGAGTCTTCCTCTTCCTAGTGCACAAGTCCTTAAGAATTTTCGCATAAGCGGGGACTTGCTGAATAGCATGTAGGAGAGGGATATTGATGTTAACCTGTTTGAACATTTCTATAATTTTCTCCATATGAGGACTCGTTCTGTTAGCCCTTAGCCGGTTCGGGTAAGGAGCTTTCGCAATAAGCGCAGGGTCCATCACAGGAGAAGGAAAGGGGGGTAGACGAGGTCCCAAAAGAGGTGTGGGGACCGTCTGTGGAGAACTATAAGGGTTGGGTGAAGGTGTTGAGCCTAATGGGAAATGGAGAATAGGCTCGCTAAAAGGTGGTTTGGTAGAAGAAGAAGGATCAGAAGGAGAAGTGTGTGTGTGTGGAAAGGTCTCAGCCGGGGTGTTGATATGATTTTCAGTATCATCAATACCTTCCCCGACATTATTATTCAGCACTCTTCCCGATCTCAAGGTTGTAATGGCATTTACATTGTAATGCCCGGGATTCTGTAGGGGTTGAGAGGGAAGTTTCCCTTTTTCTCTCGCACTCATTTCGGCTTTAAGTCGTGCGATTTCAGCTTCCATCGTTCTGATACTCTCAGCTTGGGACGCTGAGTTTTTCTTTATCTCACCGACGGAAGATCTAACTTCAGCCGAAACCTCTATGAAATTTGACAAAAGTGATTTCATGGTTTGAGTGAATTGAGAGAAATCGTCAGGACAGGACAACATAGGATTAGACTGTGCAGGAGTGTTGCCCTGGTTTTGGAAATTTTGTGACTGATAGGGGTGCTGAGTGAGTTGAAGGGGTTGCTGTTGTGGTGGAGGAAGAGCCCTTTGAAAATTATTCGTGTTTGGAACCGTGTTTTGAGATTGATTTTGGTTCCAAGCAAAATTCGGGTGATTCCTCCAACCCTGATTGTACGTGGAAGAATATGGATCGTTTCGAGGTCTTTGAAATGCGGCATTAGAATGCTCGTGACCTTGAAACGCAGAGTTTAATGGACATTCTTCCATTAAATGTGACGGATCAGAACAGCACCCACAAACAGTTTTGGGGAGTGACACTGGGTTTAGGGAGGCTGCTGCAAATTTGTGTTCCATAGCGTCGAGCTTCTTTTGCATTGCTGCCATTTCAGCTCGAACACCTATGGACACATCTATTTGGTGTACGCCACCCCTATTCAATGGTTGGGTTCCACTCTCCCACTGTAGTGATTTTTCAGCGAACTCTTCTAAGTATCACCAAGCTTCCCCATCATCCTTAGTCATAAATGTACCTTGACACATGTTTTCAAGGCTCTGTTTAGTGTTAGGGTTACTGCCCTCATATATGATTCGGCAAAGCTCCCATCTCGGGATGCCGTGATTAGGACATTGAACCAATAGATCCTTGAAACGTTCAAAGTATTTAGAGAATGGTTCAGCAGGGAGCTGGGCAAATTGGTTCAGTTCGCTACGGATTCGAGCTGTCTTTTTGTGTGGGTAGAATTTCTTAAGGAATGCAGCGACGAATTCTTCCCAATTCGTAATAGAATGTGCGGTAGTGTTATATAGCCACTTCTCGGCTATATCGCATAAAGTAAATGGAAGAAGTCGTAGACGCATTGCATCCACTGAAAGTTGTGACGTACCCATCATTGCGCATACGTTTTCAAATTTGGTAATGAAAACGTAAGCGTCCTCAGTCTCGAGTCCGTGGTATTTGGGTAAAAGATTGATATACTGGGGCTTAATTTCAAAGTTATCCCCATTGGCTGGTGGTGTGGATAAGCAGGTCGAAAGAGGACCTCGGAGTGGATAGCACCTCTCCTGGAGAGAGATGCGGGGTGGATTCTGCGCACCAACGGACGGCGGCAGATTAGGGTTAAAGAAGTTCGATGGATTCGGATCCATCGGTGTGGGTGTGGTAGTGGGTAAAGAAAAGGTAAATGGAGAAATATCGACTTCGGAGTCGATAAAGGGTACGCGGACTAAACGGGCACTAGAATCCCGTGTCCAGCCTATCTTGCACTAAAATGGGTTAGTACAAGTGGCAGCGTTGGCTTATAATTAGAGGTAAATGAATGCGGTGTTTGCTTTTGAAAAAGGGTCGGATTTTTGAAAAAATGATGCGACAAAACAAATGCAGCACACAAACCCTAGAATCTAGTGGTCACCTAGGTCCGGCTCTAAACCGCTCCTAACTGCCAAAAGACAAGTCGCAGGATAGAATCCACCACTGCCTCTTTGTCCCCCTGTGGTCGGATAAGTACCAGGTAAGTGGGAAGGTACTCCACTACGTAAGTAGTGGGCCTAATTAAAAACCACTAGCCTTAGACACACTCGCCTTAGGCACCACAAGAAAACGCGGATAAGCAATGAATTACCCACGGCCTTCTCTTGTCCTAATTGAGCGCGACAGTCCTTAGAGTCTTCTCTAGATTTCTTTTAGTTAATGAGGGTAATGCGGATGCAAGTTTTGCGATTTTCGGGGCCTAGGAAGGGTAATGAAATCCCCACCTAATTTGGATTTGGCCGTGCCCCTTAAATTCCGTTTTAGAATGCAAACAACCAAGAAATCAAAATCACGCACAAATTTAATTTTGCTTTTGCGGCGCTGCGATTATTTGCAAAGAATCCTGCAGCAAAGTGTTAGTTGGAGCTAAAAGGGGAGAGAGGAGAGAGCAAGAGAGTACCTCATTGAAAATTTTTGTAGAGAACCCCCTAAGAGGCCGCGGTTCCGCCGCGTATGCTCACTTATGCCGCCCTTCCGCGGTTCTTTCAAGGGATCAATCCACCAAATTTCTTCAGGGAGCTTCTGTAAACTCCCTCAGCTCTCTGGTATTTTCCAAAAATTTCTATCAATTTCCAAACAGCTCCAGATTACCTTGCAATCAATCACAACACACGTATAAGAGTTTGTACGAATTTTGATTTCAAGAAGTAAAATATAATAATTCTTTCAATTCAAACTATAAAAGATTTACGAATTGTAAAGATAGCATGATGCAGAATTTAAAGGAAACAAGATAAAAGAATATCACATTTATTTATCTCAACAATTTTGATTACATTTGCTTCAAGAACTACAAGAAGAAGAATCTAGATTGTTGATAGGGTGTCGCTCGGCTTCGTGAGTCGTGGATCGGCTCGGATCGCTTGCTCCGTTGAAGATCGGCTTCGCTCGTAAAGGTTGTAGGGCTTCTTGCTTAATGGGTACTCGGGATTCTTGATCTCAATTGGAATTAGGGTTAGGGTTTCCCACAAGCCCTCTCACTAGACTTGAGGAGGAAGGAGATGAAGAAGGAGATTGGCTAAAAAACTATAAAATGGGTTGATTCTATCTATCTCCACACTATGATGATTATTCCCCTCACCCTAGGTCTAGGCTTCTATTTATAGACTTCCCAAACCCTAGGTTTAGGTTTGAAATGGTAGTTCCCTCCAAAAGTTTGTTGAGAGAGTTTGTAAGGAGCTAGCTTAGGGTTTAAGCTAGGGTTTAGGAGGAAAGTTCTAGAATGATAAGCTAGTTTAGTGTAGATCAAAGTGTTTGCTGATCTGGTAGAAGTCCCTGGAGTCTTCTGGAAGTTGGAGTGCATTTCTGAACTGTAGCCACTGATGTTTGAATTTTGGTCTGAAATTTAGGGACTGATTCCCTGGGTCCACCGCGGATCCGCGGCATTAGCAAGCCTATGCCGCGGATCCGCGGCCATGCTAGAGGCTTGGGCCTTGTTCTTTCTGAAGTGGTCTTGTACTTCTATTTGAGGCTTTCTTTGATATGTTGATTTGTGATTGCTCCTTTGGGTTGATACCAGATTTGAAGTTAGTGAGTTGACGTATCTTTTGAGCGGTGTAATGTTCGAGCAAGCTTTCTTTTTCCTGCACAGACTTCGAAACACGGGTTGCGACATATAGAAATATTGCGATGCCATGCAATGCAGTCAATTTCCCTAGAAATACCGGTTTTAAGGTCTAATACCTGTAATCTTGTAATCTGTGATAGATTTGCTAATATGTGAAATACGGATACCGAACACTTCTATATGAATGCAAATGATGAGGAAATTGCCGGCTAAAATATGCAATATTTTCGACTGATCAGGAGTCTTTGTCATCTTTCCTTTGAGACTGGATTGACAAGTGGCATACGATTGATATTCGAACGCATTCAGATATCCTTCTGTATGTAACTTCGTCAACCTTCTCTCATTGATGTGACCTAGTCTACAATGCCATAAGAAAGTCTGATTGATTTCCGGAGACTTTCTTTTGTGTGTATTCTGGACATTGAAAATCTGCGGATGGTTTAATACGTATATACCATTGCTTAATGTACCTGACCCAATCAGAACTTGATTAAGGTGAATGTTTACAACATTACTTACAAACGCAAATTCATAACCTTCTTTAGAAGTCAAAGATACAGAAATGATATTACAAGTTGCGTTGGGTACAAAATAGCAATTACGCAAAACAAAAACGTGTCTATCTGACAACTCCAGGTGATAGTCCCCCACGGCCTTAGCATCCATGCTAGCTCCGTTTGCAACTTTGAAGGTCATGTCACCTGCCTTCAAAACCCTACGGTTTCTCAACGCCTGCAAAGAATTACAGATATGAGATCCTGATCCGGTATCCAATACCCAGGAAGTAGAGTTTATTGAAAAACAGTTTTCAATAACATACACACCTAAAGCTGAAGCCGCAACCTGCTTCAGATCCTGTGTTCTGGCTTTCCAAGCCCTGCAATCATTCTTCCAGTGTCCCTTCTTATGACAATAGAAGCATTCTTCCTTATCCACAAGCTTTCCCACTTTCTTTGTTGCTTTTGCCTTTCCCTTCGTATCCACTTTACCAACACCGCCCCTTGGTTTGGCGGGGGCTTTCTTCTTCTTTCCCTTGGCTTTCGCCTTGGACCTAGAAGAAGAAGATCCTCCTACAAACAAAGTGGATGTTTCCCTACCTTTCTGTAGGGTGCCCTCTGCGCTCCTCAGCATGTTGAGGAGTTCTGAAAGTTCAACTTCCTTTTCTTGTAAGTTGAAGTTCAGTATGAACTGGGCGTAAGTGGAAGGAAGGGACTGGAGAATCAAGTCCGTATAGAGCTCATTCTCCAACGTGATCCCAAGGTCCGCGAGCTCCTCAATGTAGCTAATCATCTTAAGCACGTGTTCTGCTATCGATGATCCGACGGCCAATCTTGCCGAAAATAACTTCTTCGACACTTCGTATCTTGCGATACGAGATTGCTCTCCATACAGTTCTTTTGTATGAAGAAATATGGATTCCAGGTCCATATTCTCGTGCCTCCTCTGATGTTCATTGTCCATAGAGGCAAGCACGAGGCACTTGGCCTTCGCGCAGTCTAGTTCCCAGGTCTTACGGATTTCCTTATCCGCGACGCTGGTTTTGGGACCTGGGACAGGGGGAGCTTTGGTGGTAAGAAGATACCCCAGCTTGTCGTAAGTGATTGCCATCTTGACATTCCTGAGCCAATCTTTGTAGTTTGGCCCTGTTAGAATGTTTTTATCTAGGAGTAACTTAAGTCCAGTCATGTCGATTGGTCGCTGCAATTAGGAGAGAGAAGAAACACTCAGCATGACGCTCTTACAAGTTTAGAATGGTTTTTAGTTTGTCTAAACAGGATGGCTCCCACTGTTTCTCGAATCCCTCCTCAAACCAAAAAGGAAGAATTAGTCAGGATCAATCTCACCGTACAATACTTGCTTAACCGTTCAGCCAGGCCAGTGTTGGTACTTCGAGGGAGGTTTTCCAACGCTTTCGCGAAGTTTCTTAATTAAATAACCTCTTTTCCCTGGGGGCGTAGCCCCGCTAACACCTTTTTAGACACCTACTTGGTTTATAGCATTGATCGTTAAGTGAGAAATTTCCCGAGGAGTAGCATATACTCACAGTAGGATCGGGATCCAAATATCATCGTGTGACGAGACTGAAGGAATCCTACCAGAATCATCACACTCCAAATGGTATGCAACACTAGCAAGTTTCAGTTCTTTTGAAACTCCCGATGTGGATTTTTGCCCCATGCTCTTATGACCTTGACTTTGGCCAACAAATCATAAGTCGCATGTCAAGTTCTACCCGTCGTTCTCCAGGTTAATTTGAATCCACCCGCACCTACTCTTGACTTTGGCCAACAAGGCAGTACGACTGTTCCAAACTAACGCATCTATCTATGCTGCACATGAATACCCAATAGCTACCAATCACTATGCCTTGACTTTGGCCAACAAACATAGCTTGAATACTATTGACTATTCATGTGAAACGACGGAGGGCTACGAATAGTTTTGGCTAAACCGTGAACGTAGTGAACTTGATATAATCGATGGAACGAGATAGCTTTTAGAAGGAGTGGCTCAAGCTCCGCATTTAAAAGTTAGTTTTGAAAAGAACCGAGTGGTTTTCCGAAAGTGTTCCAACGATTTTTACTTGGTTTATTTTTCTTGCATTAGTTCTTTTAATGCGTGATATTATTGCATTAGTTCTTTTAATGCGTCCCATCATTTAATCCTACCATTGCAGAAAACAACCAAAATATGACGTACGCTTATGCCATTCGCATTCGCCACGGGGCCCCGTCATTACCCGTTAGGTTACTTAACTAACGACAGAGCGGGGGCTGGGCTTGCGCGGCTGTAAAACATAAGCAACGCCTAAATAATATCATATATAGATATATTGCAATGATAGCCATTTCAGATCACAGATGAACACATTGGATATACTAAGAACCCGCAATTCGTACGAGCCTGTAACGGAAAGCAGATTACACGGTCGCGGTGAATAGCCAATACCCCACCCAAGACCCGTACGGGTGCGGCAAACTACCCGCCAAGTACCCGAAGCGAAGCAACCTCCCTCAACTCCGTGAGTAGGCCACTCGGCACTTCGGCATACCCGGTAGTTTGTGCACCCCTTCCATGGGTCTATCCTAGGAGCAAAAACAGTAAAAAGAAATTATACAATGACGGCTACAACCCCGACCCGGTTGTGCGGTCATACAAATAATTATTACATCAATTTACAAATTTACATGAATTGAAAGAAAAGAAAACTCTCGTCTCACAACCCCCCGGCTATTCACCCGCGACAATCCAATGAATTCATATACACATTCCAATAACATTACAGATCACAGATTTGTATAACCCCCACTAATCGACGTATAGCGATTAGCAGACGTTCAATACAAATATCACATCACAGAAAAACCCGTTAGCTTAAGTCTTTTAGAAGTTCGATCAAAAATACGGATTTTCAGGCCCCAAACACAAAATTTTCGTTCTGGAAAATCTGGGCAGAAAATACATATTCCAAAAATCCCAAAATATCCCACTGAACAAACTGCAACCAAAATTTCCCACTACCGAGTCAACTCGGTCGCGGTACCGCGGCGGGAGCACGCTCCCGCCGCGTTTCCGCGGCGCTTTGATCGGTTTAGTGGACGAAATTTTGTCAGTTTGTTACAAAAACCCTGAGCCGAATTTTAAAGTATGATTTATCATTTTTGGAACAGAGGAAAAATTCGACAGCAAGCATGATATCGGGGTTCATTTCGGGACTTTTTCTTTGATTGATCTTCTAGCTACTTTGCTAACATGTTAGATAGAGTTTAACTAGGCTCTGATACCACTGTAAGTCCATGCTACCTCTCCCGGTACTTTCGGGCATGCGGAATTTGGTGAAAAACAATTTTCTAGAGGCGGTAACATGGACTCAAAACCGGATCTTTGTTAAACATCTAACTGACAACCTAACTATGAGTTGTTAACTACTCGGTTAGGGGGTTTTACCTTTCTTACTTGAACTCCTTCGTCTTCAAGCCTCGATGGTTGTCCGGATCGGCTTCACCCCGTCGTCTCCTTGCGCCGAAGATGGATCCACCTGAAAGCTTCTACCTTTGGCTTCTTCTTCGGTCTTTGAAGAAAACTAGTTCACTAGGTTTGCTAAACCTTATGAACTAGAGTGAGTAGAGAAGAGTGTGTTGGGATTTTCTCTATGGTTCTTGGTTCTCAACACATGAGACAAGTGAACCATAGACTAAGGAGAGGGAGAGCAAGAGGAAGAAGATGAGAGCTCAAGAACAAGAGAGAGAATGAAAATGATAGATTGAGAAAGACTTTTCTCACTTGGCTCTCATAATCCAAAACCATCATCACAAAAATAGTAATCAAGTATTGTGTAAAATGGTTCAAGTCAAAATGGCTAAATCATTTCATGCACTCATATTGCACAAGAGAACAAGCAAGTGAAAAGTCTTTGCCATGAAATGATAGCCATTGTCATCATGATGGTCAACTAGTCCAACCTAGTCAACCGGTCAACAAAGTCAACAAGTCAACAAAGTCAACCCCTCAACAACCATGTCACCACAATACTTAATTAATATTATTGTTAATCATATATCATATTCTCATTAGGGTTGAGCAAAAAGTCAATAGTCAACAGTCAACGGTCAACAACCCTAATGAGAATCCTCTGCCTCTGTCTCTCCGCCAACTGTGCATACACACCCGCATCCGCGTTCCGAGGAACACGAATACAAACTGGATAAAACCAATCCCAATACGTACACTAGGATCTGGCTTAAACCAAAGCCCGCTAGTGTAAACTGTCCGGACACTAAACGTGCACAAGTGCACGGATGTGACTGAACCCTGTCGCAAAACCATGCGACCTGTCGCAAAACCATACGACCTCTACTCTTTTGCCTAAAGGAGAATAGCTTTCTGTGTGGGACTCTAAAGACTCGACACTACGCTAGCAGTGGGTTTAACCACAGACCGCAAGTGGCACTAGCTGTGCGTAACGGTCCCTAGGTAGATGCCGACAAGAAGACTGACGAGGTGAAACCCATCTGAACTCCTACTAAGCCTGAATGTGACAATCTCCGTACAGTCTGGTCTGTTCGTCTGATACATCGCATGGCGGGCCTAGGGGGGCGGTAAACGTCAGTCCCCTAATAGCGGTACAAGTCGTGTCAGAGTGAAGCCCAATACACCCTGAGATAACAGTGGAAGCCTACCAGTATATCCCGCTTGCCCTGGCCAGGGACTACTCGTGTAATGGCTCTCCTAGACACAGCGCGATGTCAAACCCCAATACCGGGAGAGACGAATCCTGTCTAACCGTCACTGCCTCCAAGTGCTTCAGGACTGCACCCAACTACTACCTGTTTGCACGACTCCTTTGAGCCGTGGTAGGGTAGTAATCAAAGTACAGTGGGAACACACTCGAGGCGAAGTGACAGTGTCTAGTCAGCGGACTAAGCTGTACTCATGTCACCTGGGAACTGATAACTGACAATAGGTATAATACCAATCGGTCAGTTCCCGACGAGTCCTGTCCAGTGTACTCGTAACCCAACGAGCACCCGCATACTATCTCCAGTACGACGTACTGATGGCTATGGGACAGACCATCTCCCACTCTGGGATGAGAAGCGCATGCGCTAGTCTACTCCGGAGTATCGATGCCCTGTCTCGATAGTCCTGCGACTAGGGACCTGCATAAGGATGTGCTTATAGATTACCCAGCCCCCACTAGTGTGACTGCCATCACAACGCTGGTAATCAAGCAAAGATCCTAAGGGCTCCACTAATGTGCATAGGTGATATACTAAAAATAAACACATGTACACATTGAAGTAGAAACAAACCAAGTAGCATACTACTATTTTGAGCAAGATTGTATATACAAGGTAAATATCCCAAGCTTCCATTAAGTAATATACAAACTAGTATGATACAGTAATGGCCTCTAGGGCATATACACTAACAGCGGACAAACCTGTAAGAACTGTGGCACAACGGGGGTGAGTTGCCAACTCGTGAGTAGAAAACATTAGCAGGTAGAAATCGAATAAAACAACGATCCTTGGTCTACTATATCATGAAGGTAATACTATGATATCTAAGGTGACCATGCCTGCATATATGTCAACAATATAATCAACGCCAATAACATATACAATAAACATCTGAATCATATGCCTCTATGCCTGTGGATATCATCCACGTGTGTCCATCAACGACACAAACGACATCATGGAACCTGAGTGTCCAACATCGACACTCGAAACATCATGAAAGCATAAGAATGTATATATGAGGATATCAACCAACGTGTGTCCATCAACGACACATCAAAATCATGGAACCTGAGTGCCCAACACCGACACTCGAAACATCATGAAACCCGTGTCCAGCATCGACACGTAAATCCTCATATCTCGGGATACGTCAATCCGGATCGGCCCATGGGCTCCGTCAGTCCGTATCAGCCCATATCCATCTCACGACACCGATTGGTATCCTCCGGATAACTGCCGGGTCTAAACTATCACCGGTAGGTAATAGTCCCTATGCTAGGCTCATCGTCTACTGCACAACATACCTTTCTTGTCCTGGGGTACCATACCGGGTCCACTATGTACCCGCAAACGGTTCATCCAGCTCCTCGAATTGGGTATCACATAGCTCATAACCGAGAAAACTCATGGTGGACGCCTCGAAATATTATATCAAAAGAAACCGGGTTTTTAAAGCAATACATAATTTTCTTGTGAAATATAACCACGGTTCTCAAAATCTAGAATCTCATGAAAACAGCATCTCAATGCGTATAATCGTAAAGCATGACGTATGCAAACATAGAACAGAAATGTGTGCATATCAGTATATCATGCAACATAGAATAGCGATGTGAGCATATCAGTATATCATGCAAACGAGTCATGTGATAATACTAAACAATTAAGAGTAATAGCATGATATAACAATTTGACTGTGTAAGTGACATAGCAATTACCGATGATGATTGTGTGTGAGCCGGTAAATCTGTGTAAGTGTAACATACGCATAATCGATAATTGTGCAGGTGTACTAGCCGACAATATCATACCATATAATGGAAGCACAGGTATACGTAATGCAATGAGTGTTAGTTGTATGTATGCCCTAGAGGCCAGTATTGTACAGATGATGTATATTATATTGGATGCTTGGACATATATAGAGATAGCTTTCTTGCTCGATATGATAGTATGCTATCTGGTTACTCTTTATCTTAACATGTACACTTGTCTCTTTAAACTGTCTTATAGTTACATGTTGATAAAGCCCTTAGGGTGTGTACTTGACTACCTGGACTATGATGCAGATCATACTAGTGGGGACATGGTAGTCCATAAGTACATCCTTCAAGGTCCCTAGTCGTGGGTGTATCGAGACAGGGCATCGATATACCAGTGTAGACTAGTGTATACGCTTCTCGACCCATGAGATGGGCGATGGATGATCCCATATCCATTGGTGTTTGACATCAGAGATGGTATACGGGTGCTCAGTGGAGACTGGGTACACTGGACGGACTCGCCGAGAACTCCCAGTACCTCACGTCAGATGGCAGTTCTCAGGTGACACTTGTACAGGTTAGTCTGTAGACCCGAGATCGTCATAGAGTCTTGTGTGATTCCCACTGTGCTTTGATCTCCACCTTACCACGTCCACGAGGGCGTGCAAAACGGTGGTCTTTGGGTACAGTCCCGAGTCACATGGAGACAATGAGCGATAGGAGGGGTTTCGTCTCTCCCGGTATTGGGGGTTGATGTTGCGCTGTGCTCGATTGGCCGTAACAGGGAAGTCCCTGGCCAGGGCTGATCAGAGATTTGCTGGTAAGTGTTACCAGTAGTTTCTCGACCCGTTATGAGCCTCACATCAGCACGACTTATCGATTATTGGGGTCTGACATATACCACCCCTAGACTTGATATGCGACATATCAGACGAACAGACCGGACTGTACGGTAAGTGTTTCTGGTTGGATTCATAGGAGTGTGAGCGGGCTAGCTCGTCGATCTTCTGATCGCTCAATACCCGGATGGCCGTTACGTTTAGCAGACCGCTTGCGGGTTGTGCGTGCTTGATATGATCATCATCTGCTACCGGCGTATTGACGAGTCTTTAGAGTCCTACACAGAGGTTTCCTGGCTCAAGCGAAACGAAATAGGAGCGCATATGAGATATGTGCAGGACCGAGAATAATGCGTGTATGTGATACCGTATTTCATTCTTGCGATGAATGTATCGATTGGTTATATTCGATATAACTTAGATATCGAATCAAGGATTGATTCGATAAGCCGATACATAGGATACTAGTCGGTTATATGCGATATGACCGGATCGTTAAATCAAGTGTTGATTTAATGATTTAATATATAATTATATATTTGATATATTACTTTGCATTAACTAGTATTGGTTCACTTTAAATGGATTTTCTCACTTGATGTGCAAGAAGTATATGTGATATACTTTTGTGCACATATTTGTATCATGTTTGATGATACTTGATCATGTGGTTAAGTGTAAAGGATTAAACCATGGTTAAGAGATGATTAGGGTTTTGCTTTTTCATTTATTTATTTGTTTATTTATTTGGAAAAGATTTAGATAAGAATGGTGGCTATGTTTGTTTCTAGTTGAAGCTTCATGATTGACTTCTTAACCATTCTTGTCTTCATGCTTAACCCTAACCCATCCAAGTAACCATGGTCTATTCTCTACACTCTACCCTAGTTAGTTTATGATAAGTATTCATTTATTATTCATTTTAACTCAACACTTATCATAATTCTAGCTTCATCTTCTTCTTCTTCTTCAAGATAGAAAGCTTGATGCCATCAATGGCAACTTGAGATCTAAAGTGAGAAATCCAATTCTAAAGTGAACCCACCTCCTATTTCTTCACCCTCTACCTCTTGCCAAGTTGTTTTGGGTGTTTTCTTCACAAGTTTCACAACTTTGTGAAGTCGGAGCTTGAACTTGTGATGCCTCGACGTAGATCATCTTCGGCACGAACCGACGACTTAGTCCGCCCATTTCTCCGATCAAGCCGACGATTGAGTCTGGGATTCGAGATGGACAGCGAGAGGACCCCTACGTGAAGCCAAGGAAGTGGATATCCGGATCTACAAAGGTTGTAGTTTCTTATCTTTAGTTAAGTTGTTAACTAGATTCATTTATCGCCTAAACCTCTAGTCAACGATCCGTATTAGGGTTTCTCGGCACTCATAAAATTTGAAATTGGCATGGTTGATGCCTTGTGAGACCTCTATAGTATGCCTAGGAACCCTACAGTGGTATCAGAGCCTAGCTAGAGCCTTAGGCGATGCTTAGACGATGTTTGAAACCCGATCGAACCCGAAACCCTAACTTTTTCATGATCTCTGGACTTTTTCTAAAATCTGGGATTTTTCCATATTAAAAATGCTTAAAAAATTCAGCAGGGAATTCTAAGAATTATGGTGCAAATTTTTTCACATGAACAGTATATAGTGCGGCGGAACCGCGGCATAAGCATGGCTTATGCGGCGGTTCCGCGGCCTGATGATGACGTCAGCCCTCCTCGTTTGCACAGTAACTCCTATTTAATTATGCTGAGTTTTCTGGGAATTTTTTAAATTGACTCAAGAGTTGAGTATTCTGGGGTTGCATTGGGAATCGTAGATTCGATCGGATTGTTAAACTTCGTCTATGTGTTTTTCCGGATAACTTTAGAATATGTTAAAAAGTCCGACCGGATATAAATACCCAACTTTTCCCCTGCCAAAAAATTTCCATGTGTTGGATTTTTCTGTGGTTTAAGGACGTTCTGAGTAGTGCAAGTAACGCGATGGTCCCTCTAGAAGAAAACAAACCTTAACTCGATTATGTGACCGTCTTGAACTGCCCTTTGAACCTTCGGGTTTGGGGCAGTACGGCGTGCCACATGTGAGGCGTTGGCTTGACCCTTCTACGGCTGGACCGTTGGTACTGAGTCATGAAGTGAATGTCTTTGAACCTATTTCATGTGTTGGACGGTTTCGGGAAAACTTGGGTGTTCGAATGTTCGATCGGAAAGTTTAATATATTCTATTTATCCGGAATGGGATACAATAATTGGAATTCACAAACAGTTATGAGATAACTGAATGAATGTTATAAATCTAGCGGTTTAGTTTCATTTGATATTGAAAAGAGTTTTCGATAATGAGACTAAAATGCGGGGTTTATAACTGTTAGACATGTGATGTCTAAGTATTTCATTTGATTAGGCATGTGATGTCTAAAGAGGTTGCGGATTCCAACTGTTGTAGTTTTACACTTTCTTTTCTGTGACCGTAAGTGTAATATGTGATATCGCCGGTTTCGTTGCTATATGTCAACGACAATTGGGATGCGCATATTTACTTACGTTGATGACATGTGATGTTATGTGTTGCTGGATATGTTATATTGGATCGTCGTGTTTGAATAGCCGGGGTTTTTATGTCAGATGAGCGTTTTTCATTTTCATTCATGTAAAAACTTGTATGTAATATTCTTTTATTGGGGCACTTCCAGGTTGCGGAAGCTGTCACCCTTTGTATATTATTTACTTTTCTGCACTAGGATAGACCCAAGGAGGGGAGCACAAGTAACCGGGTTCTAGGGTCCAGTGGGAGACCATCTCGAGGAATCGAGTCCGGGTCTCCTAACCCTAGAATTGGTAGGGTTGCTTGCCGCTCTCGTAGGGGTCTAGGGGTGTGGGATTGGCTATTCATCATGACCGTGGAATCCGTGTTTTATACTGGCTCGTATTGAAAACACGGACGTCCTAGTATATCCAATATTTCATATGATATTTTCTGCTGCGATATCTGTGATGTGATCATGTGATGTTCTGTGATAGATACAGTATATAGTATATATGATATATTATATAGACGTTACTTATGTTTTGCACCCGCACTAGCCCTGTCCTGCTCTGTCGTTAGTTACCTAACCTAACGGTGCACGAGGGGACATCGAGACGAATGCGGATGGCATAAGTGTACGTCATATTTATCTGTGATGTTTAGGTATTTAAATGATGGGACTTCATTAATGTGATTAATGAAAGAAAAGAAACCAAATGATGTTGTAGAATCAAATTTTAAATAAAACAGGTAGCTACAGTTCTTGCTTTGCATAGCGGTATATATGATATACCCTGCACCTTATTCGATGAGGAAAGGACCGAGATCCCTTCACCGGGAGTGACTCCTTTAGCAATAACTGGCAGATGCTACACACTCGGTTTGTTTTTGATTGCTTCTATAGTTTCTTCTTTGCACAGTGATATATATGATATATCCCGCACCTCATTCGACGAGGAAAGGGCCGACGATCCCTTCACCGGGAGTGACCCCTTTAGCAAAACTAGAAAAGCCATGAAATCACTCCATTTCAAAACTTCATTTGATTCTACAACGATATCAAGTTCATTACGCAATAGGTTTTCAGAAAAACCTGTCGTAGCCCTCCGTCATTTCAGATAAGTACTACTTAGTATTCGTGCTACGGTAGTTTGGCATTCGTCAAGACGTAATGTACGGTAGCTAACTAGTATTTATCTGCTTATGCATATGATGCAGATTGGATTAGGGTATTCGTACGGCGTTGTTTGGCATTCGTCAAGGGTCGTGCGGGTGGGTTTAATTCAATCAAGAAATGTACGGGTTGAACTTGACTAGTGGACTATGGGTTGTTTGGCATTCGTCAAGGTCATAGAACACTAGGGGTAAAATATTATCGGGAATTTCAAGTGTTGAAATTTGCAATGAGATTGCATACCTTCTATGAGATAGTTGGATCCCGATACCCACTGCGAGTAAGAGTTACTCCTGGGAGAGTTTTACACATTGCAATTAGCTGATCAAGTAGGTGTCTAGAAAGGTGTCAACGGGGTTACGCCTCTGGGAAAACGAGGTTTACATTAATTAGGTTCGTGCGAAAGCACGGGGGACCTCCCTCAACGTACCGACACTGGCCTGGCTGAAAGATTGGCGAACTTGTAGTGTGTAATTAATCCCGGCTAGTCTTTCCTTTTAGGGTTTGAAGGAAGATTTGATAAAAACCAGTGGGAGCCATCCTGATTAGATAAGATAATAACCAATCTGATCTTGCACGAGCATACGCTAAAGTGTTTTCTTCTCTCTCTCTCCAGGTAGCGACCATTTCATGCCCTAATAAAGATAATAATATGGATGTTTTGACTGAACCCGCATGTTATACTGTGCAGAGGAACGTTGGACCCGTTCTTTCTTATAAGAGTTATAAGACTGAACAGGGAATAGCAGAATATCTAGATTCTCAAGCCGCCCAAAAGAACATGCATGTTGATGCATCTTCTTCGGGTGTGTTAGTTATTGAGAACTGTTTTTCAGTTCACCCTACGTCCTGGGTATTAGATACCGGATCAGGATCCCACATATGTAAGCAGTTACATGGGCTACGGAAAGGTAGAGAACTGGGTAAAGGTGATCATTCCGTTCAAGTAGGGAACGGTGCAAATGTTGCAGCCAAAGCAGTTGGCGAATACCACCTAGTATTACCAAGTGGTGATACAATGATCCTGAATGAGTGCTATTATATACCAAACATGATGTGCAACATTATATCAGTTTCTTTATTGGGTAAAGAAGGATATAATTTTGTAGTACAGGATAATGTTATGAACATATTCCTAGATCAAAAGTTAATTGCATCAGGCTCGTTACATAATGGCATATTCATTCTAAATCAAAATACAGTCCTCAATATACAAAACACACACAAGAGGAAAAGTTCAGAAATGAACGAATCCTACTTGTGGCATTGTAGACTTGGTCATATCAATGCGACACGACTGGCTAAGTTACATAAGGATGGTTATTTGAATCCGTTCGAATTATCATCTTATGATACTTGCCATTCATGTCTCAAAGGAAAAATGACCAAAGCTCCGTTTAGTGGACACGGAGAAAGAGTTACCGAACTCTTAGGACTGGTACATAGTGATGTATGCGGTCCCATGTCTACTCATACCAGGAACGGTTCTTCCTACTTCATTACATTCACTGACGATCTCTATAGATACGGGCATGTGTTCCTGTTGAAACACAAGTCTGAAGCTTTTGAGAAATTCAGAGAATATAAGCAAGAAGTAGAGAACCAAACGGGCAAAAGTATAAAGATCCTTCGATCTGATCGAGGAGGAGAATACTTGAGCAATGAGTTCCAAGATTATCTAAGAGAGAATGGAATTCTCTCTCAGCTTACTCCACCTTATACACCACAGCACAACGGTGTATCGGAACGAAGGAATCGCATCTTATTAGATATGGTGCGTTCAATGATGAGTACAGCTGAGTTACCTATTTCCTTCTGGGGGTATGCGCTTGAGACAGCCATACACCTATTGAATATGGTTCCTACCAAATCAGTGCCTACCACTCCATATGAGATATGGAAAGGGAAAAGACCATCTATTAAGTATGTTAAGATATGGGGTTGTCCAGCCTATGTCAAAAGACAAAATCCAGACAAACTCGAGGCAAGATCAGTCTTATGTAAGTTTGTAGGATATCCCAAAAATTCACAAGGCTATATCTTCCACCACCCCGAGGAACAAAAGGTGTTTGTTTCTCGACATGCCACTTTCTTAGAAAAATGTTTTCTTATGAAACAGATTAGTGGCATTGAAGTAGAACTGGAAGAGGTTCCAGCAACACAAACTATAACTGAAGATTTAGTAGAACCAGAGAATTCAGTAGTACCCGACGAACCCCAGCTTCTCCGCCGATCTAGCAGGGTTTCTCGTCCACCTGAGAGATACTACGGTTTTCTCATTGACGGTGGGAGCGAGGATTGCATCATGGAGGATGATGACCCAACTAGCTTCGAGCAGGCCATCACGAGTAGGGACTCAGTGAAATGGCTGGATGCTATGCGGTCCGAGATGGAATCCATGTACACCAACAAAGTATGGACTTTGGATGTTGGTCCTGAAGGGGTAAAACCTATTGGGAGCAAATGGATCTTCAAGAAGAAACTTGGTGTAGATGGGAAAGTGGAGACTTTCAAAGCTAGACTTGTTGCAAAGGGTTTTTGTCAAAGACCAGGTGTGGACTATGACGAAACCTTTTCTCCAGTGGCTATGCTTAAATCCATCCGGATCATGCTTGCCATCGCTGCATATCATGATTACGAAATCTGGCAAATGGATGTTAAGACCGCCTTTCTAAATGGTGATTTAGAAGAGTGCGTGTACATGACTCAGCCAGAGGGCTTCGTAGACAGTGGGAGCAGCAGGAAGGTGTGTAAGCTACTTAAATCCATTTATGGATTAAAGCAAGCATCGCGGAGTTGGAACATCTGCTTTGATGTCGTTATCAAAGAGTTTGATTTCGTCAAAAATCCAGATGAACCTTGTATTTACAAGAAGGTGGTAGAGAGTAAGGTTGTCTTCCTCGTATTGTACGTGGACGACATACTCTTGATAGGAAATGATATTCCTATGCTGCAATCGGTCAAGCTCTTCTTATCACAAAGATTCTCAATGAAAGATCTTGGTGATGCCTCCTGCATATTGGGAATTAGGATCTATAGAGATAGATCCAAACGGATACTGGGATTGTCCCAATCCAGGTACATTGACACCATACTAAAGAGGTTTAGTATGGAAGAATCCAAGCGTGGGAATTTGCCCACGATCTCTGGAGTCACTCTCTCCAAAGAGATGTCTCCCAAGACTGATTTGGAGAGAGCTCGCATGCAAGGGATACCCTATACTTCGGCAGTAGGCTCTATCATGTACGCGATACTATGTACCAGACCCGATGTAGCATACTCGCTAAGTGTAGTGAGCAGGTATCAAGTTGATCCTGGAGAGAATCACTGGACAGCTGTGAAGAGCATTCTCAAGTACTTGCGAAGGACTAAAGAGATGCTCTTGGTGTATGGTAACGGGGAACTCCAAGTGGAGTCCTTTACTGATTCGAGCTTCCAGAGTGATAAGGATGACTCTAAGTCGCAGTCGGGCTTTGTCTTTACCCTTTACAGAGGGGCGGTTTGCTGGAAGAGTTCCAAGCAGGAAACCGTGGCAGACTCGACGATGGAGGCTGAATACATCGCTGCCAACAATGCTGCTAAAGAAGCTGTCTGGATCAAGAAGTTCATTACTGAACTTGGAGTGGTTCCATCCATTGAGCGTCCAATACCTCTGTATTGCGATAACAAAGGAGTGGTGGCTTTGGCCAAGGAACCCAGGTCCCATCAGCGATCCAGGCATATTCTGAGGCGGTATCACCTGATCCGGGAGATAGTTGATCGCCGGGAGATCGAGGTCAGGAGGGTTGATACGAAGAACAACACGGCGGATCCACTCACGAAGGCCATTCCCCAGATACAGTTTGAGAGACTCTTCGGGATGCTCGGTATGCGATACTACAGCAGCTGGCCCTAGTGCAAGTGGGAGATTTTTAGTTGTATGTATGCCCTAGAGGCCAGTATTGTACAGATGATGTATATTATATTGGATGCTTGGACATATATAGAGATGACTTTCTTGCTCGATATGATAGTATGCTATCTGGTTACTCTTTATCTTAACATGTACACTTGTCTCTTTAAACTGTCTTATAGTTACATGTTGATAACGCCCTTAGGGTGTGTACTTGATTACCTGGACTATGATGCAGATCATACTAGTGGGGACATGGTAGTCCATAAGTACATCCTTCAAGGTCCCTAGTCATGGGTATATCGAGACAGGGCATCGATAGACCAGTGTAGACTAGCGTATACACTTCTCGACCCATGAGATGGACGATGGATGATCCCATATCCATTGGTGTTTGATATCAGAGATGGTATACGGGTGCTCAGTGGAGACTGGGTACACTGGACGGACTTGCCGAGAACTCCTAAATGGTATTATACCTCACGTCAGATGGCAGTTCTCAGGTGACACTTGTACAGGTTAGTCTGTAGACCCGAGATCGTCATAGAGTCTTGTGTGATTCCCACTGTGCTTTGATCTCCACCTTACCACGTCCACGAGGGTGTGCAAAACGGTGGTCTTTGGGTACAGTCCCGAGTCACATGGAGACAATGAGCGATAGGAGGGGTTTCGTCTCTCCCGGTATTGGGGGTTGATGTTGCGCTGTGCTCGATTGGCCGTAACAGGGAAGTCCCTGGCCAGGGCTGATCAGAGATTTGCTGGTAAGTGTTACCAGTAGTTTCTCGACCCGTTATGAGCCTCACATCGGCACGACTTATCGGTTATTGGGGTATGACGTATACCACCCCTAGACTTGATATGCGACATATCAGACGAACAGACCGGACTGTACGGTAAGTGTTTCTGGTTGGATTCACAGGAGTGTGAGCGGGCTAGCTCATCGATCTTCTGATCGCTCAATACCCGGATGGCCGTTACGTTTAGCAGACCGCTTGTGGCTTGTGGGTGCTTGATATGATCATCATCTGCTACCGGCGTATTGACGAGTCTTTAGAGTCCTACACAGAGGTTTCCTGGCTCAAGCGAAACGAAATAGGAGCGCATATGAGATATGTGCAGGACCGAGAATAATGCGTGTATGTGATACCGTATTTCATTCTCACGATGAATGTATCGATTGGTTATATTCGATATAACCTAGATATCGAATCAAGGATTGATTCGATAAGCCGATACATAGGATACTAGTCGGTTATATGCGATATGACCGGAACGTTAAATCAAGTGTTGATTTAATGATTTAATGTATAATTATATATTTGATATATTACTTTGCATTAACTAGTATTGGTTCACTTTAAATGGATTTTCTCACTTGATGTGCAAGAAGTATATGTGATATACTTTTGTGCACATATTTGTATCATGTTTGATGATACTTAATCATGTGGTTAAGTGTAAATGATTAAACCATGGTTAAGAGATGATTAGGGTTTTGCTTTTTCATTTATTTATTTGTTTATTTATTTGGAAAAGATTTAGATAAGAATGGTGGCTATGTTTGTTTCTAGTTGAAGCTTCATGAAGCTTTGACTTCTTAACCATTCTTGTCTTCATGCTTAACCCTAACCCATCCAAGTAACCATGGTCTATTCTCTACACTCTACCCTAGTTAGTTTATGATAAGTATTCATTTATTATTCATTTTAACTCAACACTTATCATAATTCTAGCTTCATCTTCTTCTTCTTCTTCAAGATAGAAAGCTTGATGCCATCAATGGCAACTTGAGATCTAAAGTGAGAAATCCAATTCTAAAGTGAACCCACCTCCTATTTCTTCACCCTCTACCTCTTGCCAAGTTGTTTTGGGTGTTTTCTTCACAAGTTTCACAACTTTGTGAAGTCGGAGCTTGAACTTGTGATGCCTCGACATAGATCATCTTCGGCACGAAGCCGACGACCTAGTCCGCCCATTTCTCCGATCAAGCCGACGATTGAGTCTGGGATTCGAGATGGACAGCGAGAGGACCCCTACGTGGAGCCAAGGAAGTGGATATCCGGATCTACAAAGGTTGTAGCTTCTTATCTTTAGTTAAGTTGTTAACTAGATTCATTTATCGCCTAAACTTCTAGTCAACGATCCGTATTAGGGTTTCTCGGCACCCATAAAATTTGAAATTGGCATGGTTGATGCCTTGTGAGACCTCTATAGTGTGCCTAGGAACCCTACAATGAGAATATCGTAAACGTAGCAGAAGGTAAATCTTAAGTGCACTATTATAAGGTATACGTATCTAATCTAACATCTACATTAGGGATAAACCAAGTAGTATAGACAGTGATTGACAATATCTATAACATATCTGAGTCGACGAATCTATCAATCGGCAGTCCAGTCTCATAGCACCACATATGGTATAATCCATTGTACGACATCCTCGAGTCAAGGGTATGGATCAATCATCAGGTAAAACTCATCGCGTACGGTAATCCATCGTACGACGGCATTAAACAAATAGGGATTCTATCAACCTATACAACAATGAGGGTATGGATCTAACGTCTCGTACGGTATATAACTCATTATTCTCACACACATATATATATATATACATATATATATATATATATATATATATCTCAAGTCACATCCGTATCAATCACTTATCATGTCTTGGCAACAGTATTTATATTCATATATCGCCTCGCATCTGCATATTGACATATTAAGCCAAGTCATCTTATTTCATCATATTCTCTTTTCATCACATCAAAACCTCAAATCAAGTAATCTTATATATATTTATCTTATTTTACCGATCTCATAACACATCTATTTCAATCTTATCATATTCATCGATCTCATGTCATATCCTCATAGATCTTGTCTCATATCTTGGTATATGTATTCAATCATTCATATCATCTCCAACTAACATTTTGATCATATCCATAGTTTTCTAGTATAAGTTTCTCCGACTATATTCTATATATCGGTCTCCATTTTATAATTGCGGGGGTGCTATACGCCATCCACCCGACTTCCCCCGTAGATATAAATCTACTCACCAGCAATTCTCCATGCTAAGCCGAATTCGATGTGCTTCGTCATCTCGAAAGTGCACACGAGGTACATAGTATGTGAAGTGCTCATAGGTTAGAACCTATAGCTTACGCATGCAACAACAACCAAATAACCCCCGTCGTTGATGTACAAACGTACAACGACCAAATACAATATCAAATACCAAAACCCAAGTTCATAAATCGCAAATACCAAATTCAACAACATAGGAATTTGCTCCTAGATTTCTTCCTAGGTCAAATCATGACATTTTGCATATAGGGTTGGTCTAGATATAAAATAAGGGAACCATAGACTAAAGATCATCGAATTCCACCATAATGTGGCCGCAAATTGTGGCCATAAGCAATAAATCTGCGGCCAGAATAGGTAGGAATGGGCTCGGGTTTTAGGGGCTACTTTATGGTTGCTTGCACGTCTCACTGTCGTGGGAACTTATTTTATAGTGGTCTCGGGTCATCCCAGATTCCCATATACCATCACAGACTGTCAAATAATCAATGTCGGGCAAATTCTAAGTTCGTGTTTTGGGTTCTAGTATCTGGTCTTGGCTAGAAAATCATCACCTATGTCTTGTAAACACCCACTACATCTTAATTCACCACTTACTAGTCATGTCTCCCACTAAAGCTCAACTTGGAAAATTCCAAGATCACTAATCCATACTTGTTTAACTCTAAACAACCACTAGGATACATATAACATAATCACTTAACTAAAAGTGTAAGGATTACCTCATTTGGCAACTTAAGAATTTTCTTGAGTTGCTCAAAGACTTCCAAAATCTAACCTTGAAAGGTCCATAGGGTGTAGGATGAGGTGGGGATCATTTTTAGTGAAGGGAGTATAGGGTTTTGGTGAAGGATGGGACATGCTTTCATGGGGTAGAAGAGGTGATGGAGGAGATGAAGAAGATGAAGGAGGAGTTGAGGAAATAAAATGATGATGGAAAGAAATGAAGAAGGGTCAAGGAGCTAGCATGCCATCCTCTCTCTCTCTCTCTCTCTCTCTCTCTCTCTCTTTTGAGCTCATGCCCCATGTCATGACTTTTGTCCCCCCTCTCTCTCCTAATCATTTGTTCTCTTTTTCTTTTTCTCTTTATCATTTCACACTCACAATTAAATCACAAATGCAATGAAAACAACATGTAACAAAACGCAACAAGTCATGGTGCACTAACCATGATTAATTAAAAATACGGATTTGGCAAAATCGTGATTAGTAGTGCACTAATCGAGTTTAATTTAAACTTGCATATAATTAATTATAAAAATGCCCAAATCCGATAAATATATTTTTAAATGAATAAATCATTTTAATCTCCAATTATTTCCCAAATATTGGTATATATTTATACCATTTTGCGAAAACCCCAAATTCGCAAATCGAATAGTTTTTGCGAAATATATTATTTTAATATTAAATTCCAAAAATAATATTTCATAGTTCTGAAATGTTACACAAAGGCCCACACCCAAAATGCGATTCGAGAGATTTTTAGGATGTTGGGTATGAGATACTACACCAACTGGCCTTAGCGCAAGTGGGAGATTGTCAGGAATATGTATGCCCTAGAGTCCATTATTGTTAATATAGTGGAAGCTTGAACATATATAGAGAGGAATTTCTTTCTCGACATGATGGTATGCTATCGGGTTGCCTTTATCTTAACATGGAGACTGGTATTATTATACTGTTTGTCTCTTACATGTTAATAAAGCCCTTAGGATATGTACTTGACTACCAGGATTATGATGAGATTCGAGCCAGGGTGGTCCAAAAGAACATCCTTTAACAGTTCCTAGTCGACGGGATATCGAGACAGGGCATCGATATTCCAGAGTAGACTAGTGTGTACGTTTCTTGTCCCTTAGAGGGCGATGGTTGATCCTACAACCATTGGTGTGTGAAATCAAAGATTGTACACAGGTGCTCATTAGAGAATGGGTACACCGAATAGGACTCGCTGAGAACTCCTTATTGGTATTATACCTATCGTCAGATAGCAGTTCTTTGGTGACATAGGTATAGGTTAGTCTGTAGACCCAAGATCATCACAGAGTCTTGTGTGGCTCCCACTGTGCTTTGATTTCCTCCCTACCATGCTCAAAGGAGACGTGCAAACAGGTGGATTTTGGGTACATTCCCGAGTCACATGGAGGCAATGAGCGATAGGAGGGGTTTCGTCTCTCCCGGTATTGGGAGTTGATGTTGTGCTATGCTCGATTAGCTATAACTGGAAGTCCCTAGCCAAGGCTGATACTGAGATTTACTGATAAGAGTTATCAGTAGTTTCTCAAATCGTTATAGGCCAGACATCGACATGACTTATCAAGTTACTGGTATCTGACGTTTACCACCCCTAGACTCGATATGCGACATATCAGACGAAGAGACCGGACTGTTAGTGTATATGCCCTAGTGGCCATTACTGTATCATACTAGTATGTATATTACTTGATGGATTCTTGGGATATTCACAGTTGTATAGACAATCTTGCTCGAAATAGTAGTATGCTACTTGGTTTGTCTCTGCTTTAATGTGTACATGTGTGTTTCTTTATTATATCACCTATACGCATTAGTAGAGCCCTTAGGATCTTTGCTTGATTACCGGCGTTGTGATGGCGATCACACTTGTGGGGGCTGGGTAATCCACAAGCATATCCTTATACACGTCTCTAGTCGTGGGATTATCGAGACAGGGCATCGATACTCCGGAGTAGACTAGCGTATGCGCTTCTCATCCCAGCATGGGAGACGGTCTGTCCCACAGCCGTCAGTACGCCGTACTTGAGATAGTATGCGGGTGCTCGTTAGGTTACGAGTACACTGGACAGGACTCGTCGGGAACTGATGGTTGGTATTATACCTATCGTCAGTTATCAGTTCCCAGGTGACATGAGTACAGCTTAGTCCGCTGACTTGACACTGTCACTTCGCTTCGAGTGTGTTCCCACTGTTCTTTGATTACTACCCTACCACGGATCTACTGAGTCGTGCAAACAGGTAGTAGTTGGGAGCAGTCCCGAAGCACTTGGAGGCAGTGACGGTTAGACAGGATCTGTCTCTCCCGGTATTGGGGGTTGACATCGCGCTGTGTCTAGGAAAGCCATTACACGAGTAGTCCCTGGCCAGGGCAAGCGAGATATACTGGTAGGTTTCCAGTGTTATCTCAGGGTGTTCTGGGCTTCACTCCGACACGACTTGTACCGCTATTAGGGGACTGACGTTTACCGCCCCCCTAGGCCCGCCATGCGATGTATCAGACGAACAGACCGGACTGTACGGAGATTGTCACATACAGGCTCAGTAGGAGTTCGGATGGGTTTACCTCATCGGCCTTCTTATCGACATCTACCTGGGGACCGTTACGTACAGCTAGTGCCGCTTGCGGTCTGTGGTTAAACCCACTGCCAGCGTAGTGTCGAGTCTTTAGAGTCCCACACAGAGAGTTTCCCTGCACTGAGCGAAACGTGTAGAAGCCGTATGGTTTTACGGCAGGGCTAGGATCACTTACATACACTTGTGTGCGTGTGGTGTTCGGGCAAGCAATACTAGTGGCTTTTGGTTTAAGCCGGATCCTAGTATTGCACGGATGGATTTGTTTTGTCTTCTGTGCATCCGCATTCTACGGAATGCAGATGCAGGTGTGTATGCACAGTTTTCCGGAGCGATGAAGGAGGAGGTTCCTCATTAGGGTTTTGGCAGTTGGTTCGGCCAAAACCGTTATGTGGCAGGCTCATTAGGGTTCTGACAGTTGATTCGGACTCATTAGGGTTTTGGCAGTTCGTTTGGTCAAAACCATTATGAGCCGCGGACATCATTTACTAATCCTTTCAGTGATAATTTTATGATGGCTAATTGCATTGACTATTTGACCACCATGACCTCTCTTGACTTTGTTGACCGGTTGACCGTGTTGACCATTGACTTTCAAGAGGGATCTACACTCTTCTTTTCTTTTTCTTTTTCTATTTTGATTATGTTAATGGTCATTTCAATGTAGCCATCAAACTTTATCTTGATGGGATTAGTAATGATAATGTTTTTGCATTATTGAACCATGGTTCATTTTCTAATGCATATAATTCTTTTCTCATTCGCTCTCTTGCCTTTTTCTAGTGAGAAGAAAAGAAATGCACCATGGTTGCTAGCTCCTCCTTCTTCCTCCTCTTGATTCATCTTTTGATCTCATGTGTTGAGAGATAAAGATCCCACAAAGACAAAACCATCCCTCTACCACTTCTACACAACCTAGGGCTTCTAGACTAGCAATCTCTTTGCCCTAGTTACCTCGGCTCGAGGTGGAGCTCGGTGTACATCTCTCGGGTGGATCGTCTTTGACTCAAGGAGGCCGCGGAGGTGACCAAAGTCCGGATCAACCCTCGGAGCAAGCAAGGAGAAGAACAACAAGAAGAGAAGGAGTTCATGTAGGGTTCCTAGGCACACTAATGAGGTCTCACAAGTGATCAAATATGGCCAATTCAAATTTTTCCTTGTGCCTACAAACCCTAATACGGATCGTTAACTAGATGTATAGGTGATGCAATGCAAGTTAACTACTTTAACTAAAAGGGAAGGGGCTACAAGCTTTGTAGATCCGGTCCTCCACTTCCTTAGCTCCGCGTAGATGTCCCTCCACTGTACAAATTGGATCTCGGACTCTCGCGGTGGTTTCATCGAAGAAATGATCAGGCTAGGTCGTCGACTTCGATGCCGAAGATGATCTACGTCGAGGCAACACAAGATCAAGCTCCAACTTCACCAAGCCATGAAACTTGTGAAGAAAACACCCTATACTACTTGGCAAGTGGTAGAGGATGAAGAAATAGGAAGTGGGTTCACTTTAGAATTGGATTTCTCACTCTTTTTCTCAAGTTGCCATTAATGGAGGCAAGCTTTTTCTTTGTTGAAGAAGAAGAAGAAAAAGAATATGATTAGTCTTTTAAAAAAGGAAATAAAATCAGACTTATCATATACACAACCATGGTCAAGTGTAGAGAACTAACTAAGGTTATGTGAATGGTTAGGTTTAGGAAAAGAACAAGAATGGTCAAAGCCTCTTGAAACTTCTAAGAAAAGAACAAAAGAAGCAACCATATCATTTTCTTTTCCTAAAATAAAGAATAAATAAATAAACTAAATAATCAAGAGAAGATGATAAAACCCTAACTATTTACTTAACCAAGGTTTAAGTCTTATACAAACCCAATTTGCATGTATCATCAAACATGATACAAACAAGTGTACAAAAGTATATCACATATACAACTTGTGTATATCAAGTGAGAAAATCCATTTAAAGTGAACTAATATTAGTTAATATAAAGTAATATATCAAATATATAATTATACATTAAATCATTAAATCAACACTTGATTTAACGATCCGGTCATATCGCATATAACCGACTAATATCCAATGTATCGGCTTATCGAATCAATCATTGATTCGATAACTAGGTTATATCGCATACAACCAATCGATACATTCATCGCGAGAATAGAATACGGTATCACATACACGCATTATTCTCGGTCCCGCATATATCTCATATGCGCTCCTATTTCGTTTCGCTTGAGCCAGGAAACCTCTGTGTAGGACTCTAAAGACTCGTCAATACGCCGGCAGCAGATGATGATCATATCAAACACCCACAAGCCGCAAGCGGTCTGCTAAACGTAACGGCCACCCGGGTATTGAGCGATCAGAAGATCGACGAGCAAGCCCCCTCATACTCCTGTGAATCCAACCAGTAACACTTACCGTACAGTCCGGTCTGTTCGTCTGATATGTCGCATATCTCGCCTAGGGGTGGTAAACGTCAGACCCCAGTAGCTCGATAAGTCGTGTCGATATGAGGTCTATAACAGTTTGAGAAACTACCGGTAACACTTACCAGTAAATCTCAGCAACCCTGGCCAGGGATTTCCGGTTATAGCCAATCGAACACAGCGCAACATCAACTCCCTATACCGGGAGAGACGAATCCCCTCCTATCGCTCATTGCCTCCATGTGATTCGGGACTGTACCCAAAAACCACCGTTTTGCATGCCCTCTTGGACGTGGTAAGGTGGAAATCAAAGCATAGTGGGAATCACACAAGACTCTATGACGATCTCGGGTCAGCAGACTACTCTGTACCAGTGTCACCAGAGAACTGCCATCTGACGTAAGGTATAATACCATCTGGGAGTTCTCGGCGAGTCCGTCCAGTGTACCCAGACTCCACTGAGCACCCGTATATCATCTCTGATGTCAAACACCAATGGATATGGGATCATCCATCGCCTATCTGTATGGGTCGAGAAGGTATACGCTAGTCTACTCTGGTATATCGATGCCCCGTCTCGATACACCCACGACTAGGGACCTTGAAGGATGCACTTATGGACAACCATGTCCCCACTAGTATGATCCGCGTCATAGTCCAGGTAGTTAAGTACACAACCTAAGGTCTTTACCAACATGTAACAGAGAGACAATCAGTATACACGTTAAGGTAAAGAGTAATCAGATAGCATACTATCATGTCGAGCAAGAAAGTCCTCCCTATATATGTCCCAGCATCCACTACAATATACATCCTATGTATAGCAATGGCCTCTAGGGCATACATATAACTAACAGTTCAAGTTGAGGTATAACCCCTAACCGAGTAGATAAATCTCTAGTTAGGATGCTAGTGTGTTGTTTAGCAAAGATCCGGCTTTTACGGTCCATGTTACCAAGTTTTGAAAAGTTTTTGTTTTACCGTTTCCACAACCCCGAAAGTACCGGGAGAGGTAACGTAGACCTAACATGGACTGTACGGTAAGTGTTACTGATAGGCTTCATAGAGATTATCGACAAGCTTGCTTGTTGATCTTCATATCGCTCAATACCCGGATAGCCATTACGTCCAGCTAGTACCATTGACAGCTTGTGAGTGACTGATGTGATCATCACCTACTGCTGGCGTATTGACGAGTCTTTAGAGTCCCACACAGAAGTTTCTTGGTTCAAGCGAAATGAAGTAGGGCACATATGTGATACGTGCGGGGGCCTGATTAAATACGTGTATGTGATACCCTATTGTAAACTGGCAGTTATCTGTTATCGGTTAGGTTATATGTGATATAACCGGATTATCGATTCAAGTGTTGATTTGATAATGTGATATAAATATAAATGATATTAGTTAGTTATATGTGATATAACCGGATTATTAAATCAAATGTTGATTTAATAATATGATATATATTATATTTGATATAATTATATCTTAACTAATATTATTAGCTCACTAATTATTCTTCATAATATATATTAATATATATGATATATATATATATTCTATGAAGCATGGCATGAAATTCTAATTTTGGAAAATGGAATAAAAGGTGGAAAATGGGAGCATGGTGTGAATCATGGGCTTTATCATTTTTATATTATTCTTGATTCATTATTCAAGCATGGTTGCAATTTATTATTGCAAATAATTCCATGCTTGAATGAGTGAGCCAAGCATGAGCCATTTTGATCACTTGATCAATTTTCGTTCTTGCTCTCTTGAGTTGAGCTCACACTCTCTCAAGCTTCCAACTTCTTCTTCCTCATGCCTCAAAACTCCAACCCTTCATGTGATGTGAACCATAGAGTTTTGAACAAACTAGTGAGTCTTAAATCCCCTACTTCATCATCCTACACTAAACTAGCACTTTGGTGTGGCGTGTTTCCTTCACTAATAGGAGATTAGTGAAGAGGTAGCTTGAGCTAGTGGGCTTCGGGTGGATCATCTTCGGCACGATCAAACTCTCAGGTGGAGCCTAGTGGAGTCATGTGGACTACAACCTGGAGCTTGTAAAGTAAAGGACTCGATCTACAAGAGTATAATTTCATTCACTTCTTTAGTTTTTCATATCATCGTAGTTTAAACCCGAAAATTCTAGTTAAGATCTTAGTTAGTCTAACTTAGCATCAAATTTTTTTTAAATTTGGCATGCTTGATGGTACTAAAACCTCATGGTGGTGCTAGGGTGGACTTTCACTAATATCTACAAGTGATTAGAAAACAAAAATTTTCCGAGTCGATACATCCATAAGTCGGCGATCCAGCCTCATAATATCACATACGGTATAATCCATAGTACAGCATCATTAAGTCAAGAGTGCGGATCAATCATCATTTACATCATATCACATACAGTATAATCCATCATACGATATCATCAAATCAAGTGTGTGAATCAATCATCATGTACATCATATCACGTACGGTATAATCTATCTTACGATATCATCAAATCTTGTGTATGGGTCTATGGTCACGTACATCCTATCACCTAATCTACTCACATATCGTCACATGTTATATCATCTCGTATCGTATCAAGAACGTATATATCGCCTAATGTTCATGTAATATATCATATCATATCATGACATTTCTTCTCATATCATATGACATAACCTCGTGATATCATGTCCGATCATATCAACTCATATCATTATTGCTGGGTTCGCTTAGCACCCTTCTAGGTTTTGGCACGCATCAAGTATGCCATTTCACAAAATATAGGGTGCCGAGCGAGCTCGACCAAGGATCTAACAAGAGAATTAGGGTTTTTATAGCATGTAAACAAACTTTACACTAAGTGATATAGGAATACAACCTTTGTAGATCGGTCCTTCACTTCTAAACCTCCGTATAGTAGTCCCTTTGCTCCAAGTAGTGGTGTCCCGAACTCTCCTTAGGCTCCACTAGGTGAAAGGAGCGAGCTTGCTCAAGGATCTTTGAGGCCGAAGATGATCTACATCGAAGAATCTTTAACTCAAGCTACCTCTTAACTAATTGAGGAATTGGTAAAGAAAACAACCTATATGTAACTTTTCAAAAAAATAAAATATTATTTTTAGGAATTTTTTTAATTAAATAATAAAATATTGAATATTTTAATAAGCGGTATAATTAAATACCGATAAATTGGGGAAAATTTTGAAAATTTTGGAAATTACTAAAATGAGGGTGCTTTATTGGATTTACGAAAATTATGAAGTTTTACGATTTATTTGACACTAATTTAGTGCTAATCGCGATTAAAAATCACTAATCGTGTATTAAACCGGATTTGTGCACATGACATGCACTATGTCATTTTTACACTTGTTAAATTTTTATCATGGCTTTTCTTCATGTTTTATATCATGGTTGTTGTTTTATTTGAGAGGGGAAAAGAAAAGAAAAGAAAAGAAAAGAAATAGATAAAGGATTAGAATATTAGGTATGGGCAAGAGAGAGAAAGAGGGTGAGGCGTGAAACCTTGGACCATGGATCTTTTCCCTCCTCATTTTTTCCCCTCTCCTTCTAAGCTCAGCTGCTGCTGCTGACCTCCACCTCCTCCCTCCTCGAACACCCCACTTCATCATCAAAACAACACTAAAACATCATCTCCTCTTTACAAAAATTGTGCACGAGCTCACAAGCTACACCTTGGACCAAGAAAGTTCGCATTTTGGCGCTGTAGGGGTTTCTTGAGTACCAAATGAGTTGATCCCTTCACACTTAGTGTAGTTTTTCCTTCACTTTAAACCATATTTGTGTTTATTTGTGGTTTGGTGCGATTTGGTGAACTTTGGACATTAATAGTTAGGGTTAGGGTTGAATTGGTTTGAGATAGTGTAATTGGGGCTTAATATTGACCTTAAACCCCTGTGGAAATTGATTGGAGAGCTAAACCTGAGACTAGAACCCTAATTAGCGAACTTCCCCGACAACGTATTTTGTAAATTCTGTGAGAGTAAAATGAAATCTTCTATCACCCGGAGCCTCTGAAAATTATTTAGCAAGTACAAAGAAGTGTGCAGGCACCTAGGAAGCACCACCCAAGACCCCAGCCTATGACTCCACTCTATGGCCGCAAATATAATATTTTTGGCCGCAAATTGCAGCCAGACCTGGTCCAAATTGGTTCGTGTTTGGTCTGTAGGTCTATCTCCTGTAAACTAGACCCTTGGCATATGCAAAATTGACTAATTTGACCTAGGGTAAAATCTGGGACCATTTTCAAGAGTTGCTGTTTTGATTCGGGGTTTCGTTTTGTGTATTTTGAATTCTGGATTTTTGTATTTGTGCATATCGATCACTTGACGTTTGTACGTCTCTATCAGATGTTATTTGGTTAAGTTGCGAGGGCAAACCATAGGTTTTGACCTATGTGAGTTCCGCATGTCGTTTTGGTTTCGATTTGGGTTTTAATGCGATACGATACGTTATAATGTGTAGGTACCCTCGTGAAGACTTCAAGACGACAAGCAAGCGTGTGGCAACGTCGGCATCGGCAAACGAAGATCAAGTGAGGAGATTATATCTACGGGGGAAGTCGGGTTGATGGCGTATAGCACCCCCGCAGTTCAATGTATAGTATGCTATATGTACACTAAATCTTTTATGTGTGACTTGGATATTCAAGATATGATTAGGTGTTCAATGGTTAGATTAGGGTTTTTAGAAATGAACTATTATAGCTTCTTAGTTGCGAACCCTAGAATAGGTTTACACCCACACGCACACACATGCTTACTTTGTTATACTTGTGCGTATATGGGGATACGTATATATATACACACACACATAGGTATGGGACGATGTATATATATACACGTATACCTACAGTTGTATGATGTGGATAGTGGATCATATTTAGAGATGAGTCGATGAGTTTGGGCATGGTGCCATGAGATCGATGATATGATGTGGTTCGTATTATGAGATACGACATGAGTTATAGCGGGCATATATATATATATATATATATGGTATCAGTTTGTACTAGACTTAGGTCAGTACCCAGTTCATGAGAGATGATGATAAGGATACCAGATAAATGATGAGATGAATGCGATATTTGACCCGTACCCAGATTTGGGATGTCGTACGATGGATTTACCGTACGAGCTTTATATTGATGATAGATCCGCACTCTTGACTCGAGGATGTCATATGATATATTATATCGTACGCTGTACTATTGAGACGAGATCACAGACTATTATATATGTATATATATATATATATCGACTCAGATTTAGGTGGTTTCCGTACCCTTTCGATTAGCTTGTTAGTTAGATCTGTAGTTTACTTAGTAGATGTTAGACTAGACCCGAGTCATACCTATTTCAAAACTAACGAATCGTGAGTATTTTAAAGCCAGGCAAAGGGATTCTATGGATATTTTCAAAAGACGCATCTTTTCTTAAAAACACCGTAGCCCTTATTTTTCTAAAAACCCCGATTCGTCTTATTTCAAATGGCAAAACTGTTTGACATATATATATATATTGATGTAGATTCTTCACTGTTGCGTTTATTATTCGATTTCCGCATATTCTTTCTATTCGCATCGCATTGCATGTGTAAATGTTTTTATTGTTATATTAAACTCATGCTGTCAGGACACCAGCACCATTCTCGATGATGCGTATGTTCCACATACACCTACTTGCCGGCTCACACACTTCATCATCGATAATTGCCATGTCACTACACAATAGGATTGTTGCATCAGGATATGACTCTTAGTATGACATATTGGCACACATGCATATTATACACTCATACTTGCGTATATACCTACTTGTACATCTATATTAGCACACAGGCATATTGTACACTCATACTTGCGTATATACCTACTTGTACATCTATATAGGCACACTGACATATTGTACACTCATACTTGCCTATATACCTACTTGTACATCTATATTAGCGCACAGACATAATGTAAACTCATACTTGCGTACACATATATTGTACACCAATGCTTGCATACATACGTATTTGCACATACATAGATGATTCTGACTTTATTTTGGAGATTTGGGAACCGCAAGATATATTTTAAAACTAGATTCATTTAAAAGAGTGGTTTTCCCCTCGATGTGTGCATATTACTGTTTTATGTTGCATGATATACCGATATGCTTACATTTCTATCACATGTCGCATACATCGTGCTTTATGATTTACGCATTGAGATATGCCGTTTTCATGAGATTTCTGGATTTGAGAACCGTGGTCATTTTAAAAGAAAGTATGCATTGTTAAAAAACCCGGTTTCTCTTAATATGATATTTCAGTGCGTCCACAATGCGCTTTCTCGGTTCTGAGACGTGTGACATGTGAAACCCGATTCGAGGAGCTGGATGAGGCCGATTGCGGGTATATGGTGGACCCGGTATGGTACCCCGGGGCGAGAACGGATCTGTCGTGCAGTAGGCGATGAGCCTGGCAGAAGGACCACTATCTACCGGTGATTGTATTTGAGCTCGGTGGATATCCGGAGGAAATCGACCGGAGTTGAGAGATGATATGGGCCGATCCGGACTGACGGAGCCCGATATATGAGGATTTACGTGCCGATGCTGGGCACGGGTTTCATGATGTTTTCTAGTGTCGATGTTGGACAATCAGGTTCCATGATTTTGATGTGTCACGAGGGACACACGTTGATTTACATCCTTATACTTCCATGCATATGCTTTATGATATTTACCTGCATGATGTTTTGTGTCATTGGGTCACACGTGGACGAGATCCATATACATACAGACATTGATTACATAGCTGGATGATAACCACATACTTTTAGACTTCATGATATAGTTGACACTGATTTCATGATGATTACATTGATGATACCTCATATTTATGATATGTTGCTACCTGAGGCACTGAAACGAGCACTTGGTATTACACTGATGTATAGATGTTTACCCTTGCCACCTTATCATGCTTCAGACTTTATCATATTGAGGATTTATATTTTTACTGATCATTTGACCTAGGATGAGTCATACATACGATTTCTGCGCTGTGATGTTTTTTATTCACGAGTTGGCAACTCACCCCCGTTGTGCCACAGTTCTTGCAGGTTTTTGCCGTACAGGTTTTATTGTGGTTTTTCTGGCACACTGCTTCCTTTCTGGGTGATTGCTTTGGTAGGTGGGTTCACTCGCAACGTGACCACCCTTGTATTTATTTTAATCTGTTGTATCTAGTAATTCCATCAACCAGACTTGTATATTTTTTCAGACTTAGAAAATCAGTTGTGTATTATTTCGACCTTAGAGTCGCGCGTTGTAGAATTATGGTTTTCTTGTTGATTTTGATTTTCCTTTTGAGTTTTGATCCTCGCCCTTCGACGATGTATATTATATTGCTTGCGTGGTTGGGACCGTCGATCGACGAAGAGCTAGCTCCCGCTTGGGGATGCCTTTTATCATTGATGTATATATTATTCATGTTGTACCCCGTTCGGGGCCTGTTTTTACAAAAGAAACTCTGCCGAAATTTTCAGAAAAGACTTGGGATTTTGAAAATGCATATTCGGCTTACTTATTTAAAAACCTTGTTTTTAAAACATGTTTTCTTCACTTCTTTAAAACTAGTTTTCCTTCATTTATTATTTAAAAATGGTTTTAGGTTTCTGGGTTTTGGCTTACTTGAATTAGATGAGGTCCTATAGACTTCATATGATTCAAGTGCCAGTCACGTGCTATTTTGGGTCGTGACAAAGTTGGTTTCAGAGCGCTAGGTTAACCTTAGTTCGAGTCTAAGTTTGACTATGCGGAGCTTAGAGCGTTTGTATATATTCGGAACTTAGGCTTGACCTTACGGAACTTAGACTTAGTCGAGGGGATATTAGACCCGAACTTTCGTCGCATAGGTTGACCTTGGTTGATGGAGTTGGTGACTTCAGTAGAGTAACGTACCGTGTGTATGTTCCACGGCATACTTACGATACGCTACTCCAATTAAGGAGCCTTACGATGTATATTTCCTTGCACAGTATTATATTCATTCCGATGATCTATCCTCATCGATATTAGTTATGATTTTGCTGCCACGATTGCATGGACAGAGAGAGCTACGGCTAGAGTTGCGTCAGCATGAGCTCGTCACGGACGAGGACTGACCAGGTGTCATGTCCCGAAAGTACGGAACATGACCGGCACTTAAACTACGAAACGTCTCGAGGCGTACGTAATCTAAGTAAGCCGAAAACCCAGAAATCCAAACCAAGAAAAGTAGTAGAGTGAAGGAAAACCAATTTAAATCAAGTAGTTTTAATAGCATAAGCCGAATTATGCGGTTTTAAAAACATCAAATATTTCCTGAAAATTTCGGCAGAGTCTCCTTTGTAAATACTGGCCCCCAAACGGGATACAACATAAATAGTATACGAAAGCAATAAAAGGCATCCCCAAGCGGGAGCTAGCTCTTCGTCAATCGACGGTCATAACCACACAAGCAATATAATATACAACGCCAAGGGCGAGGATCAAAACTCAAAAGGGAACTCAAAACAACAAGAAATCCACAGAAATATAACGCGCGACTCTAAGATCGAAAGAATAACATTACTGGTCTCTATTTCAAAAATAAATACAGGTTTGGTTGATGGAATTTACTAGATACAACTGAATAATATTATACAAAGTAATATGATGGGTACGATACCAATAAACCCACCTACTAGCAAGTCACCCGAAAGAAGCAGTGCCAGCAAAGCCATAATGAAACCTGTACGGCAAAACCTACAAGAAACTGTGGCACAACGGGGGTGAGTTGCCAACTCGTGAGTAGAAAAACATCTACGAACAGAAACCGCATGAACAACCCAATCCTAGGTCAACGATCATAATATATCCTCAAATATATATAACATGCAGCCTATAACAATGACTAGGGTAAATATCTAACCCGAGTGTAATCTCATGTGCCCGTGTCAGTGCCTCAGGTAGCAATATATCATATGGATGATGTATAAATGCATGAAACAGAATGCATGTACTAAATAAAACTGCTTTCATAATTTAGTGAGATTTCTGTACTTTTAAAAGAGGTATCATAAATGAAATCAGCATAAACAGTGTCTAGTATCGACATAAATCATAAATCCCAATGTCTCAATATCTCTGGATCTCAATGTCTCAATCTCACTATCTAAGGTGCCGTCAATCCAGACCGGCCCCTACCATCAATCTCAAGACCACGACGGTATCCTCCGGATATCCGACGCGTCGGGTAATATCACCGGTCGGTAGTGCTCTCCTGCCAGGCTCAACGCCATCATCTGCGATCCTCTTGCCCTGGGGTACCGCACCGGGTCCACCATGTACCCGAAACGGTTCCTCCACTCCTCGAACTTGGGTCTCGAAATCCATCAGCAAACTCATGGTGGACGACTCATACATCATTGGAAAACCGCACTTTTCTTTTTAAAAAAAAAAAGAAAAAGAATTTTAGAAGTGTTTTTGCGGGTTTCCCCCAAATCCAGGAAATCTCATGAAAATCCGAATCCAAATCCTCAATAGCATGTAAACAGTGAATATAGACATAAAAATCCATGAATGCGGCATATCAATGAATAATAACATGCATGAAGTAGCAAGTAATATCTACAATGTCTAAACTATCATATACGGCAAGTACACTAATATCATGGCTAAACTATTAGCTAAACACCTATGTCAAATGAAATAGTATTTTCTAAAGTGTTCTTGCCATGGCAATTACCGATGAAGATGTGTGTGAGCCGGCAAGTAAGTGTACGTGGTACATACGCATCATCGGTAATAGTGCTGGTGTCCTAACAGCATGATATTAACAATAGAATATGAATCATAATGTAAGCAGGCGATGCGGAGCGAACAACAATAATGAGCGGAAGCTGAATACTAGACACAACGACAACTAATATGGGCTAACAACTACACTAAACTATAGGGCTAAGCTGTCAAACTAAACTAAAGGTAAGGAAACCGCCTAACACCTGAGTCGATACATATGTATATATATATTAGTCGGTGATCCCGCCTCGATAATGTCACATACGATACTATATCTATAATCAATATTCCCAAGTCAAGAGTGCGGATCAAACATCAATAAATAGCTCGTACGTAAATCCGTCATACGGCACCCTAAATCTGGTACGGTCAATATTATATTCCTCATATTATTCATCTGGTATCCTTTTTATCAAGGTCATAAACCGGGTACTGCTCTATGTCTAGTACAATACTAATATCATCAATATAATCATGATCTGACTACTGATCGACAATCTCGTACAGCCGATATCATCAGCACATATCATATCTCATAACACGACCACATGTCGATCATTTTATTGATATCACTATTCATATGGTATCGTCGTCCAACAATCCGCTATAATATCATAACGTATCTCAAACATGAATTCTACCAAATCACCGATCTTATGATCTCAAATCACATCTCATCGACTCACCTCAATTCCCAAACACTATCCTCAAATCCCGTATGTGAACACATAGTCCCATACCCATGTGAACACATAACAATATAGCCCCATATAAGCACATATGAAAGAAGAATGCATGCAAGTATGGGTGTGTGTGTGTAAATGTGGTGCAACCTCTACTCTAGGGTCTCGCAACACTAAACCTATCCAATCACACCTAAAATCTATCTTTATCATCTATAAACTCAACAATGAATAATCAATATATATGTGTATATACGTATTCGTATACATCACCACAAACTGCGGGGGTGCTATACGCCATCCACCCGACTTCTCCCCGTAGATATAAATCTACTCACCTGGTCCTCGCTCGGCGGTGCCGATGTCGCCATGCGGTTGCTTGTCGTCTCGAAGTCCACATGGGGTACCTACATATCATAACGCACCGTATCGCATTAAAATCAAATTCGAAATCGAAACGGCATACAAAAATCAAATCGGCACGCGTATCACGCATAGGTCAAAACCTATCGCCTACGCATGCAAGAATAGCTAAACCAACCCTCGATGTCGATATACAAATGTCAAACCATCGAGAAAACCCAAACACACTCATTTGCGCATCCACGAACACTAATTAAAATATAAAATAGGTTAAAATTCACAAAAACTCCAAATTCACTTTAAAAGTCGTTTTCCCGAAAACCTTAGCGAGCAAAATTTACCGTTTTTAGTACAACACTTGATGTTTTAACAATTCTAATGGTCATAATACTTATTAAATATCTTAAATAAGTCATACAACCCATTCAAAAATTAATCTTATCAATTCTTATAAAACTAAAAATTCTAGTTTTGCAATTTATCTAATTTTAACAATTTCGAGTGAAAATGCACAAAGCAACAACTACGCTTGATTTTGCATGATCCAAAGGCATTAAACCACTCATTATAATATTAATAATGACATGAAACTTTAATTACATTTAATCTAGAGCATTTAATAATTTTCCAAAAACCCTAGTTAGCAAAATAGCTTAATTAGTAAAATTTCAAAATAACAATTAGCAAACTAGTTACTAGGTAAGATTTTACATGCCATAATATGTTAAATTATACACTTAAACCATGTTCAATTGATATAAAACCCTAACTTGATCCATACACAATTCTAGAAATTCCAAACTTGCAACTAAAGCCCAATTAACACTTAAATAACTTAGCTTTAAGAAATTAACTAACAAATTAAGCAAAAATGGCTAGAATTTATACCCAATAAATTTGAAGATCCACAAGCACACACATAGCCTCCCAAATTAGAATCTTGTTCCCTAGATCCATGCAATTTTGGCTAATGAGAAATGGGTAGGAGTCGGATTTTTATTTTGTGAGGGTTTGTGTTGATTTTTGTTGATTTTTTGAAGGAAAATGGAGGTGAAGGAAGATGGATACTTGGAGAAAATGGGGGGGCTGATTTCTAGCTGAGAGTGGGGAGGGGTGAGGTGAGTGGGAGAGTGAGAAAGAGAGGGTGTTGGTTTCAAAGTCAAAGATAAAAGTCAAAAGCCCAATCTTATACATTCTTTTATTCTTTCATTTCCTTTTCTTCTTTTGTTTTCTTTTCAAACCAAGTAGAAGTGTGAGATGGAGGGGGACAGCATGGGCTCATACCAGAATTTTGGGGATGGGTGTGGGTCTTGTTTGGGTGAGAAACAATGATAAATATTATACCCTACAACCACTTACACTAATTTCACCAAAAAGAAAGCCTTTTTCTTCAATATTTTCTAAACCGTTTTGGCAAACCATTTCATTTCAAAAACAATATTTTACATGTAAGTTTAGTGTGTCATGAATTATAAAATTTGTATCAACCCATTCCAATATGTAATTTTCCCTAATTAAATATATTAGTGGCGGCTTAAAATAATATTAAAATAATTAATTTCGGAAAAAATTTCAGAAATTTAGAAATTTTACCAGGGGCTCAATAAACACTAATTAATAGCAATTACATAGCTAGAATATGTATATTTAATTTTATATTAAAGATATTTACATTTTGACTTTTTACGGAAAACCCGCTTATTTTACCGATTTTCCGAAATTTCACCGAAACGATTTTCAAAACGTTACAATCTTCCCCCTTAAAGAAATTTGGTCCCCGAATTTAATTAAAACTCCCCCCACACACTAAAACATCTAAGCAAAACCATCAAGTCGTCGGGGCTCCGAAGTCATAAATACATAAAACAAATCGTAGCGCAGCACATGCGCATGAAAAATGAGCATGTAACTCAAAATCAAAACTCCATCCAGCATCCTGCAATCATCGGAGTTATGGTGAAGACACAATGTCTAAATCCAAAATGAAAATCAATATGATATACATCATTAAAACATCTGGATGCAATGCATGCCAAATCTTCTTCAAATCGCTGTGCGATGCTCGCAGCACTGCACAGTGGTGGACGTCTATTGTAAGAAAATAACTACATATATATATCCTTTGTTTAATATGTACGTTCTTCCGTTTTGGAAACAATTTAGAAGGGTCTCCTTGTTTTAAACATTTCGTGTCATATCAGACACGTAGGTAAATACTGAGACTATAGCTCGCTTTTTGGAAATCCCTTCAATAACTATCAATGCATGCAAAATATATTCAGGTACTGTCCTCTGACTAGTCCTGCTCAGTACAAAAACTCATAGCAATCATCATAAAAACGTACTGCTCCATAAGAAATCAATCCCAAAATATGCATATAAATGGTATGTGCGTCTGGTGCGCATGGAAATCAGAATCCATATATGTGCCATACATGCGCACGGAAATAACATCTAAGTGCATCGGGTGTGCACACAACATCTGTCATAGGCAACGTGTATGCCTGACAGCAAGGACAGGTGCGTCTGACACGCACGAAGAATCTCGATTTAGTGCATCTGGTGTGCACCAAAATCGCTTCTCAAAACATGCGCTCAACATGTGCGAAAATCCAAACCAGGTGCATCCATCATGCACGAAATCATGAAATCCAATATCAAGCACCGAACATGCGCAAAATCAAATCAGGTGCACAAGGTGCACAAAACCAACATCGAGTATCACAATCGAAATCGAAGTCCAGTGCATCTAAGTGCACAAAATGCGTATCACTGCACTGCAAGCATATGTGAATCATGTAGGGTTCCTAGGCACACTCAAGAGGTTCCACAAGGCATCAACCATGCCAAAATCAAAATTTTCTTGTGCCGAGAAACCCTAATGCTAGATCGTTAACTAGAGATTAGGCGAAAGAATGCAAGTTAACAACTTTAACTAAAAGGAAAGTGACTACAACCTTTGTAGATCCGGTCCTCCACTTCTCTAGCTCCGTATTGACGTCCCTCCGCTACGATCATCGGATCCCGGACTCTGGCGATGGTTTCGTCAGAGAAATGATCGGGCTAGGTCGTCGACTTCGATGCCGAAGATGATCTACGTCGAGGCAACTCAAGATCAAGCTCCATCTTCACTTGGTCATAAAACTTGTGAAGATAACACACTCTATTACATGGCAAGTGGTAGAGGATGAATAAATAGGAAGTGGGTTCACTTTAAAATTGGATTTCTCACTCTTTTGATCATGGCACCATTGGAGATAGCAAGGTTTCTTCTTCTTGAAGAAGAAGAAGAAGAAGAAAAAGAATATGATAAGAATAATAAAATCAATTGATGAATAATAATAAATCAAGTGATCTTATCATAATGCAACCATGGGTGAGGTAACTAGTGTAAAGACTAAACTAGGGTTTAGTGAATGGTTAGGTTAAGGAAAAAACAAAATGGTAGATAAAGCTAAGAAGCTTCATGAATCTTAAGCAAGAAACAAAGTTAGCCATCATTTCATTTTTGCCAAAAGGAATAAAGAAAATAAGTAAAATGAATAAGTGAATAATTTAAAACCCTAACCATTAACCTAAACAAGGTTTAAAGCATACATACACCCAAGTTTGCATGTATCATCAAACATGATACAATGTAGTGTACAAAAATATATCACATATACTATTTGTACATATCAAGTGAGAAAATCCATCTTAAGTGAACTTATACTAGTTAATGTAAAGTAATATATCAAATATATAATTATACATTAAATCATTAAATCAACACTTGATTTAATGATCCGGTCATACTGCATATAACCGACTAATATCAAGTGTATCAATGTATCGAATCAACACTTGATTCGGTAACCCGGCTATATCATATATAACCGTCCAATGATACAAATCGCGAGAATGGAATACAGTATCACATACTGGTATTATTCTCGGTCCCGCACATATCTCATATGCGCTCATATTTCATTTCGCTTGAGCCAGGAAACCTCTGTGTAGGACTCTAAAGACTCGTCAATACGCCGGCAGTAGGTGATGATCATATCAAACACCCACAAGCCGCAAGCGGTCTGCTTAACGTAACGGCCACCCGGATATCGAGCGATCAGAAGATCAACGAGCAAGCCCGCTCACACTCCTGTGAATCCAACCAGTAACACTTACCGTACAGTCCGGTCTGTTCGTCTGATATGTCGCATATCTCGCCTAGGGGTGGTAAACGTCAGACCCCAGTAGCTTGATAAGCCATGCCGATGTAAGGTCCATAACAAGCGTGAAACTACTGATAACTCTTACCAGTAAATCACTGCAACCCTGGCCAGAGATTTCCAGTTATGGCCAGTCGAGCATAGCGCAACATCAACCCCCAATACCGGGAGAGACGAATCCCCTCCTATCGCTCATTGCCTCCATGCGAATCGGGACTGTACCCAAAAACCACCTGTTTGCACAACTCAGTAGAGCCGTGGTAGGGTGGAAATCAAAGCACAGTGGAAGACACACAAGACTCTATGACGATCTCGGGTCAACAGACTAAGCTGTACCAGTGTCACCAGAGAACTGCCATCTGACGTGAGGTATAATACCATCTGGGAGTTCTCGGCGAGTCCGTTCAGTGTACCCAGTCTCCACTGAGCACCCGCATACCATCTCCGATGTCAAACACCAATGGATATGGGATCATCCATCGCCAATCACATGGGTCGAGAAGATATACGCTTGTCTACTCTAGAATATCGTTGCCCCGTCTCGATATTCCCACGACTAGGAACAATGAAGGATGTACTCATTGACTACCCAGGCCCCACTAGTATGATCTGCATCATAGTCCTGGAATTCGAGCACATATCCTAAGGGCTTTATCAACATGTAATTGTTAGTGTATATGCCCTAGAGGCCATTACTGTATCATACTAGTTTGTATATTACTTAATGGATGCTTGGGATATTCACCTTGTATATACAATCTTGCTCAAAATAGTAGTATGCTACTTGGTTTGTTTCTACTTCAATGTGTACTTGTGTTTATTTCAGTATATCACTTATACGCATTAGTGGAGCCCTTAGGATCTTTGCTTGATTACCAGCGTTGTGATGGCAGTCACACTAGTGGGGGCTGGGTAATCTATAAGCACATCCTTATTCAGGTCCCTGGTCGCAGGACTATCGAGACAGGGCATCGATACTCCGGAGTAGACCAGCGCATGCGCTTCTCATCCCAGTGTGGGAGACGGTCTGTCCCACAGCCGTCAGTACGTCGTACTTGAGATAGTATGCGGGTGCTCGTTAGGTTACGGGTACACTGGACAGGACTCGTAGGGAACTGACTAGTTGGTATTATACCTATCGTTAGTTATCAGTTCCCAGGTGACATGAGTACAGCTTAGTCCGCTGACTTGACACTGTCACTTCGCCTCGGGTGTGTTCCCACTGTACTTTGATCACTACCCTACCACGGCTCAAAGGAGTCGTGCAAACAGGTGGTGGTTGGGTGCAGTCCCGAAGCACTTGGAGGCAGTGACGGTTAGACAGGATTCGTCTCTCCCGGTATTGGGGGTTGACATCGCGCTGTGTCTAGGAGAGCCATTACACGAGTAGTCCCTGGCCAGGGCAAACGAGATATACTGGTAGGTTTCCAGTGTTATCTCAGGGTGTATTGGGCTTCACTCCGGCACGACTTGTACCGCTATTGGGGGACTGACGTTTACCGCCCCCTAGGCCCGCCATGCGATGTATCAGACGAACAGACCGGACTGTATGGAGAATGTCACACTCAGGCTCAGTAGGAGTTCAGATGGGTTTCGCCTCGTCGGTCTTCTTGTCGGCATTACCTGGGGACCGTTACGCACAGCTAGTGCCGCTTGCGGTCTGTGGTTAAACCCACTGCCAGCGTAGTGTCGAGTCTTTAGAGTCCCACACAGAAAGTTTTTCGCCTTTAGGCAAAAGAGTAGAGGTCGCATGGTATTGCGACAGGTCGCATGGTTTTGCGACAGGGTTCGGTCACATCCGTGCACTTGTGCACGTACAGTATCCGGACAGTTTACACTAGCGGGCTTTGGTTTAAGCCAGATCCTAGTGTACCTTATGGGATTGGATTTATCCAGTTTGCATTCGTGTTCCTCGGAACGCGGATGCGGGTGTGTATGCACAGTTGACAGGGAGGCAGAGGCAGCGGATTCTCATTAGGGTTGTTGACAGTTGACCGTTGACTTTTTGACTTTATGCTCAACCCTAATGAGAATATGATATGTGATTAACTATTATATTAATTAAGTATTATGGTGATATGGTTGTTGACTTGTTGACTTTTGTTGACTTGTTGACTTTGGTGACTTGTTGACTTTTGTTGACTTGTTGACCGGTTGACTAGGCTTGACTAGTTGACCATCATGATAACCATGGTTATCATTTCATGCCAAAGACTTTTTCTTGCTTGTTCATTTGAGTAAAATGAGTGCATGACATGATAAGGTTATGGTTACTTCAACCATCACATAAGACTTTTGTTGATATGATGAGTTATCATTGCTTTGGATTATGAGAGGGTGAGAGACAAAATACTTGCTCATTCTTTCTTGCTCATTCTCTCTCTTGTTCTTGAGCTCTCCTCTTGCTCTCACCCTCAACCTCTTGCTCCCTCTCTTGATCTATGGTTCTCTTGTCTCATGAGTTGAGAATCAAGAACCATAGATAAAATCCCATTCTATTTCCTCTCTACTCATTCTAGTTCACTAGGTTTAGCAAACCAAGTGAACTAGTTTCTTCAAAGAACGAAGAAGGAGCTAAAGGTTGGAGCTTTCAGGTGGATCTGTCTTCGGCGTACGGAGACGACGAGAAGAAGCCATCGGACCACCATCGGAGCTTTGAAAACGAAGGAGTTCAAGACAAGCTAGGTATAACCATCTTCATCCGAGTAGCTAAATATCTTTAGCTTAGTTTGCTAGTTTTAGTTTAGGTAAAGATCCCGACCTAGCTTAGTCCATGTTGCCTCTTGCGTTAAAATTTTGATTTTATACCGTTTCCGCCTCCCCGTAAGAACCGGGGGTCGCAACGTGGACTTACAGTGGTATCAGAGCCTAACTAAACTTAAACTAGCTTGGTAGTGAAGTGTAACGAAGTTCGGAACCGGAAAAATCCAAAAACCAAACTTTTACTAAAACTGAGTTTCTGTTGAAATTTTTTCTGGTCAAAATGAAAAACTTTATACTCCTAAATTCGGCTCAGGGTTTTGTGAGAACACCCAAGAAAAACGATGCAGTAATTCCTCTAAACCGCCGCCCATCCGCCGCGTGAGCCTGGTATCCGCCGCGGAAGCGCCGCGCGTTGTAGTCCTCTGTGCATCGTTTTTCGTGCAGTGTGTGTCTGTGTTGGTTTTGGGATTTTTGGAATATATTATATGTGCCCAGATTTTCCAGAAAAGAAATTTCCTTTTGGGGTCCTATAATTCCGTATTTTTTCCGAACTTCACTGCACTTTGACTATGATGGTTATATCTGTAATGTTTGCATGTATTGAACGTCGGCTAATCGCTATAAGTCGATTAGTCGGGGTTATACATGATCTGTAATGTGCTGGAATGTGTATATAAATATGTTGGATTGTCGCGGGTGAATAGCCGGGGGTTGTGAGACGAGAGTTTTCTTTTCTTGCAATTCATGTAAATTTGTAAATTGATGTAATAATTATTTGTATGGCCGCACAACCGGGTCGGGGTTGTAGCCGTCATTGTATAATTTCTTTTGACTGTTTTTGCTCCTAGGATAGACCCATGGAGGGGTGCACAAACTACCGGGTATGCCGAAGTGTCGAGTGGCCTACTCATGGAGATGAGGGAGGTTGCTACGCTTCGGGTACTTGGCGGGTAGTTTGCCGCACCCGTAGGGGTCTTGGGTGGGGTTTTGGCTATTCACCGCGACCGTGTTATCTGTTTTTGTTACAGGCTCGTACAAATTACAGATTGCTAGTATATCCAATGTATTTATCTGTGATCTGAAATGTTTATCATTGCAGTATATCTATATATGATATTATTTAGGCGTTGCTTATGTTTTACAGACGCGCTAGCCCAGCCCCCGCTCTGTCGTTAGTTAAGTAACCTAACGGGTAATGACGGGGCCCCGTGGCGAATGCGAATGGCATAAGCGTACGTCATATTTTGGTTGTTTTCTGCAATGGTAGGATTAAATGATGGGACGCATTAAAAGAACTAATGCAAGAATATCACGCATTAAAAGAACTAATGCAAGATAATAAACCAAGTTAAAGTCGTTGGAACACTTTCGAAAAACCACTCGGTTCTTTTCAAAACAACTTTTAAATACGGAGCTTGAGCCACTCCTTTTAAAAGCTATCTCGTTCCATCGACCAAATCAAGTTCACTACGTTCACGGTTTTGCCAAAACCATCCGTAGCCCTCCGTCGTTTCACATGAATAGTCAATAGTATTCAAGCTGTGTTTGTTGGCCAAAGTCAAGGCACAGTGATTGGTAGCTATTGGGTATTCATGTGCAGCATAGATAGATGCGTTGGTTTGGAACAGTCGTACTGCCTTGTTGGCCAAAGTCAAGGGTAGGTGCGGGTGGATTCAAATTAACCTGGAGAACGACGGGCAGAACTTGACATGTGACTTATGATTTGTTGGCCAAAGTCAAGGTCATAAGAGCATGGGGCAAAAATCCACATCGGGAGTTTCATAAGTACTGAAACTTGCTAGATTTGCATACCATTTGGAGTGTGATGATTCTGGTAGGATTCCTTCAGTTTCGTCACGCGATGATATTTGGATCCCGATCCTACTGTGAGCATATGCTACTCCTCGGGAAATTTCTCACTTAACGATCAATGCTATAAACCTAGTAGGTGCCTAGAAAGGTGTTAGCGGGGCTACGCCCCCAGGGAAAAGAGGTTCTTTAATTAAGGAACTTCGCGAAAGCGTTGGAAAACCTCCCTCGAAGTACCGACACCGGCCTGGCTGAACGGTTAAGCAAGTATTGTACGGTGGGATTGATCCTGACTAATTCTTCCTTTATGGTTTGAGGAGGGATTCGAGAAACAGTGGGAGCCATCCTGTTTAGACAAACTAAAAACCACTCTAAACTTGCAAGAGCATCATGCTGAGTGTTTCTTCTTCTCTCTCCTAATTGCAGCGACCAATCAACATGACTGGACTTAAGTTACTCCTAGATAAAAACAAACTGACAGGGCCAAACTACAAAGATTGGCTCAGAAATGTCACGATAGCAATCACTTATGACAAGCTGGGGTATCTTCTTACCACCAAAGCTCCCCCTGTCCCTGGTCCAACTTCCAGTGTCGCGGATAAGGAAATCCGCAAGACTTGGGAGATTGATAGCGCGAAGGCCAAGTGCCTCCTGCTTGCCTCGATGGACAACGAACATCAGAGGAGGCATGAGAATATGGACATGGAGTCCATATTGCTCCATACAAAAGAACTGTATGGAGAGCAATCACGTATCGCAAGATACGAAGCGTCGAAAAAGTTATTTTCGACAAGAATGGCCGTCGGATCATCAGTAGCCGAGCATGTGCTAAAGATGATCGGCTTCATTGAGGAGCTCGCTGACCTAGGGATCACATTGGAGAGTGAGCTATATACGGATATAGTTCTCCAGTCCCTTCCTTCCACTTACGCCCAGTTTATACTGAACTTCAACCTACAAGAAAAAGAGGTTGAACTATCAGAGCTCCTCAACATGCTGAGGAGCGCAGAGGGCACCCTACAGAAAGGTAGGGAAACATCCACTTTGTTTGTAGGAGGATCATCTTCTTCTAGGTCCAAGGCGAAAGCCAAGGGAAAGAAGAAGAAGGCCCCCGCCAAACCAAGGGGCGGTGTTGGTAAAGTGGATACGAAGGGAAAAGGCAAAGCAACAAAGATAGCGGGGAAGCTTGTGGATAAGGAAGAATGCTTCTATTGTCATAAGAAAGGACACTGGAAGAATGATTGCAGGGCCTGGAAGGCCAGAACACAGGAATTGAAGCAGGTTGCAGCTTCAGCTTCAGGTGTGTATGTTATTGAAAACTGTCTTTCAATAAACTCTACTTCCTGGGTATTGGATACCGGATCAGGATCTCATATCTATAATTCTTTGCAGGCGTTGAGAAACCGTAGTGTTTTGAAGGCAGGTGACATGACCCTCAAAGTTGCGAACGGAGCTAGCATGGATGCTAAAGCCGTGGGGGACTATCACCTGGGAATGTCAGATGGACATGTTTTGGTTTTGCGTAATTGCTTTTTTGTACCCAACGCAACTTGTAATATCATTTCTGTATCTTTAGTTTCTAAAGAAGGTTATGAATTTGCGTTTGTAAGTAATGTTGTAAACATTCACCTTAATCAAGTTTTGATTGGGTCAGGTACATTGAGTAATGGTATATACGTGTTAAACCAACCACAGATTTTCAACGTCCAGAATACACACAAAAGAAAGTCTCCGGAAATGAATCAGACTTTCTTATGGCATTGTAGATTGGGTCACATCAATGAGAGAAGGTTGACTAAGTTACATACAGAAGGATATTTGAATGCGTTCGAATATCAATCGTATGCCACTTGTCAATCTTGTCTCAAAGGAAAGATGACAAAGACTCCGTTTACTGGACAAGGAGTAAGAGCGAGCGAGCTCTTAGGACTCATACACAGTGACGTGTGCGGTCCAATGTCTACACATGCCCGAAGCGGACATTCTTACTTCATTACTTTTACGGATGATTTCTCAAGGTACGGTTATGTCTTCTTGATGAAACATAAGTCCGAGGCCTTTGGAAAATTCCAGGAGTATAAGAATGAAGTAGAGAAACAGACCGGCAAAAGTATTAAGATTCTAAGATCGGATCGAGGAGGAGAATACTTAAGTGCCGAGTTCCTGGACTATTTAAAAGAGAACGGAATTCTCTCTCAGCTTACTCCTCCATACACCCCGCAACATAACGGTGTATCGGAGAGACGGAACCGCACCCTATTGGATATGGTGCGGTCCATGATGAGTAACGCTGAGTTACCGCGATCATTCTGGGGATATGCGCTAGAATCAGCCGCATACCTTTTGAACCGAGTACCTACTAAGACCGTGCCTACTACACCATATGAGATGTGGTGTGGGAAGAGACCCTATCTTAAGCACATTAAGACATGGGGATGTCCGGCTTTTGTCAAAAAGCAGCATGCGGACAAGCTCGAGGCACGCTCAGTACAGTGCAAGTTTGTGGGGTATCCAAAGAACTCAAAAGGATATTTCTTCTACTGTGAAGAGGAACAAAAAGTTCTTGTTTCTCGTCATGCCTACTTCTTGGAAACTGAGTTTTTGGAAAACCAGATAAGTGGGAGCACAGTAGAACTGGAAGAAATTCCAGAACCACGGACTGTTACTGAAAGTTTAGTGGAACCAGAAGGTTCGGAAGAACAGGACATTCCTACGCCGCTCCGCAGAAGTAGTAGGCAGTCTCATCCGCCTGAGAGATACTACGGTTTTCTCATAGACGGGGATAGAGAGGATTGCATCATAGATTATGATGAGCCTACTAGCTTCCAGCAGGCCGTTCAGAGCGTTGACTCAGTGAAATGGCTGGATGCAATGCGGACTGAAATGGAGTCCATGTACACCAACAAGGTATGGACGTTGGACATTGCTCCAGACGGGGTAAAACCCGTAGGATGCAAGTGGATCTTCAAAAGGAAGATTGGTGTAGATGGACAGGTTGAGACCTATAAAGCTAGGCTAATAGCAAAGGGTTTTCGTCAAAGACCTGGCTTGGACTACGACGAAACCTTTTCTCCAGTAGCCATGCTGAAATCCATTCGGATCCTTCTTGCCATTGCTGCCTTCCACGATTATGAGATCTGGCAAATGGACGTAAAGACAGCTTTTCTAAATGGAAATTTAGAGGAGTGTGTCTATATGGACCAGCCAGAGGGTTTCATTCAGAGTGGGAGCAGCGGAAAGGTGTGCAAGTTGCTTAAGTCCATCTATGGACTAAAGCAGGCATCGCGGAGTTGGAACATCTGCTTTGATGAGACGGTCAAAGAATTTGGCTTTATCAAAAATCCAGATGAACCATGCATCTATAGTAGATTTGTAGCGAGAACTGTAGTATTCCTCGTTTTATACGTGGATGACATTCTCTTAATAGGAAATGACATTCCTATGCTACAATCTGTCAAGGGGTTCTTGTCACACAGGTTCTCCATGAAAGACCTGGGTGATGCCTCGTACATTCTGGGTATCCGGATCTACCGTGACAGATCCAAGAGGATATTAGGACTTTCACAGTCCAGGTACATCGACACCATACTGAAGAGATTCAGTATGGAAGATTCCAAGCGCGGTAACCTACCGGCTTGTCACGGGATCACCCTCTCTAAAGAGATGTCTCCCAAGACTGATTTGGAGAGGGATCGCATGTCTATTATACCCTACGCTTCTGCGGTAGGCTCTATAATGTATGCGATGTTGTGTACCAGACCGGATGTAGCTTATGCACTGAGTGTGGTAAGCCGGTATCAGTCAAACCCTGGGGAGAAACACTGGATAGCGGTAAAGAACATTCTCAAGTACCTGAGAAGGACTAAGGAGATGTTCTTGGTGTATGGCGGAAAAGACCTCCAGATCGAGGCCTTTGCTGACTCCAGCTTCCAGAGTGACAAGGATGATTCCAAGTCCATGTCGGGTTTTGTCTTTACCCTCAATGGAGGGGCGGTGTGTTGGAAGAGTTCCAAACAAGAAACCGTTGCAGACTCGACGATGGAAGCGGAATACATCGCTGCATCTGATGCCGCAAAAGAAGCTGTCTGGATGAGGAAGTTCTTGAAAGAACTTCAGGTGGTTCCGTCCATTGTTGATCCAATACCTCTGTATTGCGACAACAACGGGGCTATAGCTTTAGCGAAGGAACCCAGGTCCCATCAGAGATCCAGGCACATCTTGAGGCGGTATCACCTGATCAGGGAGATCGTGGATCGCCAGGAGATCGAGGTTCGGAGAGTCGCTTCAGAAGATAACACTGCAGATCCATTCACCAAGGCCTTGCCCCAGACTCAGTTCGAGCGGCTGATCGAGATGATAGGTCTTCGATACGCCAGTACATGGCCTTAGTGCAAGTGGGAGATTGTTAGTGTATATGCCCTAGAGGCCATTACTGTATCATACTAGTTTGTATATTACTTAATGGATGCTTGGGATATTCACCTTGTATATACAATCTTGCTCAAAATAGTAGTATGCTACTTGGTTTGTTTCTACTTCAATGTGTACTTGTGTTTATTTCAGTATATCACTTATACGCATTAGTGGAGCCCTTAGGATCTTTGCTTGATTACCAGCGTTGTGATGGCAGTCACACTAGTGGGGGCTGGGTAATCTATAAGCACATCCTTATTCAGGTCCCTGGTCGCAGGACTATCGAGACAGGGCATCGATACTCCGGAGTAGACCAGCGCATGCGCTTCTCATCCCAGTGTGGGAGACGGTCTGTCCCACAGCCGTCAGTACGTCGTACTTGAGATAGTATGCGGGTGCTCGTTAGGTTACGGGTACACTGGACAGGACTCGTAGGGAACTGACTAGTTGGTATTATACCTATCGTCAGTTATCAGTTCCCAGGTGACATGAGTACAGCTTAGTCCGCTGACTTGACACTGTCACTTCGCCTCGGATGTGTTCCCACTGTACTTTGATCACTACCCTACCACGGCTCAAAGGAGTCGTGCAAACAGGTGGTGGTTGGGTGCAGTCCCGAAGCACTTGGAGGCAGTGACGGTTAGACAGGATTCGTCTCTCCCGGTATTGGGGGTTGACATCGCGCTGTGTCTAGGAGAGCCATTACACGAGTAGTCCCTGGCCAGGGCAAACGAGATATACTGGTAGGTTTCCAGTGTTATCTCAGGGTGTATTGGGCTTCACTCCAACACGACTTGTACCGCTATTGGGGGACTGACGTTTACCGCCCCCTAGGCCCGCCATGCGATGTATCAGACGAACATACCGGACTGTATGGAGAATGTCACACTCAGGCTCAGTAGGAGTTCAGATGGGTTTCGCCTCGTCGGTCTTCTTGTCGGCATTACCTGGGGACCATTACGCACAGCTAGTGCCGCTTGCGGTCTGTGGTTAAACCCACTGCCAGCGTAGTGTCGAGTCTTTAGAGTCCCACACAGAAAGTTTTTCGCCTTTAGGCAAAAGAGTAGAGGTCGCATGGTATTGCGACTGGTCGCATGGTTTTGCGACAGGGTTCGGTCACATCCGTGCACTTGTGCACGTACAGTGTCCGGACAGTTTACACTAGCGGGCTTTGGTTTAAGCCAGATCCTAGTGTACCTTATGGGATTGGATTTATCCAGTTTGCATTCGTGTTCCTCGGAACGCGGATGCGGGTGTGTATGCACAGTTGACAGGGAGGCAGAGGCAGCGGATTCTCATTAGGGTTGTTGACAGTTGACCGTTGACTTTTTGACTTTATGCTCAACCCTAATGAGAATATGATATGTGATTAACTATTATATTAATTAAGTATTATGGTGATATGGTTGTTGACTTGTTGACTTTTGTTGACTTGTTGACTTTGGTGACTTGTTGACTTTTGTTGACTTGTTGACCGGTTGACTAGGCTTGACTAGTTGACCATCATGATAACCATGGTTATCATTTCATGCCAAAGACTTTTTCTTGCTTGTTCATTTGAGTAAAATGAGTGCATGACATGATAAGGTTATGGTTACTTCAACCATCACATAAGACTTTTGTTGATATGATGAGTTATCATTGCTTTGGATTATGAGAGGGTGAGAGACAAAATACTTGCTCATTCTTTCTTGCTCATTCTCTCTCTTGTTCTTGAGCTCTCCTCTTGCTCTCACCCTCAACCTCTTGCTCCCTCTCTTGATCTATGGTTCTCTTGTCTCATGAGTTGAGAATCAAGAACCATAGATAAAATCCCATTCTATTTCCTCTCTACTCATTCTAGTTCACTAGGTTTAGCAAACCAAGTGAACTAGTTTCTTCAAAGAACGAAGAAGGAGCTAAAGGTTGGAGCTTTCAGGTGGATCTGTCTTCGGCGTACGGAGACGACGAGAAGAAGCCATCGGACCACCATCGGAGCTTTGAAGACGAAGGAGTTCAAGACAAGCTAGGTATAACCATCTTCATCCGAGTAGCTAAATATCTTTAGCTTAGTTTGCTAGTTTTAGTTTAGGTAAAGATCCCGACCTAGCTTAGTCCATGTTGCCTCTTGCGTTAAAATTTTGATTTTATACCGTTTCCGCCTCCCCGTAAGAACCGGGGGTCGCAACGTGGACTTACAGTAATAGAGACACAGCAAGTATACATGTTAAGATAAAGAGCAACCGGATAGCGTACTATCATGTCGAGCAAGAAAGTCCTACCTATATATATCCCAGCATCCACTACAATATACATCCAATGTACAGTAATGGCCTCTAGGGCATACATATAACTAACAAATCATACCGAGTGCAAAAACCAAATCATGTGCGTATATACGCACAAAATCAACTCAACTGTATGGAACCCATAAAATCATAAACGTGAGAAACCAAGGCACAAAAACGATATCAAGTGCAACAACTGTGCAAAAATCGTAAATACTCAGTAGATGCAACCATGGTGCATGAAAAAAAATATCGTGAAACTCAGTCATCAAAATCAATCATGCGAATAGATCGCCCAAAATACCCAAAATCAAATATGGCGGGATAGTCCCGCTCAAGCACATCCTCCAACAATTTCTGGCCAACTGTCGTGGTCACTCACAGCATGTCTCGTCGACGATCCTGAACTCTGGCTTGCCGGTGTGCGTAACATGACCACTCCTTGGTCCAAGTCTTCTCGTAATTCATTCCAGAAAGGTCCTGTCGAAATCTCTCCCAAATCTCGTCTCTGCGGAAGTCATCGTCCCTTACTAGATCTGTTCTCGTTCCGGAACGGCTGCATACTCATCGCGACTCCTTCTGGAAGGTATATCCAAGTACAATGCCTCGGCTTGCGTATCGCATCTCTGATGGCAGAGTGGAACGTCGTCTCATCAAGATCTCGTACGAACCTCTTACTCCACTTTTCTCTGATGTCGACTGCTTCGGACTCGTCTCGTCGTGGCTGCATGGACTGAGCTCCAACGGCTACCCTCGTATCTGGAGTCTCCCAAGAATGCATCTTACCACCTAGCATCCGAATGAAGTCGAACCATCCGATCGATCTGTCAAAACCTCATAATCCCCCAAGAGCTCAAAATCTTGGGTACAGTTTAACAGTATCGAGTACGTACCACAGTATCGATGGTCCAGCCGTAGAAGGGCAAACCCAAGCCTCACTAATGGCGCCGCAGAACTGCCGCAAACCCGAAGGTTAAAAGGCTTTCACACGGTCATTAAGTCGAGTTAGGGTTTCATTCTTCTAGAGGGTCCATAGAATTGTCTGCATGTCTTTCCGAATACTTTAAACTTGGAATAATAGGTTGCTGACATTCGATCGTCTCTGTCGACTCTCAACATCTCCGCGTGAAGTCGTCTCTAGATGGAATCAATCTATCTGATGACCTCGCATCGGGGTAGTGAACGAACCATATGTCCTAGTCATTCATCCTCGGTGACTAGCGACCTTCTATCATCTCTTAGTACAACTCGTCCTGTAATAGCTCCAACATCTAAGGCGATATCTCGTCGTTCGCAGCAATGACTGGCTCACTCGTCTGCATGCTGAACAGTGCCTCAATCATCATGAATAAGCAATACACCAACGGTCATCAAAATCTGGTTGGCCTCTGTCATTGGCTCAATCCTCTGGGGCTGATCTGCACGTCTGAGTAATCTCATACAGCAATCCACCCAACGCTCGTGGCGCGAAAACACAATGAAAAGACACATCTCTGCAATCGTGTGTCGCCGGAATCACGTCCTGGTCAGTAGTCGTTCTTGACGAGCTCGTGCTGGCCGCAACTCTAGCCGTAGCTCTCACTGCCCGTAATCGTGGCAGCAAACCGTAACTGGTACCGATGAGGCTAGATCAGGAATGAATATGATACTGAGCAAAGAAATGTATATCCTAAGGCTCCTTAAGTGAAGTAGTGTATCGTACGTATGCCACGGAACATACCACGGTACGTCACACTACTTTAGTCACCTATTCCATCAACCAAGGGTCATCCTACGCTCCGAAGGTAAAACCTAACGCTCTGATACCAATTTTGTCACGTCCCGAAAGTACGGAACATGACCGGCACTTAAACTATGAAACGTCTCGAGGCGTACGTAATCTAAGTAAGCCGAAAACCAAGAAATCCAAACCCAGAAAAGTAGTAGAGTGAAGGAAAACCAATTTAAATCAAGTAGTTTTAATAGCATAAGCCGAATTATACGTTTTTAAAAACATCAAATATTTCCTGAAAATTTCTAGAATCCAAATCCTCAATAGCATGTAAATAGCGAATATAGACATAAAAATCCATGAATGCGGCATATCAATGAATAATAACATGCATGAAATAGCAAGTAATATCTACAATGTCTAAACTAGCATATAAAGCAAGTACACTAATATCATGTCTAAACTGTTAGCTAACAACCTATGTCAAATGAAATAGTATTTTCTAAAATGTTCGTGACATGGCAATTACCGATGAAGATGTGTGTGAGCCGGCAAGTAAGTGTACGTGGTACATACGCGTCATTAGTAATGGTGCTGGTGTCCTAACAGCATGATATCAACAATAGAATATGAATCATAATGTAAGCAGGCGATGCGGAGCGAACAACAATAATGAACGAGAGCTGAATACTAGACACAACGACAACTAATATGGGCTAACAACTACACTAAACTATAGGGCTAAGCTGTCAAACTTAACTAAAGGTAAGGAAACCGCCTAACACCTGAGTCGATACATATGTGTATAAATATATATATATATATATATATATTTGTCGGTGATCCCGCCTCGATAATGTCACATCCGATACCATATCTATAATCAATATTCCTAAGTCAGGAGTGCGGATCAAACATCAATAAATAGCTTGTACGTAAATCCGTCGTACGGCACCCCAAATCTGGGTACGGTCAATATTATATTCCTCATATTATTCATCCGGTATCCTTTTTATCAAAGTCATAAACCGAGTACTGATCTATGTCTAGTACAATACTAATATCATCAATATAATCATGATCTGACTACTGATCGACAATCTCGTACAACCGATATCATCAGCACATATCATATCTCATAACACGACCACATGTCGATCATTTTATTGATATCACTATTCACATGGTATCGTCGTCCAACAATCGGCTATAATGTCATAACGTATCTCAAACATGAATTCTACCAAATCACCGATCTTATGATCTCAAATCACATCTCATCGATTCACCTCAATTCCCAAACACTATCCTCAAATCCCGTATGTGAACACATAGTCCCATACCCATGTGAACACATAACAATATAGCCCCATATAAGTACATATGAAAGAAGAATGCATGCAAGTATGGGTGGGTGTGTGTAAATGTGGTGCAACCTCTACTTTAGGGTCTCGCAACACTAAACCTATCCAATCACACCTAAAATCTATCTTTATTATCTTTAAACTCAACAATGAATAATCAATATATATGTGTGTATACGTATTCGTATACATCACCACAAACTGCGGGGGTGCTATACGCCATCCACCCGACTTCTCCCCGTAGATATAAATCTACTCAGCTGGTCTTCGCTCGGCGGTGCCAACGTCGCCATGCGCTTGCTTGTCTTCTCAAAGTCTACATGGGGTACCTACATATCATAACGCACCATATCGAATTAAAACCAAATTCGAAATCGAAACGGCATACGAAAATCAAATCGGCACGCGTATCACGCATAGGTCAAAACCTATCGCCTACACTTGCAAGAATAGCCAAACCAACCCTCGATGTCGATGTACAAACGTCAAACCATCGAGAAAACCCAAATACACTCATTTGCGCATCCACGAACACTAATTAAAATATAAAATAGGTTAAAATTCACAAAAACCCCAAATTCACTTTAAAAGTCATTTTCCCGAAAACCTTAGCGAGCTAAATTTACCGTTTTTAGTACAACACTTGCTGTTTTAACAATTCTAATGGCCATAATACTTATTAAATATCTTAAATAAGTCATACAACCCATTCCAAAAATTAATCTCATTAATTCTTATAAAACTAAAAATTTTAGTTTTGTAATTTATCTAATTTTAACAATTTCGAGTGAAAATGCACAAAACAACAACTACGCTTGATTTTGCATGATCCAAAGGCATTAAACCACTCATTATAATATTAATAATGACATGAAACTTTAATTATATTTAATCTAGAGCATTTAATAATTTTCCAAAAACACTAGTTAGCAAAATAGCTTAATTAGTAAAATTTCAAAATAACAATTAGCAAATTAGTTAGTAAGTAAGATTTTACAAGCCATAATATGTTAAATTATACACTTAAACAATGTTCAAATGATATAAAACCCTAACTTGATCCATACCCAGTTCTAGAAATTCCAAACTTGCAACTAAAGCCTAATTAACACTTAAATAACTTAGCTTTAAGAAATTAACTAACAAATTAAGCAAAAATGGCTAGAATTTATACCCAATAAATTTGAAGATCCACAAGCACACACATAGCCTCCCAAATTGAAAACTTGTTCCTTAGATCCATGCAATTTTGGCTAATGAGAAATGGGGTAGGAGTCGGATTTTGATTTTGTGAGGGTTTGTGTTGATTTTTGTTGATTTTTTGAAGGAAAATGGAGGTGAAGGAAGATGGATACTTGGAGAAAATTGGGGGGGGGGGCTAATTTCTGGCCAAGAGTGGGGAGGGGTGAGGTGAGTGGGAGAGTGAGAAAGAGAGGGTGTTGGTTTAAAAGTCAAAGATAAAAGTCAAATGCCCAATCTTATACAATCTTTTATTCTTTCATTTCCTTTTCTTCTCTTGCTTTCTTTTCAAACCAAATAGAAGTGTGAGATGGAGGGGGACAGCATGGGCTCGGCCCAGAATTTTGGGGATGGGTGTGGGTCTTGTTTGGGGTGAGAAACATTGATAAATATTATACCCTACAACCACTTACACTAATTTCACAAAAAAAAGCAATTTTCTTCAATATTTTCTAAACCGTTTTGGCAAACCATTTCATTTCAAAAATAATATTTTACAAGCCAGTTTAGTGTGTCATGAATTATAAAATTTGTATCAACCCATTCCAATTTTTAATTTTCCCTAATTAAATGTATTAGTGACGGCTTAAAATAATATTAAAATAATTAATTTCGGAAAAAAATTCAGAAATTTAGAAATTTTACCAGGGGCTCAATAAACACCAATTACTAGCAATTACATAGCTAGAATATGAATATTTAATTTTATATTAAAGATATTTAAATTTTGACTTTTTACGGAAACCCCCCTTATTTTACCGATTTTCCAAAATTTCACCGAAACGATTTTCAAAACGTTACACCAGGGCGTGATTTTAGGGGCATACGATTGCATAGAGAGGCGTCGTTTTATTGTGTTTTCGCACCATGAGCGTTTGACGGATCGCTTTTACGAGATTTCTCGGACCTGCAAATCAGCACCAGAGGATTAAGCCACTGATAGAGGCCAGCCAGAATGTGATGACCATTGATGTATCGCTTATTCATGAAGATTGAGGTACTATTCAGCATATAGACGAATGAGCCAGTTGTTGTTGCGAACGGTGAGGTATTGCCCCAGATGTTGGAGCTATTGCAGTACAAGATGTACTTAGAGATATGATAGAAGGTCGCTAGTCACCCGAGGGTGAACGACTAGGACATGCGGTTCGTTCTCTTACCCCGATACGAGGTCATCAGATAGATTGATTCTAGCTAGAAACGACTTCACGCAGGTACGTTGAGAGTCGATGGAGACGATCGAATGTCAGGAGCCCATTTTCCAAGTTTAAAGTATTCAGAGATAAATGCAAGTAATGCTATGGACCCTCTAGAAGAATGAAACCCAAACTCGACGTAATGACCATGGAACGCCTTTGAACCTTAGGGTTTGCGACAGTTTAGCGGTGCCATTTGTGAGGCTTGGATTTGCCCTTCTACGGTTGGTCGATAGGTGCCGTGGCAAATATTCAATACTATTAAACTGTACCCTCAAAGTCAATTATTGGATCGCAGGCACGTGATTGTAATGATTGCGGAGGACCTATACCGGTAGGACAGTCTTACTCGAGATGATAGTATGCTATCTGGTTTACCTTTATCAGTCATGTACAGGTTCAGGTGACTAATCACTATTACACGTTGGTAGAGCCCTTATGATCTTGCTTCACTACCAACAGTATGATGGCGATCATATACGTGAGAGTTGGGTAGTCTATAAGCATATCCTTAATTGTGGTCCCTAGTCATGGGAGTTTCGAGACAGGGCATCGATACTCCAGAGTAGACTAGTGTATACAGTCGAGACCCCAACGAGGGGCGGTAGCCGGTCTCACAAGCCACTGGTGTCAGTTGGATCACCTAAGATGTATACATGTGCTCATTGGGTTATGAGTACACCGGGCAGGACTCGCCGGGAATCTGCTAGTTGGTATTATACCTATCGTCAGATAGCAGTTCCCTGGTGACATGTGTACAGGTTAGTTCATCGACCTGAGGTCGTCATTTGTCTCGTGTGAGTTCCCACTGTGCTTTGATTTCTACCCTACCATGGCTCAGAGGAGTCGTGCAAACAGGTATTTTTTGGGTACAGTCCCGAGCCACATGGAGGCAAGTGAGCGGATCGGCAGGGGATTCGTCTCTCCCGGTATTGGGGGTGAGATCGCGCTGTGTCTAGGAGAGCCATTACACAAAGCCCATGGCCGTGGCAGGAGATTTACTGGTAGGTACTCCAGTAGTATCTCAGGGTGTTTTTGGGCTACACTCCGACATGACTTATACTGCTATTGGGGGTCTGACGTTACCAGCCCCCTAGGCCGATATGCGATACTCATAGATGAACAGACCAGACTATATATACATTGTTACTGTTAGGCTCAGTAGGGTTTCCGGATGAGTTCACTCATCGGCCTCCCTTGAGGTCAGTACATGGGCAGTCGTTACGCACAGCTATTGCCACTGACGGCTTGTGGTTAAACCCACTGCCAGGGTACTGATGAGTCATTAGAGTCCCCCACAGATAGTTTCCCAAGTTCGGACGAAACGTTGTAGAGGCCGTATGGTTTTATGGTAGGGTTCGGAATATGCACGTGCGTTTACGTACGTGTTATATTTCGGGCAGATAATACTGGTGGGCTTTGGTTTAGACGGATCCGAGTATTATATTGTGTAGATATAATATCTTTGTCTCAGTTGTATTTGTATTCGGTCGTAATACAAATGCGGGTATATTTATACTGTTACGGGGTTATCCTGAGATTCGTTTCCGGATCGCTTTTGGAAGTTGCCAGTTTCCATTTTTTTATCACCCGTCTTTAACATTCGGTTAAATGCAGATTTATCTTTTCTTCTTGTGGGTGAGTCATTTGGTGAGTCATGAGGGTGATTCACCATTTTGCTTTAATGGTTGATGACTAGGATAAGTGAGGTGGGTTTATGCATTTAATGTTTTATGCAAGGTGGATTTTGCATTAATGGGGTTTTGTAATGCTTAGGATATTTCTTCTTGATATTATTTCCTTATGGTTACTCTCTTGTTCCTACACTCACCTCCCTCCTCACTTATAAGTGGCCGGCCCCTTCTTGAGAGATGATTATGGTTGTTGTTTAAAAAAAGATGATAGTTTTTGGTGTATGGAAATTTCATAGCTCCTTTTATTCCATCACCCGATTCAAATGGCAACTTCATTAACCGTTCGTCCATGACTTTGGACGAAGTGAGACAAAGTGTTCTACTGATTCTCTATATCAATCTTGGACATCTCTTTTAGCAAACTTGATGACCGAGTTGCCTCGGGTCAGAGGCGGGAGCCCGTTTAAAGATCCGTTGACGTGGTGCCACCTGGACGAGCAGATTGGAGATCGACGAGATCGGAGCAGCCGCAACGGAGCGTGGGATGATGGTTAAAAAAAGAAGGACTCGGATCGTTCGGTATAACCTTTCTACCCTCTTTATAGTTTGTTAGTTTAGAAATAATGACAGATCCGGGTTATAGTATACGATAGCGCCAGTTAAAAGTTTTGTTCCGCATTTAGCGTCTGTTAGACGGCCGGGACGCTACCGTAGACTTACAGTGGTATCAGAGCCTCGCCATTAAGCTTTACTAACTTGTGCTAACACGTTTAAAATATCGATTGAACCGAATTTCAAAAAATACATTTTTCTGTACAAAAGTTTCTGTCGATTTTAAACTTGGTCTAAAATTTATTTTGATCATCCCAGAAAATTGAGCAGGGTTTTTTAAGCAAACTGTAAAAATTTGGTCACGTGATCCTACAGTACCGCCGCGGATCCGCGGTCAAACCTAGGGTTTGACCGCGTATCTGCGGCCAGTTTGTGGGACCAGTGGTCCAAATTTGTACAGTGTCTTCTATAGAGGAAATTGTAGTTTTTGGTATATTTCTTTTGGGCCCAGAGTTTTTACTGTACTGCAGATGTACGTAGGCCCACTTCGTGAAATTTAGTCGATCGAAATTTAAACGTGTTAGTTTATAGTACTTACATTATATCTCCGACCGTGAATGTCATTCGAGCGGTAAACCGCGTCTGATTGCTATAGTTCTTTTAGACCGGTTTGCGAACGTGACATTCGCGTTGATGTTCTGTGTTGTGCTGTGATGTTGCGGATTTTTCGTGGTGGATAGCAGTGTGCAATGGTAGTGCAGTTTGGATTTATTTGTACATTTGATATTGCGGGGCGAGCGTCCAACATGTGGACTGTCGTCACTGCCTGTTGTATAATATTCTTTTGGGGCACGACCGGGCTGAGGTCGATGTACCCGTTGTACATATTTTTCATTTCTGTACTAGGTTTTACCCCGCGACGGAGTGCACGGATAGCCGGGTTCTGGAGGGCAACGGGTCCGCATCTCATGGCTTTGAGAGGCAGAGGGTCTTCACTCTAGAATTGGCAGACTATTCGCCGTACTCGTAGGGGTACAGGTTGACCCAAGGAGGGGTGCTCAAGTTACCGGATTCCGTGAAGTGCAGGGTGGTCCATTCACTTTGCTGTAGGGGGCTGCCTCGCTTCAAGTTTTGGCAGGTAACTTGCCGCACCTGTAGGGGTCTAGGTTTCATTGCACAGGCTATCCACACGACCAGGGGAACGTCGGGTTTCAGTAGTGGCTCTGTGAAACCCGGGGATCCCAGATTATCTGTATTGTTCTGTGATGCTTATTACTTTTCTGTAATGTTGCATATTATCACGCCTGGAGCGATTATTGTATATTGGTATATATACTAGTAGATGTTGTATATATTTTGCACCCGCGCTAGTCCAGTCCCCGCTCTGTCGTTAGTTAAGTAACCTAACGGGTAAAGACGGGACCGAGTGACGAATGCGGATGGCATATGCGTACATTTTATTTTCGTTCTTTTCTGTTGTGATTAATTGATGGGACTGCGTTGATTCTGATCAATGCAAAGGAAAACAAACCTATTTGGCAGTTGTTGGAACAGTTTTAAAAAGTGTTATTACAAAGTCGTTTCCTTTTGTTTTGCATAGCGGTATTCGGTTGGAATATCCTGCACCTCATTCGACAAAGCAAGGGCCGTTATCCTTTCACCGGGAATGATCCCTTGGGCAGAAGTTTGCGTCAGGGTAATAACTTCACTATAGTCGATTACAAGTTGCTTTGCATCACGGTATTCAGTTGGAATATCCTGCACCTCATTCCAAGAGGAAAGAGCCAAGATCCCTTCACCGGGAATGACCTCTTTAGCAAAGGTTTTCGCCACTATATTTTTTATAAAAAGCTATCAGGTTCCTTCAACGATATCGAGTTCGTTACGTTAAAGGTTTTTCGCCAAAAACCAGCCGTAGCCCTCCTTCATTTCTTCTGAGTATTCAGTAGTATTCAAGCTATGCATTTTAGCCAAAATTAAGGCATAGTGTTTGGTAGCTGCTGGGTATTCATTTGTTGCATAGATAGATGAGTTGGTTTGGGACAGTCGTTCTGCCGATTGGCCAAAGTCAGGGGCATGTGCGGGTGGGTTCAAATTGACAAGATAGTGACAGGTAGAACTTGGCATGTGACTTATGACATTTTGACCAAACCCAAGGTCATAAGAGCATGGGGCAAAAATCATATCTGGAGTTTCTAAAGAAACTGAAACTTGTCAGGCATGCGCATACCTTCTGGAGTGTGATAACGTGAGTGGATTCTGTCACGTTATCATACGATGAGAGTTGGATCTCGATTCCCACTGATGAGTTGGTTTACTCTTCGGGTGATCCCTATTGATTCTTCTTTTAGGTTTGGAGGAGAATTTGACAGTACAGTGGGAGGTTTCCTGATTAGATAAAGTGATAACCATTCTGATCTATGTTAGAGTGCACGCAGAGTGTTTCTTTTCTCTCTCTCTTTTGCAGCGACCATTGACCGACCTTATACTATGACTTAGTGACCAAGTTAACCGAACCTTCTTAAAATACTGGCTTTTGGATTGTCCGAGTTGCATAAGTCATTACCGCTCCATCTTCTACCCTTTGAATTTCTCAGAACACCCCGTATTACTACGGATATCCACTTCCATTGGATAGATCCATCGTATGGTTATATACGAACTCGAAAGGACTTCTTCGAGGATGGATCCAGATTCAGGAGAAATAGAATTGGTTTATTCAGTTGTCTTTTATTATCTCCTTCTCTCAGGTTGCGAGAGCTCCTTGGTTTAGGAGAGTACATCTATTACGCTTGTTGGATAGTCTTCTTCCAAACCATAGGCAGGCGCCGAAAGGTAGGGAATAAAGAAAACCAATTAGCCTAACTAGGGTGTACAGAAGGTAATATGTAAAGACAAAATAAAGGGATTAGAAAGAGGGCAAAGTAAATTGCGACTGCTATCATTCACGACCAAACCACGTACTTCATCGCCACTCCTATTTCACCTTTGCTTTTTCCCCAGTTCGGGAGAAATAGAATAAGGTATTATTCAGTTGTCTTTTATCATCACCTTCTTTCAAGTTGCGAGTGCTCCTTGGTTTAGGAGGGTACACCTATTATGCTTACTGGATAGTCTTCTTCCAAACCATAGGCTGGTGCCGAATGGTAGGGAAGAAAGAAAACTGTCACGGCCCGAATATTTTGATTCGTGACCGGCACTTAACCACACTACGTCTACAGGCGTAACGCGACTAAGTAAGCCGAACCCAGAAATCTAAACCATTTAAAAGTAGCGAGTGTTGAAAACATTTAGTTAAAACATTTAGAAAACCTTAAATAGTTCAATAAGTTCTTTTAAAGTTACGTTGTCATTTAAATAATTTTGGCAACATTTCCTTTGTAAAAGTAACCCCGAAATCGGGTATAAAACAGGATAAAAGAAAAGATGAAATATAATGAAATGAAACATTCCCAAACGGGAGCAATTACGCCTAACGGCGGAAACCATCATCACAAGAGTAATATACGACGCCGTAGCGAAGAATAAGCAATAAGTAAACATCACAGAAATATAAACTGCATATAAAAACAGTCGGCTCCCACGAGCTCGACACCAGAGTACAAAAATACACATCATCGTCCTCACACAGTATCTAAGTCCAGTACATAAATGGTAGATGGAGAATACTAGATACAAAAAGGGTAGAATAAAAGTAATCAGATACCACACCCACCTAAAAGCAAAACAGCTCTCGCACCAACTGTAGTGGTATCTGTAGCCAAAAGATGCAAAAGGCAGCCTGCCGCGACTACTCTGAAGGGCAACCTGCAAATACTGTGGCACAACGGGGGTGAGTTGCCAACTCGTGAATAGAGATAACATATAAAGGTAATCGCGAGCATGCATGTATTGCGCTACTCAAACAAATGCCAGCAGATGATATCAATGCGTGATAAGCAGTATGTGCAATAATCATGCAAATGGTCTGTCAGCTAAAATAACTACAGGATGAGATATATGATAATCAATGTTGAGCATGGGATAAACAACATCTACATGGAAATATCACATGGAAAAATAATCGGTGCCCCACGCTGCATCCAAAACCCAATTAAACTCAGGCGCCGGCACTCTCCTCGGCCCACAAATCCTGTAAATCTCTGAGAATCACGAGTGCCCAACATCGGCACTCAAAATATCATAAAATACTCGTGTCCAGCATCGACACGTAAATCCTCATATATCGGGCTCCGTCAGTCCGGATCAGCCGACGGGCTCCGTCTGCGGTATCGACCCTCGGCCCCGGCAGTACGAGTCATCCCGCATCCATCTCTCGACTCTGGTCAGTATCCTCCGGATAACCGCCAGGTCCAACCAATCACCGGTAGGTAGTAGTCCCTCCGCCAGGCTTACCGTCTACTGCACAGCGAAACCGTTCTCGCCCCGGGGTACCATACCGGGTCCACCACGAACCCGCAAACGGATCATCCAACTCCTCGAATCGGGTTTCTAGCACACGTCTCAGCACCGAGAAAACGCATGGTGGACGCACCAAAATATCATATCACGAGGTACCGGGTTTTCAAATAGTGCATCTTTTCTTTAATTAATTCCACGGTCCTCAAAACCAGAAATCACATGGAAATCCAACACCAACGAGTAAATCAAATGCGATGTGCTATGTACTTCAAGTCATAATGTAGGTACAAGGGAGAACCGCTTTTTAAAATAGTTCAGTTTTCAAAGACATCTTGCGGGTCCCAATTTCTATGAAATCATAACGAATCATATATGAAATGAACTACAGCAATATAATCATGGCAATTCTACAGTGAGTGTGTCATAGCAATTACTAACGGTGTGTGTAACATGCAGATTAGTGCTCGTGCAGCATGAACCGTTAGTAATAGTGCGGTGTTCTATCAATTCTAAGTTTACATACAGCAAGGAATGCAATATGCAATGACAGTCCATTAGGTAAATGCAACATATAACAATAAGGTCCTATCAGCCCTGACGCATAACGCCATGTGGGCGATATCTCCGTAGATATTAAATCTACTCACCGAAGTCTCGCGCTAAGTATAGCCGACGACTTGCTTCCCCTTCTTCGCAGCGTCCGTCTCACTCGCCTGCGAACCTAGAATCACGCAATATATCACACATAAGCTCAAATCCACGAAAACGTGATATTAAGGTCAAACTAGAAACCCGTGTCGCAAACCAATCGCGCGTGTGCGCGATACGCTAAAACGTGTGATCACGCGCCTGAAACTACCCTGACGCGTCGCGATATGCAGAAACCGAAAACCCACACACGTATCACGCGTGTCGTGAAGGTTTAGAAATACGGAAAATAGGTTTTTAGCCTCAGATTTTTCTACAGTAAGAATCAAACAAAATTGCACATGCCATGAGTCTAAGGGTTGCAGCAGACACCTATAGGACCAAACCCTAACCCATTCCCTCTGTTTCTGGCCGCAATTTGCGGCCAGAAACAATATTCCGGCGGCCTGCTCAAGAGGTATGGGGGTCGGGTTCTACCTAGGGGATCAGCACCTAACCACTATACTACAGTCATCTCAAAATTAATCTGAACTCACCGGGTCGATAACAGTTTACAGAAAGTCAAAATTTGCTTAAAAATGATAAATTTGCATCAAATAGGGATCTGGTGGTATTTTAGTGGAATTGGGGGCTAAGCTGGGTTAAAAAGGCCCTAACAACACTCCATCAACCTACTAAAACCAAATCATACTTCACTTGCTCAAGGTTCCCACTAATCACCACATATCGCACTAAAACGCACCAATAACCACTAATCGAAGCTAAGTTACACTAAAAGAGTAAACTAGGGAGTAAGTTCAGGAAGTATACCCCACACTCGACCCTAGGGAGCTGGAGGAAGAAGAAGAAGTGGAGGGAAGGAGCTGCAGCTGGAGATGCGGCTGTTGCTGCTGCTAGCTGCTGCTACTGCTGCTCACTGGTGCTGTTGCTGCTGTTGGGATGCTTGTTGCTGCTGCTGTGATGCCTGCTGCTGCTGCTGTGGATGCTTGCTGCTGCTGCTGCTGTGGAGGTAAGTGTGTGTGTGTGTGTGAGAGTGAGGTTGAGAGAAAAGAACAAAAGAATGGGAGGGAATCATAACCCCAAATGTCAACCACTCCACTCTCTCTCTTTATTAAATGCAAGCATGGCTTTTGCCATGATGCATTCTCTCTCTCTCTCTCTCTCATTCTCACCAAGTCAACACCCAAAAGAAGAATTCAAATTAAAGCAACCATCATATAACTAATTAAACTTAATTAAAACCCAAAAGACTTAATCCCCATGATTAAACCCACCATGGTTGCTAACCATGGTATTACCTCATTTTAAAACCCTAGTTTACATGCACATGTGTGTGCAAGCCTAGGAAAATTCTAGAAAAATATTTATTAAATTTAGAAAAATATTTGAAACTCATTTTGGTAAACCTTTTATTAAAAACCTTTTATTTAAATATAAATAGCCACTAAACACATCCTAAGGTGTTACAATCTCTCCCCCTTAAAGAAATTCGTCCCCGAATTTCAAAATCTAACTATACGTACCTTCGAAAAGACGGGGATACTTCTTCCTCATCTCGCTTTCGGTCTTCCAAGTGACCTCCTCACTGCTCGGGCCACGCCAAAGTACTTTGACTGAAGGAATGTCTTTCGATCTCAATCTATTCACTTGTCGATCCAAGATCATCACCAGCTGCTCTGCATAGGAAAGGTCGCGCTCAAGCTGGATCGTCGGGTGCTGAATCGCATGCGAAGGATCATGAAGATATCTACGGAGCATCGAGACAAGAAATACGGGTGCACCTCTGGAAAACTGGGCGGAAGGGCTAATTGGTATGCAACTGCACCAACCCGCTCGAGGATCTCGAAGGGGCCCACATATCTGGGACTGAGCTTCCCCTTCTTCCCAAACCTCATCAGACCTTTCATTGGGGAGACCCTCAAGAAAACATGATCACGAACAGAAAACTCAAGTCTGCGTCGCCGACGGTCCTCATAAAATCTCTGCCTACTCTGGGCTGCTCTCATCCTATCGCGAATCAACTGGATCTTCGCGGTCGTCTCCTCAACAATCTGCGGCCCTAAGATACTGCTCTCACTGAGCTCTGTCCAACAGGAGGGCGATCTGCATCTCCTCCCATAAAGAGCCTCAAACGGTGCCATCTTAATGGTCTCCTGGTAGCTGTTATTGTAGGAGAACTCTACTAAGGGTAAGTGATGATCCCAGCTACCTCCGAAATCTAATACACACGCTCTGAGCATGTCCTTGAGAGTCTGAATAGTCCGCTCTGACTGTCCGTCGGTCTGCGGATGAAATGTTGTGCTGAAACTCAAGCGAGTGCCCAAAGCCTCCTGAAGCCTCTGCCATAGTCGACTAGTAAACTGGGTGCCTCTGTCGGACACGATACATGTCGAGACTCCGTGTAGTCGTACTATCTTGTCGATGTAAATCTGTGCGTACTGAGCAAATCCGAAAGTCGTCTTCACTGGCAGGAAGTGAGCCGCTTTCGTCAAACGATCTACGATCACCCAGATGGAGTCATACCCTCGACTAGTCCTGGGTAGACCCACAATGAAGTCCATAGAGATCTGCTCCCATTTCAACTCCGGAATGGGTAACGGCTGTAGCTCTCCTGCGGGCCTCTGGTGCTCAGCCTTGACTTGCTGACAAGTTAGGCATCTCGACACAAAATCTGCAATGTCTCTCTTCATTCCGTCCCACCAGTAAACACCTCTCATGTCATGGTACATCTTGGTGGAACCGGGATGAACACTATATACCGATCGATGTGCTTCCTCAAGAATCTCGCACTGCAGTCCCTCAGCATTTGGTACGCACAGTCTAACTCCAAATCGTAGTACCCCCTGATCATCAATCACGAACTCGGAAAATCTGCCCTGTCCAATCTGTGCCATGATCTCCGAACATCGGTCATCACTGCGCTGTGCCTCATGTATGCGGTCAAGTAACTGTGGGCGTGCACGAACATGCGCGATCTGTCCTCCAATCGGCGTGAACTCGAACTGTATCCGGCTATCGCATAATATCTGCCAACGACTTCCCCTGTACTGCGCTCAAACAAGATAGACTACCCCCGGGCCTCCTGCTCAAAGCATCCGCCACCACATTCGCCTTGCCCGGGTGATACAAGATCTCGCAGTCGTAATCCTTCACTAACTCCATCCATCGGCGATGTCTAAGGTTCAGGTCTCACTGCTGAAATATATACTTTAAACTCATGTGATCAGTGAATATCTGGCACGACTCGCCGTATAGGTAATGTCGCCAGATCTTAAGTGCAAAGACCACTGCAGCCATCTCCAAATCATGAGTGGGGTAGTTCTGTTCATGTTTCTTCAATTGTCGCGAAGCATACGCGATCACCCTGTCATGCTGCATCAAAACGCACCCTAGCCCTACTCGAGAAGCATCACAATAGACTACTAATCCGCTTGATCCTGAAGGTAATGATAATACCGGTGCCGTAGTCAGCCGAGTCCGTAGCTGCTGAAAACTGTGCTCGCACACCTCCGTCCAATCGAAAGGAACCCCCTTCCGGGTCAACCCGGTCAAAGGTGTAGCAATACTGGAGAAGTCCTGCACAAATCGCTTGTAGTAACCGGCCAACCCCAAAAAGCTGCGAATCTCCGTAACTGATGTGGGTCTGGGCCAACGCTGAACGGCCTCGATCTTCCTTGGGTCTGTTAGTTATATGTATGCCCTAGAGGCCATTACTGTACATACGATGTATATTGTAATGGATGCTTGGATATATATAGGGAGGACTTTCTTGCTCGACATGATAGTATGCTATCTGGTTGTACTTTATCTTAACATGTACTCTGATTGTCTCTATGTTACATGTTGATAAAGCCCTTAGGATATGTACTCGACTACTGGGACTATGATGAGATCATACTAGTGGGGCCACGGTAGTCGACGAGTACATCCTATAACAGTTCCTAGTCGAGGGTGTATCGAGACAGGGCATTGATGCACCAGAGTAGACTAGCGTATACGCATCTTGACCCATATGATGGGCGATGGATGATCCCATATCCATCGGTGTTTGACATCAAGGATGGTGTATGGGTACTCAGTGGAGACTGGGTACACTGGACGGACTCGCCGAGAACTCCTAGATGGTATTATACCTCACGTCAGATGGCAGTTCTCCGGTGACACTGGTACAGAGTAGTCTGTTGACCCGAGATCGTCATAGAGTCTTGTGTGATTCCCACTGTGCTTTGATTTCCATCATACCACGTCTAAGAGGGCATGCAAAAGGGTGGCTTTTGGGTACAGTCCTAAATCATATGGAGGCAATGAGCGATAGGAGCGGATTCGTCTCTCCCGGTATAGGGAGTTGATGTTGTGCTGTGTTCGATTGGCTATAACCAGAAATCCCTGGCCAGGGTTACTGAGATTTACTGGTAAGTGTTATCAGTAGTTTCTCGAACTGTTATAGACCTCATATCGACACGACTTATCGAGCTACTGGGGTCTGACGTTTACCACCCCTAGGCAAGATATGCAACACATCAGACGACGAGACCGGACTGTACGGGAGTGTTACTGATTGGATTCACAGGAGAATGTACAGGCTTGCTTGTTGATCTTCTGAGCGCTCAATACCTGGGTAGCTGTTACGTTTAGCTGACCGCTTGCAGCTTGTGGGTGTTTGATATGATCATCACCTACTGCCGGCGTATTGACGATTCTTTAGAGTCCTACACAGAGGTTTCTTGGCTCAGGCAAAACGGAGTAGGAGCACATATGTGATATGTGCGGGACCGAGAATAATGCGGTATGTGATATCGTATTATATTCTCGCGATATTTGATATCAGCCGGGTCATCGGATCAAGTGTTGATTCGATGAATCGGTACGGATAAATATTAGTCGGTTGTATGCGATATAGCCGGATTGTCGGATCAAGTGTTGATTCGATAATTTAATGTATAATAATATATTTGATATATTAAATTGCATTAACTAATATTAGCTCACTAAAAGATTCTTTTTCTCATTCGGCTAATACATTGATATATATGCGATATATGTTAAATGTATTATTTAATTTTGTTACGATAAATATTATATATGTGATATATAATATTGTAACATGATATGATAACTAATGTAACTTGTTTAGTGGAGTTTAAACATGATTAGGGTTTGGATTAGGGTTAAGCTTTCTAGATGATTCTAGAAGGTATTGGTTTTGTCATGATAAAGATATTTTCAAGTGACTCATTCTTAACTAAACCCAAACCCTAGCCCTTGGTTAATTCTCTACAATGGTTAAGTCAACCATGGTTGCATTATTGATCATTATCATCTTTTCTATTCATCACAAAAGGAGAATTCTAATATTCATCTTCTTCTTCCTTCATTCTTTCATGAAAAAGCTTTCTAGATTTTTTCCAAGTGATGAATAAATGTGAGAAAAAGATAAATAAAGAGAGCAAAAATCCTACTTCATCATCCTCATCTTCCCTTGCCCTTTAGATGAGAGTGTTCACTCAATTTTAGTGAGTGTTAGCTTGTGTTAATGAAACTTCAAGATAGATCATCTTTGTATCGAAGATCGGAAGCAAGACTGCACCTTTCTCTTCGTGGAGCCTCTCGAGAGTCCGGAGCATGATGATCGCAGCGAAGGGACTTCAACACGGAGCTTATGAAGTGAAGGACCGGATCTACAAAGGATGTAATCCCTCTCACTTAGTGTTAAAATGTTTAGCATGTTAGTTTTCGCCTAATCTCTAGTTTAAAGATCCGTATTCGGGTTGTTCGGCACGGCTAAAATTTAATCGGGCATGGTTGATGCCTCGTAGACCCTTGTGCGCGTGCATAGCAACCCTACAGTGGTATCAGAGCCAAGCTAGAGCTTTAGGCGAAGTTTAGACGAAGTTTAAAGTCCGATCGAACGCCGAAACCCCGACACGGAACCCTCTCTGTACATTTTTCAAAAAGTTGATTTTTTCTGAATTAAAAATGCTCAGAAAAAAAAGCAGGAAAAACTAACAATTACTGTGAAGTACGATCCCCTAAGTCGACTAAATGGCGGCCGAACCGTGGCGAAACCATGGGTTTTGCGGCGGTTCCGCGGCCAAAATTTGGACTTAGTCCCTGAAATTTCATGTAATTATTTTTAGGCCCTTTCTTGTTAATTTTTTCTGGGAATATTTTAATTCCACTCAAGTGTTGTTTTTTCAAGGGTCGTATTGGGGAATCGTTGATTCGATCAGATAATTTAACTTTGTTTATTTTGTCCGGATAATTTTAGAAACTGTTAAAAAGTTCGGGCGGATATCGATAACTCACTTTTTCCCCTGTCGGAAATTTTTTCAAAAGTTGGATTTTTCCTCATGTTTAAGAACGTCCTAAGTAGTGCAAGTAACGCGGTGGACCCTCTAGAAGACAACAAACCTTAACTCGATTATGTGACCGTCTTGAACTGCCTTTTGAACCTTAGGGTTTGGGGCAGTACGGCGTGCCACATGTGAGGCGTTGGCTTGACCCTTCTACGGCTGGACCATTGGTACTGTGGCATGTGATGGATGTTTTAAAACTAATTTCAAGTGTTGAGATACATTGGGAAAATCTTGGGTGTTTGAATGTTCGATCGGAAAGTTTAACATTTTCTATTTATCCGGAATGGGATACAATATTTGGAATCCACATATAGTTATGAGATAACTGATTTGAATATTGTAAACATAGCAGTTTAGTCTCACTTGATCGGTTGCCACAGAATTTTGATGTGATCAAAAGTCTATCGCAATCACGTAGCGTACGCGGATACTCGCCGGATAAACTTAATAGACAGCTACACCCCTTAGCCCCGACCAAGTGAGTGTAGGAGAACCCCGACGCCGAAAGCATCCGTTTGGGTGCTCGCGGTAGCGGTGTTCCGCCTTGGTGCACTTCATCGACGGCGTCGGCGGTGCGGCCGTCTACTAAAGTTTGCGACGAGCATTCGATCAGGATATCGGGAATCTTGTTGAATTGCCCGACTTGATATTGAAAAGAGTTTTCGATAATGAGACTAAAATGCGGGGTTTATAATTGTTAAGCATGCGATGTCTAAGGAATTCATTTGGTTAGGCATGCGATGTCTAAGGAGGTTGCGGATTCCAACTGTTGTAGTTTTACACTTTATTTTCTATGACCGTAAGTATAGTATGTAGTTGTATCGCCGGTTTTCGTTGCTATACATCAACGACGATCGGTGTATGCATACTTACTTACGTTGATGATATGAGATATTATGTGTTGCTGTGATATGTTATATTGGATCGTCGTGTTTGAATAGCCGGGGGTTTTTATGTGAGATGAGAGTTTTTCATTTTCATTCATGTAAAATTCATTTGTATATAATATTCTTTTATTGGGGCACTTCCAGGTTGCGGAAGTTGTTACCGTTGTATATTATTTACTTTTCCGCATTAGGTAGAACCAAGGCGGGGAGCACAAGTAACCGGGTTCTAGGGTCCAGTGGGAGACCATCTCGAGGAGTCGAGACCGGGTCTCCTAACCCTAGAATTGGCAGTGTTACTTGCCGCTCTCGTAGGGGTCTAGGGATGTGGATTTGGCTATTCATCGCGACTGTGGAATCTGTGTTTTATACAGGCTCGTATTAAAAACACGGATGTCCTAATATATCCAATATTTCATATATGTTCTTCTGCTGCAATGTTCTGTGATGAGATCATATTACTGCCTGAGATGAATGTTTATATTATATATATGAGATATATATTATATTGTTGATTTCGTTTCATATCTGATGCTTGTGAAGTATAATAAAATGGGACTTCATTAATGTGATTAATGAAAGAAAAGAAACCTAAGATGTTGTGGAATCGAATTTCTTAAAAACAGGTAGCTACAGTTCTTGCTTTGCATCGCGGTGTTCCTTGTAGAACATCCTGCATTTTATTCGATAAGGAAAGGACCGAGATCCCTTTACCGGGAGTGACTCCTTTAGCAATAACTGGCAGATGCTACAACTCTCGGTTTGTCTTTTGATTGCTTCTATAGTTTCTGCTTTGCACAGTGATATATATGATATATCCCGCACCTCATTTGACGAGGAAAGGGCCGACGATCCCTTCACCGGGAGTGACCCCTTTAGCAAAACTAGAAAAGCCTCAAAAACACTCCATTTTAAAATCATTTGATTCTACAACGATATCAAGTTCATTACGCAAAGGGTTTTCTGAAAAACCTGTCGTAACCCTCCGTCATTTTAGGAAGTAGAGTACTTAGTATTCGTGCTGCGTATGTCGACTTTAGTTGAGGCGTAGTGTACGGTAGCTAAGTGATGTCTTCCTACACTGCATATGATGCGATTAGTTAGGACATTCATGTGATTATGTCGACCATAGTTGAGGGTCATGTAGGGTGGGTCTGATTAATCATGAAATGATGGGTAGAACTTGACTAGTGCTTATGATATGTTGACCTTAGTTAAGGTCATAAGTGCTAGGGGTAAAATATTATTGGGAATTTCAAGTGTTGAAATTTGCAATGAGATTGCATACCTTCTATGAGATAGTTGGATCCCGATACCCGCTGCGAGTAAGAGTTACTCCTGGGAGAGTTTTACACATTACAATTAGTCGATCAAGTAGGTGTCTCGAAAGGTGTCAACGGGGTTACGCCTCTGGAAAACGAGGTTTACTTTAATTAGGTTCGTGCGAAAGCACGGGGGACCTCTCTCAAAGTACCGATACTGGCCTGGCTGAAAGATTGGCAAACTTATAGCGTGTAATTAATCCCGGCTAGTCTTTCCTTTTAGGGTTTGAAGGATGATTTGACAAAAACAGTGGGAGACATCCTGATTAGATATATTAAATAACCAATCTAATCTTGCAAGAGCATACGCTGAGTGTTTTCTTCTCTCTCTCTCCAGGTAGCGACCATATCACGCCTTAATCAAGATAATAAAACGGATATATTGACTGGACCCGCTTGTTATACTGAGCTGGGGAACGTTGGTCTCGCTCCAACTTATAATCGTTATAAGACAGAGCAGGAAATTGGGGACGACCAGATTTCCCGTGCCGCCCAAACGAAGAAAGTGCTTGTTGATGCATCATCTTCGAGTGTGTTCACTATATAGAACTGTTTCTCAGTATCCTTTACGTCCTGGGTATGAGATACCGGATCAGGATCCCACATATGTAATTTGTTACATAGGGCTACAGAAAGGTAGAGAACTGAGAACGGGTGATAAGTTTCATGAGACAGAAAACGGTGCAAGTGTTGCAGCCAAGTCTGTTAGTCACTATCACCCTGTATTACCAGAATACATTGATTCTGAAAGAATGTTATTAGATACCGAACCTGATATACAACATCACATCAGTATCTTTATTTAATAAAGAAAGGATATAATTTTGTATTGTTGGATAATGTTTTGAACATTTCCTATATCAAGAGTTGATCGGTTCAGGCACGTTATCTAAAAGCATTGACGTTCTAAATCAAACTACAGTTCTTAGTATACAGAACATACACAAGAGGAATAGTTCAGAAATGAATGAATCCTTCTTGAGGCATTGTAGACTAGGTCATATCAATGCGACCCGACTAGCTGAAGTTACATTTAGATGTATATTTAAATTAGTTTGAATTTACATCTTGTGAAACTTGCTGGTCATGTCACAAAGATAAGATGACCATAGCTTTGTTTATTGGAAACAGAGAAAGAATTAGTGAACTCTTGGAATTGATACATGCTGATGTATGAAAGTCTCCTGTCTACACATGCCAAGACCGGTTCTTTGTACTTCATTACATTCTCTGATGATCTCTCAAGATTCAGACATATGTTCCTACTGAAACACAAGTCCGAACCTTTTGAGATATTCACAGAACGTAAGTTAGAAGTAGAGAACCAAAATACGGGTATAAGTATTATGTCCTTTGATGAGATCAAGGAGGAGAATACTAGAGCACGGAAATCCTGGACTAATTCTAAAGGAGAATGAGATTCTCCCTCAGCATTACTCCTCCGTATACACCATAGAACGATGGTATATCGGGGCGGAGCAATAGCACCCTATGTGATATGGTGTGCTCTATGATGAGTACTACTGAGTTTCCTATTTCCTTTTGGGAGTTATGCACTTGTGAGCTGCATACCTATTGAATGTGGATTCAATAGTTTCCAACGAACCTCAGCCTCTCCGCCGATCTAGTAGGGTTCCTCACCCACCTGAGAGATACTTCGGTTTCTCTATGACAGCGGGAGCGAGGATTGCATCATGAGATGATAACCCAACTAGTTTCGAGCTGGCCATCAGGAGTGGGACTCTGTAAGAATGGCTGGATGCTTAGCGATCTGAGATGGAATCCTTATACACCAACAAAGTATGGACTTTGGTTGCTTTATCTGAAGGGTTAAATCCCCATCAGGAGCGAGTATATCTTGAGAAGATTATTTGGTGTACATGGAAAAGTTGAGACTTTCAAAGCTATGCTTAAGTCCATCCAGATCCTATTTGCCACGGCTATATACCATGACTATGATATCTGGTGGTTGGGTGTCATGACTGCTTTTCTAAATGATGTTTTAGAAGAGAATGTCTATAAGTACACAGCCAGAGGGCTTTGTAGAAGAGCAGCGAAAACGTGTACAAGATGTTTTATATGATAAAACAGGCATCGCGGAGTTGGAACATCTGTTTTGATGTGGTAGTCAAAAAGTTTGACTTCATCAAAATGATAGATGAACCTTGTATATACAAAAAGGTAGGAGAGAGTATGGTGGTGATCCTCGTAGAGTACGTGGATGACATACTCTTGATAGGGAAGGAGTTTCCTATGCTACGCTCGGTCAATCTCCGCTTATCACAAGGATTCTCCATATAGGATCAAAGTGATACCTCCTAAATCCTGGGTTTAGGATCTATAAGATAGATCTAATTGGATGTTAGGATACTCACTAGTTGTAGTGAGATGGTATCAATCGATCCTGGGGAGAATCACTGGAAAGGTTCCAGGGTGATAAGGACGACTGAATGTCAGTCGCAGGCATTGTCTATACCCACAATGGAGGGACGGTATGTTGGAAGAGTTCCAAGCAAGATACCGTGACTTACTAGACGATTAAAGGAAAGATACATCGTTATCAAGGATGCTACCAAAGAGGCAGTCTGGATATATATAAGTTCATAAGATGAACTTCGTTCCTACCATTGTGTGACAATGGTGTTGTGGCTTATACCAAGGAACTACCGTCCCATCAGAAATCCAGATATAATTCTTAGGCAGTATCACCTGATCATGGAGATGGTTGATCTCCAGGGGGATCGAGGTTAGGAGAGCAGACGCAGAGGACAACAGCGCGGATCCACTCACTAAGGCCTTTTTCCCAGTAGAGATTTTTATGGGATGGTTGAGTATGAGATACTTCAACCAGAGCTAATTATTGGGTATATGATACCACAACAGATGGCCCTAGTGCAAGTGGGAGATTGTTAGTTATATGTATGCCCTAGAAGCCATTACTGTACATACGATGTATATTGTAATGGATGCTTGGATATATATAGGGAGGACTTTCTTGCTCGACATGATAGTATGCTATTTGGTTGTACTTTATCTTAACATGTACTCTGATTGTCTCTATGTTACATGTTGATAAAGCCCTTAGGATATGTACTCGACTACTGGGACTATGATGAGATCATACTAGTGGGGCCACGGTAGTCGACGAGTACATCCTATAACAGTTCCTAGTCGAGGGTGTATCGAGACAGGGCATTGATGCACCAGAGTAAACTAGCGTATACGCATCTTGACCCATATGATGGGCGATGGATGATCCCATATCCATCGGTGTTTGACATCAAGGATGGTGTACGGGTGCTCAGTGGAGACTGGGTACACTGGACGGACTCGCCGAGAACTCCTAGATGGTATTATACCTCACGTCAGATGGCAGTTCTCCGATGACACTGGTACAGAGTAGTCTGTTGACCCGAGATCGTCATAGAGTCTTGTGTGATTCCCACTGTGCTTTGATTTCCATCATACCACGTCTAAGAGGGCGTGCAAAAGGGTGGCTTTTGGGTACAGTCCTGAATCATATGGAGGCAATGAGCGATAGGAGGGGATTCGTCTCTCCCGGTATAGGGAGTTGATGTTGTGCTGTGTTCGATTGGCTATAACCAGAAATCCCTGGCCAGGGTTGCTGAGATTTACTGGTAAGTGTTATCAGTAGTTTCTCGAACTGTTATAGACCTCATATCGACACGACTTATCGAGCTACTGGGGTCTGACGTTTACCACCCCTAGGCAAGATATGCAACACATCAGACGACGAGACCGGACTGTACGGGAGTGTTACTGATTGGATTAACAGGAGAATGTACAGGCTTGCTTGTTGATCTTCTGAGTGCTCAATACCTGGGTAGCTGTTACGTTTAGCTGACCGCTTGCAGCTTGTGGGTGTTTGATATGATCATCACCTACTGCTGGCGTATTGACGATTCTTTAGAGTCCTACACAGAGGTTTCTTGGCTCAGGCAAAACGGAGTAGGAGCACATATGTGATATGTGCGGGACCGAGGATAATGCGGTATGTGATATCATATTGTATTCTCGCGATATTTGATATCAGCCGGGTCATCGGATCAAGTGTTGATTCGATGAATCGGTACGGATAAATATTAGTCGGTTGTATGCGATATAGCCGGATTGTCGGATCAAGTGTTGATTCGATAATTTAATGTATAATAATATATTTGATATATTAAATTGCATTAACTAATATTAGCTCACTAAAAGATTCTTTTTCTCATTCGGCTAATACATTGATATATATGCGATATATGTTAAATGTATTATTTTATTTTGTTACGATAAATATTATATATGTGATATATAATATTGTAACATGATATGATAACTAATGTAACTTGTTTAGTGGAGTTTAAACATAATTAGGGTTTGGATTAGGGTTAAGCTTTCTAGATGATTCTAGAAGGTATTGGTTTTGTCATGATAAAGATATTTTCAAGTGACTCATTCTTAACTAAACCCAAACCCTAACCCTTGGTTAATTCTCTACAATGGTTAAGTCAACCATGGTTGCATTATTGATCATTATCATCTTTTCTATTCATCACAAAAGGAGAATTCTAATATTCATCTTCTTCTTCCTTCATTCTTTCATGAAAAAGCTTTCTAGATTTTTTCCAAGTGATGAATAAATGTGAGAAAAAGATAAATAAAGAGAGCAAAAATCCTACTTCATCATCCTCATCTTCCCTTGCCCTTTAGATGAGAGTGTTCACTCAATTTTAGTGAGTGTTAGCTTGTGTTAATGAAACTTCAAGGTAGATCATCTTTGTATCGAAGATCGGAAGCAAGACTGCACCTTTCTCTTCGTGGAGCCTCTCGAGAGTCCGGAGCATGATGATCGCAGCGAAGGGACTTCAACACGGAGCTTATGAAGTGAAGGACCGGATCTACAAAGGTTGTAATCCCTCTCACTTAGTGTTAAAATGTTTAGCATGTTAGTTTTCGCCTAATCTCTAGTTTAAAGATCCGTATTCGGGTTGTTCGGCACGGCTAAATTTTTAATCGGGCATGGTTGATGCCTCGTAGACCCTTGTGCGCGTGCATAGCAACCCTACAGGGTCTACACATATACCGTCTCGTGAAATCACATGCCCCAAGAAGTCTACGCTGTCCAGCCAGAAAGCACACTTGGAGAATTTCGCATAAAGCTGGTGCTCCCTCAAAGTCTGCAGTGAAATCCGCAGGTGCTGCTCGTGCTCTTCACTACTCCGGGAATACACCAAGATATTGTCAATGAATACTATGATGAACAGATCCAAATATGGCCGGAAAATACGGTTCATCAAGTCCATGAATGCTGCTGGCGCATTGGTGAGTCCGAACGACATCACCAAAAACTCATAATGGCCGTAGCGCGTACGGAAAGCCGTCCTAGGAATGTCCTCCTGTCGAACCCGCAGCTGATGATAGCCCGATCGTAAATCGATCCTCGAAAAATATCCTGCCCCTGGAGCTGGTCGAATAAATCGTCGATACGCGGCAAGGGATATCTGTTCCGCACGGTCACCCTGTTCAGCTGGAGGTAGTCGATACACAGATGCAAACTACCGTCCTTCTTCTTGACAAATAGGACTGGAACACCCCAAGGAGAAACACTGGGTCGAATAAGTCTCTTATCCAGCAAATCTTGCAACTGACCCTTCAACTCTCGAAGTTCCGCCGGGGCCATCCGATAAGGCGGTATGGAAATAGGCCCCGTGCCAGGAACCAAATCAATACAGAAAGAAATGTCGAGCTCGGGCGGTAGCCCAGGAAGCTCGTCAGGAAACACATCAGGAAACTCGCCAACAACCGGAACCTGATCCAATAGAACCTATGTAGCACTAGCATCGCAAACATAAGCGAGAAATCCCTGACATCCCTTCCTCAAAAGCTGTCCAGCGCAAAAAGAAGAAATCACACTTTGAGGGGCGGCACCACGGTCCCCCAACACAACAAAAACCGACTCGCCGGGAAAGCAGAATCTAACTGTCTTCTCACGGCAGTCCACAGAAGCATAGCAGGTGGCTAACCAATCCATGCCCAAAAGAACATCGAAGTCCAACATCTCGAGAAGGATCAAGTCGACAGGCAACTCTCTCTCGCCAATACAGACGGTACAGGATCGGAACACGTGCCTAGCAACAAACGACTCTCCCACAGGAGTGGTCACAACAAGCGTCTGATCAAGGAAACCGGACTCTCTACCCAAAATCGGCACAAAGTGTGTGGATACGTACGAGTGCGTGGATCCGGGATCAAACAACACGTGTGCATCAACAGAGCATACTGGAAGGATACCTGAAACCACCGCATTGGACGCCTGCGCGTCCCGATGCGTCAAAGCAAAAACCCGCGCCTATCCTCCACCGGTGACTGACTGCCCTCTGCCTCGGTCATCCCGTCCTCTCTGAGCAACTCCTCCATGCCCACGACCTCTCTGAGTATGAGTCTGACGCGGAACAACGGTAGGTACAACAGGAAACGCCCTCTGAGGTGGTGAAGGTGGTAAAGTAACATGCGGTGTTGCCGCCTCCCTCCGGTGTATCTCAGGACAATCTCGCACACGATGATAAGAACTCCCGCAACGGAAACATCCCGATGATGGTCGCTGACCCTCCTGGGGATAGGAGCTGAACAATCGACCTCGCCTCGAATCTCTGTCACCTGCAAGGTGCCTGTCACGGCGCCGAAAAGGCTGTCTCTGCGCCGATGTATCTGCACGAACTCTCTTCGGCTCTGGGACTGCCGAAGTCTCAGCAAGGCGTTCCTCAACCAATAAGGCTGCATCTATAGCCGCTGCGTAGGTCTCGTAGTGCTGCGCGCTGATCGCAAGGAACAGTGGTGTAAGCAAGTCTCGAACAAATCTCTTGACTCGCAACTCCTCGGTAGCCACTAAATACGGGGCATAAACTGCTAGCTCTGTAAACAGCATGTTATACTCTGCCACTGTCATCTCTGGCGTCTGGTGCAAGGACTCAAATCTGCATGCTCTGGCGTCTGGTGCAAGGACTCAAATCTGCATCCCTAACACTCTGGGGAAGGAAACGGGCTAGAAATACTGTCACAAACTCCGTCCAGGTCATAGGAGGAAGACCTGCCGCTCTGCCCTTCTCAACTTAATCACACCACTTCTGCGCAAGACCTTCCAGGCGAAAGCTCGCGAACTCAACCCATCTCGTATCTGCGCATCTGAGGGAACGGCATATCCGGGCCATCCTATCGATGAAAGACTGTGGGTCCTCGGCTGTATCGGTGCCTTTGAAGACCGGAGGCTTCAGCCTCATGAACTCTGATAGCGATACTGTAATCACCTCCGTGGCTGCAGGGGCAACTTGCTGTGCGGTAGGTACCATCGTGGTCTCTGGAACGGGTGGAGCTACCTCTGGTCGCTGCGCTCGAAGCGTCTCAACTAGCGATCCTATCATCTGGCGCATCTTCTGCATGCTGGATCCCACCGTCTGGCGCATCTTCTGCATGCCAGCCCCTAGCATGGCGATCTGATCTGTCATGGGAGGAACAGTCTGCTCGGGTACAAAGGGTGCACTGCCCGGATCAGTCCTCGTCTCGGACGAGTCAACTCGAATCTCGGCCCTCGCGGCCGCTCTCTGCGCCCTCGTAGTTTTTGGCAGCATAATGGCTGAATGGAAATTAGGATCCGATAAGAATACGGAAATCGAATCACAAGAATATATATACTCAAGATGGAATTTAAATCAATAAGTCCTAAGGTCGCCTTGGCGGAGTACCGTGTCGTGAGTATGCCGCGGAACATACACACGCTACGCCACTCTGCTTCAGCTACCTACTCCATCATACTAAGGTCATCCTACACTCCGAAAGGTAAAACCTACGCTCTGATACCAACTTTGTTATGGCCCGAATATTTCGACTCGTGACCGGCACTTAACTACGCTACGTCTACAGGCGTAACGCGACTAAGTAAGCCGAACCCAGAAATCTAAACCATTTAAAAGTAGCGAGTGTTGAAAACATTTAGTTAAAACATTTAGAAAACCTTAAATAGTTCAATAAGTTCTTCTAAAGTTACGTTGTCATTTAAATAATTTTGGCAGCATTTCCTTTATAAAAGTAACCCCGAAATCGGGTATAAAACAGGATAAAAGTAAAGATGAAATATAATGAAATGAAACATTCCGAAACGGGAGCAATTACGCCCAACGGCGGAAACCATCATCACAAGAGTAATATACGACGCCGTAGCGAAGAATAAGCAATAAGTAAACATCACAGAAATATAAACTGCATATAAAAACAGTCGGCTCCCACGAGCTCGACACCAGAGTACAAAAATACACATCATCGTCCTCACACAGTATCTAAGTCCAGTACATAAATCGTAGATGGAGAATACTAGAAACAAAAAGGGGTAGAATAAAAGTAATCAGATACCACACCCACCTAAAAGCAAAACAGCTCTCGCACCAACTGTAGTGGTATCTGCAGCCAAAAGATGCAAAAGGCAGCCTGCCGCGACTACTCTGAAGGGCAACCTGCAAATACTGTGGCACAACGGGGGTGAGTTGCCAACTCGTGAATAGAGATAACATATAAAGGTAATCGCGAGCATGCATGTATTGCGCTACTCTAACAAATGCCAGCAGATGATATCAATGCGTGATAAGCAGTATGTGCAATAATCATGCAAATGCTCTGTCAGGTAAAATAACTACAGGATGAGATATATGATAATAGATGTTGAGCATGGGATAAACAACATCTACATGGAAATATCACATGGAAAAATAATCGCTGCCCCAAACTGCATCCAAAACCCAATTAAACTCAGGCGCCGGCACTCTCCTCGGCCCTCAAATCTTGTAAATCTCTGAGAATCACGATTGCCCAACATCGGCACTCAAAATATCATAAAATACTCGTGTCTAGCATCGACACGTAAATCCGTATATATCGGGCTCCGTCAGTCCGGATCAGCCCACGGGCTCCGTCTGCGATATCGGCCCTCGGCCCCGGCAGTACGGATCATCCCGCATCCATCTCTCAACTCTGGTCAGTATCCTCCGGATAACCGCCAGGTCTAACCAATCACCGGTAGGTAGTAGTCCCTCCGCCAGGCTCACCGTCTACTGCACAGCAAAACCGTTCTCGCCCCGGGATACCATACCGGGTCCACCACGAACCCGCAAACGGATCATCCAACTCCTCGAATCGGGTTTCTAGCACACGTCTCAGCACCGAGAAAACGCATGGTGGACGCACCAAAATATCATATCACGAGGAACCGGGTTTTCAAATAGTGCATCTTTTCTTTAATTAATTCCACGGTCCTCAAAAACAGAAATCACATGGAAATCCAATACCAACGAGTAAATCAAATGCGATGTGCTATGTACTCAAGTCATAATATAGGTACAAGGGAGAACCGCTTTTTAAAATAGTTCAGTTTTCAAAGACATCTTGCGGCTCCCAATTTCTATGAAATCATAAGGAATCATATATGAAATGAACTACAGTAATATAATCATGGCAATTCTACAGTGAGTGTGTTATGGCAATTACTAACGGTGTGTGTGTAACATGTAGATTAGTGCTCGTGCAGCTTGAACCGTTAGTAATAGTGCGGTGTTCTATCAATTCTAAGTTTACATACAGCAAGGAATGCAATATGCAATGACAGTCCATGAGGTAAATGCAACATATAACAATAAGGTCCTATCAGCCCTGACGCATAACGCCATGCGGGTGATATCCCCGTAGATGTTAAATCTACTCACCGAAGTCTCGCGCTAAGTGTAGCCGACGACTTGCTTCCCCTTCTTCGCAGCGTCCGTCTCACTCGCCTACGAACCTAGAATCACGCAATATATCACACATAAGCTCAAATCCACGAAAACGAGATATTAAGGTCAAACTAGAAACCCGTGTCGCAAACCAATCGCGCGTGTGCGCGATATACTAAAACGTGTGATCACGCGCCTGAAACTACCCTCACGCGTCGCGATACGCAGAAACCTAAAACCCACACACGTATCACGCGTGTCGCGAAGGTTTAGAAATACGGAAAACATGTATTTAGCTTCAGATTTTTCTACAGTAAGAATCAAACAAAATTGCACATGCCATGAGTCTAAGGGTTGCAACAGACACCTATAGGACCAAACCCTAACCCATTCCCTCTGTTTCTGGCCGCAATTTGCGGCCAGAAACAATATTCCGGCGGCCTGCACAAGAGGTATGGGGGTCGGGTTCTACCTAGGGGATCAGCACCTAACCACTATACTACAGTCATCTCAAAATTAATCTGAACTCACCGGGTCGATAACAGTTTACAGAAAGTCAAAATTTGCTTAAAAACAATGAATTTGCATCAAATAGGGATCTGGTGGTATTTTAGTGCAATTGGGGGCTAAGCTGGGTTAAGAAGGCCTTAACAACACTCCATCAACCTACTAAAACCAAATCATACTTCACTTGCTCAAGGTTCCCACTAATCACCACATATCGCACTAAAACGCACCAATAACCACTAATCGAAGCTAAGTTACACTAAAAGAGTAAACTAGGGAGTAAGTTCAGGAAGTATACCCCACACTCGACCCTAGGGAGCTGGAGGAAGAAGAAGAAGTGCAGGGAAGGAGCTGCAGCTGGAGTTGTGGCTGTTGCTGCTGCTAGCTGCTGCTACTGCTGCTCACTGGTGCTGTTGCTGCTGTTGGGATGCCTGCTGCTGCTGCTGTGATGCCTGCTGCTGCTGCTGTGGATGCTTGCTGCTGCTGCTGCTGTGGAGGTAAGTGTGTGTGTGTGTGAGAGAGAGTGAGGTTAAGAGAAAAGAACAAAAGAATGGGAGGGAATCATAACCCCAAATGTCAACCCCTCCACTCTCTCTCTTCATTAAATGCAAGCATGGCTTTTGCCATGATGCATTCTCTCTCCCTCTCTCATTCTCACCAAGTCAACACCCAAAAGAAGAATTCAAATTAAAGCAACCTTCATATAACTAATTAAACTTAATTAAAACCCAAAAGACTTAATCCCCATGATTAAACCCACCATGGTTGCTAACCATGGTATTACCTCATTTTAAAAACCCTAGTTTACATGCACATGTGTGTGCAAGCCTAGGAAAATTCTAGAAAAATATTTATTAAATTTAGAAAAATATTTGAAACTCATTTTGGTAAACTTTTTATTAAAACCCTTTTATTTAAATATAAATAGCCACTAAACACATCCTAAGGTGTTACAAAAACCATTTAGCCTAACGATGGTGTACAGAAGGTAATGACTAAAGACAAATAAAGGGATTTAGAGAGATGACAATAAAATATACGGTTGAAGTCATGAATTGGATTATGGAAGAGGCATTGCTAGGAATACCAGGATACCCTTACGAAACATTTTCATGTTTTTATGCATTGTTAAAGGAAAACTAATTTCTCGATTAAATACTTACTCCAGAGTATGTATTTACCAGGTATGATTCTCATATCTGTATGGTTTTACAGATGATGAGTGGGAGTAAGTTATTAGGAATTAGGTAATTATCCTCATTATATCGGAATTCGTTGTAATTGGTGATATTTGAGGAAATCGCCTGGGTACAGTTTTCAGCCTACGACGCACAGGATTTGAGTTGTTCGACTCAGTGGACTTATACAGAGTATTGTATGCTGTCCAGTGTCCATCAGGACAAAGAGGTAGGTCCTCGCACTATGTTCTGCTTACTTGTGACTTCTCTAGTTTTTAGACAAGTGTTTCGTAGAAATACAATGTCTATGTTTTGAGAAGTTATGGGTATAAGAATAAAGTAGAGAACCACATATCGCAAGTATCGGGATTCTTCAAAGAGATCGAAGATGTAGATTCATGTGATTAGTATTCAAGTAATGGTTTCGAGAAACTAGTTTCTCTTTCAGGTTGCTCATAATTGGATGGATTCCTAAGTTGAGTAATGCTGATTAGCTTCTTTCCATTAAGTTGATATGCACTGGAGACGGTTGCATGATTTGAATCTAGTTCCAATTAAATAAGTGCCAAAGTTTCTATATTAGATATAGAATGGTTCATATCTTAACGATATTAAGGTACGGGGAGTTGTCATGGTTATGCTTAAAACCAGACTCTGGATAACTCAGGGCATGTTTTTGTAATGGCTATTTGTGGGTTGACCCTGACTATGACGAGGGTTGACTTTCTACCATTTGGAAGATCAATAGTGATATTGTTCTTGACTCACCACAGTTTTAGTAAAATGGATTTTTTTCAGAAAACAGTAGTGGGAGTATGGTAGAACTGGAAGTGATTCAAGAACCGCAAATGATTACGGAAAATTTAATAGGACCTAAAGATTCAATCAGATTTGACATTCCATTAGCCACTCCGCAGACATGGTGGGTAACCTCAGACACCCGAGAGGTACTCCGGTAGCCTCAAGGACGGTGACAGGGAGGTTCTTATCTACCAAGACTTGACACTACTGTTGTTCCAGGCTATGAGACCCGGCAGGAGGTTAAGTATAGCGTCGTTCTAAACTAGTTTTAGAAGTGCACGTATATATTATTCTGCCAGAGGGTTGTCATAGTCAGTGGGAGAAGCAGAAGCATAGTAGGCAAGTAGCTTATGTCTATTTATAGACTTGAGCAGATATAGCGGAGATAGATCATCTATTTTTGATGTGACAGTCATGGGTTTGACTTCATCAGAATAGGGGATGGATCTGTTAAGAAGGTAGTAGGGTGTGATGTCATGGTATTTGGATGACATACACAGAGTAGGAAGTAAAATTCCTATACTACGATCGGTTGTACTGTGGTCGTCACACAGTTGTCTCTCCAGACAGGATATGGATATAATATCTGACATTCTGGTTACTAGATCTATGCTTTTAGATCTAGATTTGGGTAGTTTCCCAATATGTGTACTTGGACAGTATTCTAAAGGTATTTGGAATAGATGACTCCTGGCATGGTGGTGTACCTGCAGATGATGGAGTCACCCTCTCTAAAGGTGTCTTACAGACTAAAGGGGAGAGGGATGCGAATGATTGACAGATCACTTGCTTAGGCAATTGAGTCAATCGTGAGATGTCAAGTACCACACCAGATGTTGTTTTTCCACTAGATGCAATAAGTTTGTATTAATCCAATCCTGGATAAACATAAGGAAGCAGTGTAAGAGCATAAGTGCATGTTCTGCGGATTTGATGACGACAGCCTTCTTCGGGAGACGGTTATCATTCCAGGCTTCAAAGGTGACATAGATGACCGAGTGATTGTCAGAGTTATAGTTTTCCCTCTTACGAGGGACAGTATTATGGACAGGTGGTCCTAGAGGATACTGTGGGAGGCATGGTGCTGGATACTGATTAGGTTCAGTTATCGCTACAGTCTAAGAAATTTGGATTTGGAGTTCATTTATGAACTAGGTCCCATCAGATATCCAAACATATTCTAAGGCAGGTATTACTCGATTCGGGAGATGGCTTTCTCCGCGAACTTGAGATTAAGAGAGACATGGAAAGAAACATCAGGGCGGATCCACTCACTGGGGCTATTTCTCGAACACAATAGTTTTACAAACGGGCTTTGTGAAACTGATTAGTAGAGGAGTTGGATGTTCGGTGTCACACGGGCTGTGAGTATGCGACATCGCAATAATTAGCCTTAAGTGCAAGTGGGAGATTGTTGGATATAGTGCCCTCAAAGTCAATTATTGGATCGCAGGCACGTGATTGCAATGATTGCGGAGGACCTATACCGGTAGGACAGTCTTACTCGAGATGATAGTATGCTATCTGGTTTACCTTTATCAGTCATGTACAGGTTCAGGTGACATATCACTATTACACGTTGATAGAGCCCTTAGGATCTTGCTTCACTACCAACAGTATGATGGCGATCATATACGTGAGAGTTGGGTAGTCTATAAGCATATCCTTAATTGTTGTCCCTAGTCGTAGGAGTTTCGAGACAAGGCATCGATACTCCAGAGTAGACTAGTGTATACAGTCGAGACCCCAATGAGGGGCGGTGGCCGGTCTCACAAGCCACTGGTGTCAATTAGATCACCTAAGATGTATACAGGTGCTCATTGGGTTATGAGTACACCGGATAGGACTCGCCGGGAATCTGCTAGTTGGTATTATACCTATCGTCAGATAGCAGTTCCCTGGTGACATGTGTACATGTTAGTTCATCGACCTGAGGTCGTCATTTGTCTCGTGTGAGTTCCCACTGTGCTTTGATTTCTACCCTACCACGGCTCAAAGGAGTCGTGCAAACAGGTATTTTTTGGGTACAGTCCCCAGCCACATGGAGGCAAGTGAGCGGATCGGCAGGGGATTCGTCTCTCCCGGTATTGGGGGTGAGATCGCGCTGTGTCTAGGAGAGCCATTACACAAAGCCCACGGCCGTGGCAGGAGATTTACTGGTAGGTACTCCAGTAGTATCTCAGGGTGTTTTTGGGCTACACTCCGATAAGACTTATACCGCTATTGGGGGTCTGACGTTACCAGCCCCCTAGGCCGATATGCGATACTCATAGACGAATGGACCGGACTGTATATACATTGACACTGTTAGGCTCGGTAGGGTTTCCGGATGAGTTCGCTCATCGGCCTCCCTTGAGGTCAGTACATAGGCAGCCGTTACGCACAGCTAGTGCCGCTAACGGCTTGTGGTTAAACCGACTGCCAGGGTACTGACGAGTCATTAGAGTCCCCCACAGATAGTTTCCCATGTTCGGGCGAAACGTTGTAGAGGCCGTATGGTTTTATGGCAGGGTTCGGAATATGCACGTGCGTTTACGCACGTGTCATATTTCGGGCAGATAATACTGGTGGGATTTGGTTTAAGCCGGATCCGAGTATTATACTGTGTAGATATAATATCTTTGTCTCAGTTGCATTTGTATTCGATCGTAATACAAATGCGGGTATGTTTATACTGTTACGGGGTTATCCTGAGATTCGTTTCCGGATCGCTTTTAGAAGTTGTCAGTTTTCAGTTTTCTATCACCCGTCTTTAACATTCGGTTAATTGCGGATTTATCTTTTCTTCATGTGGGTGAGTCATTTGGTGAGTCATGAGGGTGAGTCACCATTTTGCTTTAATGGTTGATGACTAGGATAAGTGAGGTGGCTTTATGCATTTAATGTTTTATGCAAGGTGGATTTTGCATTAATGGGGTTTTGTAATGCTTAGGATATTTCTTCTTGATATTATTTCCTTATGGTTACTCTCTTGTTCCTACACTCACCTCCCTCCTCACTTATATGTGGCCGGCCCTTTCTTAAGAGATGATTATGGTTGTTGTTTAAAAAAAGATGATAGTTTTTGGTGTATGGAAATTTCATAGCTCCTTTTATTCCATCACCCGATTCAAATGGCAACTTCATTAACCGTTCGTCCATGGCTTTGGACGATGTGAGACAAAGTGTTCTACTCATTCTCTACATCAATCTTGGTCATCTCTTTTAGCAAACTTGATGACCGAGTTGCCTCGAGTCAGAGGCGGGAGCCCGTTTAAAGATCCGTTGACGTGGTGCCACCTGGACGAGCAGATCGGAGATCGGAGCAGCCGCAACGGAGCGTGGGATGATGGTTAAAGAATGAAGGACTCGGATCGTTTGGTATAACCTTTCTACCCTCTTTGTAGTTTGTTAGTTTAGCAATAATGGCAGATCCGGGTTATAGTATACGATAGCGCCAGTTAAAAGTTTTGTTCCGCATTTGGCGTCTGTTAGACGGCCGGGACGCTACCGTAGACTTACAAGTATCTGGATATATTTTGCATGAATTGATAGTTAGCGAAGGGATTTCCAAAAAAAAAGGGAGCTATAGTCTCAGTATTTACCTACGTGTCTGATATGACACGAAACGTCTAAAACAATGAAACCCTTGTAAATTATTTTCAATAAAAAAACGGCGTGACGTACATATTAAACAAAGGATATATATACATATATGGTTATTTTCTTACGATAGACTTCCGCGACTGTATAGTGTTATGCGCATCGCACAGCAACATTAAAGATTTGGCATGCTTTTCCTTCAGATATTTACAGGTATAGATTTGATATTTACATGTATAGTTTTGATGTATATCATATTGCTTCGTATTGGATTTGACATTGTGTCTTTACCATGACTCCGATGATTGCGGGATACTTTACGGAGTTTGATTTAGAGTTATCTGCTCATTGTTCATGCGCATGCATTGCGCTATGATGCGTTTTATGTATGATGATTTCGGAGCCCCGACGACTTGGACTTTTACTGAAATGTTTTAGTATTGAGGGGTTTAAATTTAAATTTGGGGACCAAATTTCTTTAAGGGTGGAAGATTGTAACATTTCAAAAAAATAAAATATTATTTTTGGGAATTTTTATACTTAAATAATAAAATATTGAATATTTTAATAAGGCGGTATAATTAAATACCGATAAATTGGGGAAAATTTTGATAATTTTTAAAATGAGGGTGCTTTATTGGATTTATGAAAATTATGAAGTTTTACGATTTATTTGACACTAATTTAGTGCTAATCGCGATTAAAAATCGCTAATCGTGTATTAAACCGGATTTGTGCACATGACATGCACCATGTCATTTTTACACTTGTTAAATTTTTATCATGGCTTTTCTTCATGTTTTATATCATGGTTGTTGTTTTATTTGAGAGGGGAAAAGAAAAGAAAAGAAATAGATAAAGGATTAGAATATTAGGTATGGGCAAGAGAGAGAGAGGGTGAGGGGTCAAACCTTGGACCATGGATCTTTTCCCTTCACTTTTTCTTCCTCATTTTTTTCCCTCTCCCTCTAAGCTCAGCTGCTGCTGTTGCCCTCCACCTCCTCCCTCCTCAAACGCCCCACTTCATCATCAAAACAACACCAAAACATCATCTCCTCTTCCCAAAAATTGTGCACGAGCTCACAAGCTACACCTTGGACCAAGAAAGTTCGCATTTTGGCGCTGTAGGGGTTTCTTGAGTGCCAAATGAGGTGATCCCTTCACACTTAGTGTATTTTTTCCTTCACTTCAAAGCATATATGTGTTTATTTGTGATTTGGTGCGATTTGGTGAACTTTGGACAATAATAGTTAGGTTTAGGGTTGAATTGGTTTGAGATAGTGTAATTGAGGCTTAATATTGACCTTAAACCCCTGTGGTGATTGATTGGAGACCTAAACCTGAGACTAGAACTCTAATTAGAGAACTTAGAAATCCTCGAGATCGTATTTTGTAAATTCTGTGAGAGTAAAATGAAATCTGCTATCACCCGGAGCTTGTGAAAATTATTTAGCAAGTACAGAGCAGTGTGCAGGCACCTAGGAAGCACCACCCAAGACCCCAGCCCCTGACTCCACTCTATGGCCATAAATAAAATCTTTCTAGCCACAAATTGAGACCAGGCCTGGTCCAAATTAGTTCGTGTTTGGTCTGTATCTCTATCTCCTGTAAACTAGACCCTTGGCATATGCAAAATTCACTGATTTGACCTATTGTAAAATCTGGGACCATGTTCAAGAGTTGATGTTTTGATTCGGGATTTCATTTTGCGTATTTCGAATTCTGGATTTTTGTATTTGTTCTTTATATCGATCACTTGACGTTTGTACGTCTCTATCAGGTGTTATTTGGTTAAGTTGCGAGGGCAAACCATAGGTTTTAACCTATGTGAGTTCCGCGTGTCGTTTTGGTTTCGATTTGGGTTTTAATGTGATACGATACGTAATGATGTATAGGTACCCTCATGAAGACTTCAAGACGTCAAGCAAGCGCGTGGCAACATCGGCATCGGCAAACGAAGATCAAGTGAGTAAATTATATCTACGGGGGAAGTCGGGTGGATGGCGTATAGCACCCCCGCAGTTCGATGTATAGTATGCTATATATATACTATATATATATATATATATGATATCTTTTATGTGTGACTTGGATATTCAAGATATGATTAGGTGTTCAATGGTTAGATTAGGGTTTTTAGAAGTCAACTAGTATAGCTTCTTAGTCACGAACCCTACAATATGTTTACACCCACACGCAAACACATGCTTACTTTATTATACTTGTGCGTATATGGGGATACGTATATATACACACATAGGTATGGGACGATGTATATATATACACGTATACCTACAGTTGGATGATGAGGATAGTGGATGATATTTGGAGATGAGTCGATGAGTTTGGGCATGGTGCCATGAGATCGGTGATATGATGTGGTTCGTATTATAAGATACGACATGAGTTATAGCGGGCCTTTGGGCGTGTGTTTCACACACGCATATATATATATATATATATATATATATGGTATCAGTTTGTACTAGACTTAGGTCAGTACCCAGTTCATGAGAGATGATGATAAGGATACCAGATAAATGATGAGATGAATGTGATATTTGACCCGTACCTAGATTTGGGATGCCGTACGATGGATTTACCGTATGAGCTTTATATTGATGATAGATCCGCACTCTTGACTCGAGAATGACATATGATATACTGTATCGTACACGGTACTATTGAGGCAAGATCACCGACTATTATATATGTATATATATATCGACTCAGATTTAGGTGGTTTCCGTACCCTTTCGATTAGCTTGTTAGTTAAATCTGAAGTTTACTTAGTAGATGTTAGACTAGATCCGAGACATACCTATTTCAAAACCAACGAATCGTGAGTATTTTAATGACAGGCAAAGGGATTCTATGAATATTTTTTAAAGACGCATCTTTTCATAAAAACACCGTAGCCCTTAATTTTCTAAAAACCCCGATTCATCTTATTTCAAATGGCAAAACTGTATGACATATATATATTGATGTAGATTCTTCACTGTTGCGTTTATTATTCGATTTCCGCATATTCTTGCTATTCGCATCGCATTGCATGTGTAAATGTGTTTATTGTTATATTAAACCCATGCTGTCAAGACACCAGCACCATTATAGATGATGCATATGTTCCACGTACACAAACTTGCCGGCTCACACACTTCATCATCGATAATTTCCATATCACTACACAGTAGGATTGTTGCATCAGGATATGACTCCTTGTGTGACATATTGGCACACAGGCATATTGTGCACTCATACTTGCGTATAGACCTACTTGTACATCTACATTGGCACACAGGTATATTGTATACTCATACTTGCGTATATACCTACTTGTACATCTATATTGGCACACTGACATATTGTACACTCATACTTGCGTATATACCAACTTGTACACCTATATTGGCGCACAGACATAATGTACACTCATACTTGCGTACACATATATTGTACACCCATGCTTGCATACATACGTATTTGCACATACGTAGATGATTCTGACTTTATTTTGGAGATTTGGGAACCGCAAGATATATTTTAAAACTGGATTCATTTAAAAAAGCGGTTTTCACCTCGATGTGTGCATATTACTGTTTTATGTTGCATGATATATGGATATGCTTACATTTCTATCACATGTCGCATACATCATGCTTTATGATTTACGCTTTGAGATATGCCGTTTTCATGAGATTTCGGGATTTGAGAACCGTGGTCATTTTAAAAGAATGTATGCATTGTTTAAAAGCCGGTTTCTCTTGATATGATATTTCAGTGCATCCACCATGCGTTTTCTCGGTTCTGAAACGTGTGACATGTGAAACCCGATTCGAGGAGCTGGATGAGGCCGATTGCGGGTACATGGTGGACTCGGTATGGTACCCCATAGCGAGAATGGATCTGTCGTGCAGTAGAAGATGAGCCTGGCAGAGGGACCACTACCTAATGGTGTTTGTATTTGAGCTCGGTGGATATCCGCAGGAAACCAACTGGAGTTGAGAGATGATATGGGCCGATCCGGACTAACGAAGCCCGTGGGCCGATCCGGACTGACGGAGCCCGATATATGAGGAATTACGTGATGATGCTGGGCACGGGTTTCATGATGTTTTCGAGTGTCGATGCTGGACACTCAGGTTCCATGATTTTGTTGTGTCGCGAGGGACACAGGTTGATTTACATCCTCATACTTCCATGCATATGCTTTATGATATTTACCTGCATGATGTTTTGTGTCATTAGGTCACACGTAACGAGATTCACATACATACAGACATTGATTACATAGTTGGATGATAACCACATACTTTTAGACTTCATGATATAGTTGACGCTGATTTCATGATGATTACATTGATGATACCTCGTATTTATGATATGTTGCTACCTAAGGCACTGACACGAGCACTTGGTATTACACTGATGTATAGATGTTTACCCTTGCCACCATATCATGCTTCAGACATTATCATATTAAGGATTTATATTATTAATGATCGTTTGACCTAGGATGAGTCATACATACGATTTCAGCTCTGTGATGTTTTCTATTCACGAGTTGGCAACTCACCCCCATTATGCCAAAGTTCTTGCAGGTTTTTGCCGTACAGGTTTCATTGCGATTTTTCTGGCACACTGCTTCCTTTCTGGGTGATTGCTTTGGTAGGTGGGTTCACTCGCATCGTGACCACCCTTGTATTTATTTTAATCTGTTGTATCTAGTAATTCCATCAACCTGACTTGTATATTTTTTCAGACTTAGAAAACCAGTTGTGTATTATTTCGACCTTAGAGTCGCGCGTTGTAGAATTATGGTTTTCTTGTTGATTTTGAGTTTCCTTTTGAGTTTTGATCCTCGCCCTTCGGCGTTGTATATTATATTGCTTGCGTGGTTGTGACCGTCGATCGACGAAGAGCTAGCTCCCGCTTGGGGATGCCTTTTATCATTGATGTATATATTATTCATGTTGTACCCCGTTCGGGACCAGTTTTTACAAAGGAAACTCTGCCAAAATTTTCAGAAAAGACTTGGGATTTTTAAAATGCATATTCGGCTTACTTATTTAAAAAGCTTATTTTTAAAACATGTTTTCTTCACTTCTTTAAAACTAGTTTTCCTTCATTCATTATTTAAAAATGGTTTTAGATTTCTGGGCTTTGGCTTACTTGAATTAGATGAGGTCCTATAGACTTCATATGATTCAAGGGCCAGTCACGTGCTATTTCGGGTCGTGACACTATACTAAACGGCTAGTTTGGCATAGATTGATGAAGTAGGAATTGCGCTCACTTTTGTCACGACCCAATTTAGGAACGTGACCGGCACTTAAACCGTGTGACGTCATCAGGCATAACGCAATTCCAGTAAGCTGAAAACCCAGAAATCTAAAACAAGAGAAGAAGTAAAGTAACAACACATTTGGAAATCCCAAGTTAAAATCTCAGACTTAAATCGTTTTCTTAAAAATTTTGGCAGCACCTCCTTTGTAAAACTCACCCCGAAATGGGTACAAACACAGAATATAATTAAAGCATCCCCAAACGGGAGTAAATCATGCCCAAAGGAGGAACACAACCACCACAAGCATATATACAATGCTGTAGCGAAGAAATAGGCAATAAAAATGAAAACAACATAAAAGAGGTAAAGCAACATAAGAAAGGCCGGCTCACACGAGCATGACACCTAGAGTCACATAATATACAATATCGATCCTCATAAACTTGTCTCTAAGTCAATACATGAAAGTGGTAGATGGAGAGTAATAGATACAATGAGATATACAATAGATGTGTTCGGATAACTGCAAACCCACCTATACCAATAAGGCCTCACAGCCAACCGTAGCGGTATCCGCAGAAATAGATACAATAAGGAGCCCTGCCGCGACTACTCTGAGGGTCAAGCCTACAAAACACTGTGGCACAACAGGGGTGAGTTGCCAACTCGTGAATAGTAAATAACATCATACAGATAATCGCAAGTATGCACGAACAGCGGTAATCTATCACATGCAATCTGATGGCCTGAGTAAGGAAATATGGATATGCAACTAATCATGATCAAGGTAAACCATTAGGGTACAACTACATGAAACAATGCATATCAAATAATCCTAAGTATGGGACAAAACATAATCATCATCAATGAGTCATCATCATGGAAAAACCCGGTGTTCATCAACGACATCCCAAATCCCAATATCTCAGGCACCGTCACTCTGATCGGCCCTCATATCCGTAAATCTCATGGTACCTGAGTACCCAACATTGACACTCGAAACATCATGAAAAGTCGTGTCCCGCATCGACACATAAATCCACATAACTCGGGCTCCGTCATTCCGGATCGGCCCACGGGCTCCGTCAGTCCGGATTGGCCCATATCCATCTCACAACTCCGGTCGTTATCCTCCGGATAGTCGTTGGGTCCAAACTATCACCGCTTGGTAGTAGACCCACTGCCAGGCTCATCGTCTACTGCACAACATACCTTTCTTTCCCCGGGGTACTTTACCGAGTCCACCATGAACCCATAAACGGATCATCCATCTCTTCGAATCGGGTTTCGAAAACCAATCTCAGAACCAAGAAAACTCATGGTGGATGCATCGAAATATCATATCAAGAGGAACCGGATTTTCAAAACAATGCATACTCTCTTTGAAATATAACCATAGTTCTCAAATCCATAAATCACATGAAATCAGTATCTCTATGTGTAAATCCATGAAATACGATGTATGCAACATAGAACAGTAATATGAGCATATCAAGGGAAAACCACTCTTTTAAATGACTCAAGTTTTTAAAGATATCATGCCTTTCCCAAATTTCCCGAAGTCAAATGCAACATCATATAAAGGTGTATATGTAGCTATAGCAAGGTATGTGTGTATGCATGTATGTATGTATGCATGATGCAATTCATATGAGCAATAGATCAAGAATCAACGTCGAACTATTGATAATAATAAAAGCGGTACAATACATATTCCCTTAGTAAAGTATTACATTACATATTCCCTTAGTAAAGTGGCACAAGAACAACTGCCTCAATATCAATAACGAATGCGGTACCATATTGTTGGGATTCCTTAGCACCTAGCCTAGGGTTTGCATGCATCACTCATACCACAACAAAAATTAAAGGGGGTGCTAAGCAATCAACCTAAAGATCATACTAGAAAACTGGGGTAACAAAACTTGTAAACCAACATTACAAAGAGAAGTGAATGAAAATTCAATATTTGTAGATCCGGTCCTTTACTTCTAAAGCTCCGTGTTGACGACCCTTCACTGCGATCATCCTAGTCCCCAACTCTAGAATGGATTTCCCCGGAGAAATGATCAAGCTAGCTCGTTGACTTCGAGGCCGAAAAAAATCTACGTCGAGGTGACTCAAACTCAAGCTCCCTCTTCACTAGGTCAAGAACTTTGTGAAGAGAACACCCTAAACTAAATGGCAAGTGGTACAGGATGATGAAATAGGAAATGGGTTCACTTTAGATTTTGATTTCTCACTTTATTTCTTCACTTAAAAAAATCTAGCAAGCTTTTCTTCTTATGGATGAAGAAGAAGAAAAAGAAGAAGAATGAGAATAAGAATGAATAAACAAGTGAAGATCATTATCATAATGCAACCATGGGTGCATTAGTTTGTATCCACTAACCTTTGTAGAGACAAAACCATGGTTTAAGTTAATGGTTTGGTTAATAAATATCTTAAGTAAAACAAAGTGAGTGGACTTCGTCAAAGATGCTTTAAGCTTCATAAAGCTTCAAGACAAGACAAAGAAAGCCACCATTTTGAATTACAAAATAAATAAAAACCTTAACCATTATCTTAAATATTGTGTAAGTCATACACACACCAAAGTTTGCATGTATCATCAAGTATGATACAATCATGTACACAAATATATATCATATATACATTATGCACATCAAGTGAGAAAAAGTTATCTTAAGTGAACCAATACTAGTTATTGTAATGTAATATATCAAATATATAATTATACATTAAATCATTAAATCAACACTTGATTCAATGATCCGGTCATATCGCATATAACCGACTAATATCTAGTGTATCAATATATCGAATCAACACCAGATTCGGTAACCCGGTTATATCGCGTATAACGGACCGATGATACAAATCGCGAGAATAGAATATAGTATCACATACTCGTGTTATTCTCGGTCCTGCACACATCTCATATGTGCCCCTATTTCGTTTCGCTTGAGCTAGGAAACCTCTGTGTAGGACTCTAAAGACTCGTCAATATGCCGGCAGTAGGTGGTGATCATATCAGTCACCCACAAGCCGCAAGCGGTCTGCTAAACGTAACGGCCACCCGGGTATTGAGCGATCAGAAGATCAACGAGCAAGCCTGCTCACACTCTTGCGAATCCAATCAGTAACACTTACCACACAGTCCGGTCTGTTCGTCTAATATATCGCATATCTTGCCCAGTGGTGGTAAACGTCAGACCCCAGTAGCTTGATAAGTCATGCCGATGTAAGGTCCATAACGGTCGTGAAACTACTGATAACACTTACCAGTAAATCACAGCAACCCTGGCCAGGGATTTCCAGTTATGGCCAATCGAGCATAGCGCAACATCAACCCCCAATACCGGGAGAGATGAATACCCTCCTATCGCTCATTGCCTCCATGTGTCTCGGGACTGTACACAAAAACCACCTGTTTGCACGACTCGGTAGAGCCGTGGTAGGGTGGAAATCAAAGCACAGTAGGAGACACACAAGACTCTATGACGATCTCGGGTCGACAGACTAAGCTGTACCAGTGTCACCAGAGAATTGCCATCTGACGTGAGGTATAATACCATCTGGGAGTTCTCGGCGAGTCCGTTCGGTGTACCCAGTCTCCACTGAGCACCCGTATACCAGCTCTGATGTCAAACACCAATGGATATGGGATCTTCCATCGCCCATCACATGGGTCGAGAAGATATACGCTAGTCTACTCTGGAATATCGATACCCCATCTCGATATTCCCACGACTAGGAACATTGAAGGATGTACTCATGGACTACCCAGGCCCCACTAGTATGATCTACATCATAATCCTGGAAGTCGAGTACACATCAAAAGGGCTTTATCAACATGTAACAGAGAGACAATATGTGTACATGTTAAGATAAAGAGCAACCAGATAGCGTACTATCATGTCGAGCAAGAAATTCCACCCTATATATGTCCCAGCATCTACTATAACATACATCTCATGTACAGTAATGGCCTCTAGGGCATACATACAACTAACAATCTCCCACTTGCACTAGGGCATTCATATAGCAGTGGTTGTAGTATCTCATACTCAACCATCCCATATAAGTCTCTCTTTGGGAAAAGGCCTTTGTGAGTGGATCCGCCGTGTTGTCCTTTGAGTCTGCTCTCCTAACCTCGATCTCCCTGGAGATCAAAAGTCTCCATGATCAGGTGATACTGCCTTAGAATATGTCTGGGTCACTGATGGGACCGGGGTTCCTAGGCCAAAGCCACACTTCCATTGTCACACAATGGTAGGAACCTAGTTCATCTCATGAACTAATATACACCCAAACTGCCTCTTTGGTAGTTACTTTGGTAGCGATGTATCCAGCCTTTATCATCTAGTTTGCCACGGTATCTAGCTTGGAACTCATCCAACATACCGTCCCTCCACTGAGGGTAAAGACAATGCCTGTGACTGACATTCAGTCGTCCTTACCACCCTGGAAGCTATCCAGTGATTCTCCCCAGGACGATTGATACCATCTCACTACACCTAGTGAGAATCCTAACATCCATTTAGATCTATCTCATAGATCCAAAACCCAGGATTTAGGAGGTATCACTTTGATCCTATTTGGAAAATCCTTGTGATTAGAGGAGATTGACCGTGCGTAGCATAGGAAACTCTTTTCCTATCAAGAGTATGTTATCCACGTACAGTACATGGAATACCACCATACTCTCTACTACCTTTTTATATATACAAGGTTCATCTACCATTTTGATGAAGTCAAACTCTTTGACTACCACATCAAAACAGATGTTCCAACTCCACGATGCCTGCTTTATCCCATAAAGCATCTTGCACACGTTTCCGCTGCTCCCACTGTCTATGAAGCCCTCTGGCTGTGTACTTATAGACGTTCTCTCCAAAATCTATATTTATAAAAGCAGTCATGACACCCAACCACCAGATATCATAGTCATGGTATGTAGCAATGGTAAGTAGGATCCGGATGGACTTAAGCACAGCCACTGGAAAAGGTTTCATCATCATCCACGCCTGGTTGATGAAAAGAACCTTTAATAAGTCTAACTTTGAAAGTCTCAACTTTTCCATCTACACCATGTAATCTTCTCAAGATAGACTTGCTTCTGATGGGGATTTAACCCTTCAGATATAGCAACCAAATTCCATACATTATTGGTGTACATGGATTCCATCTTAGTTCGCTAAGTATCCAACCATTCTTACAGAGTCCTCACTCTTGATGGCCTGCTTGAAGCTAGTTGGGTCATCATCTCCATGATGCAATCCTCGCTCCCACTGCCATCGAGAAACCGAAGTATCTCTCAGGCGGATGAGGAACCCTACCAGATTGGCAGAGAGGCTGAGGTTCGTCGGGAACTATTGAATCCTTTGGTTCTACCAAACCATCAGCTGTAGTTTGTATAGCTGGAACTCCTTCCAGTTCCACAGAACTGACCTTTCCTCGATCTTGTCCGTATTTTGCTTTTAGACATAGGCCGGACAACCCCAAATCTTAACTCACTTAAGAGATGGGCTCTTCACATATCATATCTAATATGGAGTGGTAGGCACTGATTTGATTGGAACCCAACTCAATAGGTATGCAGCTTCTCAAGTGCAAAACCCCCAAAAGGAAACAGGTAACCCAGTAATACTCATTATAGAGCACACCATATCTAATAGGGTGGGATTGCTCCGCCCCGATACACCGTTGTTCTATGGTGTATACGGAGGAGTAATGCTGAGAAAGAATCTCATTCTCCTTTAGAATAGTCATGGATCTCCATGCCCAAGTATTCTCCTCCCGGATCACATCAAAGGATATAATACTTACACCTTTATTTGTTCTCTACTTCTATCTTATATTCTTTGAAGTTCTTAAAAGCTTCAGACATATGTTTCAATAGGAACATGTGTCCGAATCTTGAGAGACCATCAGTGAATGTAAGGAAGTATAAAGAACCAGTCCTTGCAGCTGTAGACAGGGGACTTATATACATCACTATGTATCAGTCCCAAGAGTTCACTAACATTTTCTCTGTTTCCAGTAAATAGAGCTATGGTCATCTTATCTTTGTGACATGACTGGAAAGTTTCACAAGATGTAAATTCAAACTGATTTAAATATGCATCTAAATGTAACTTAGCTAGTCAGGTCGCATTAATATGACCTAGTCTACAATGCCTCAAGAAGGATTCGTTAATTTCTGAACTCTTCCTCTTGTGTGTATTCTGTACGTTAAGAACTGTGATTTGATTTAGAATGTATATGATTTTAGATAACGTTCCTGAACCGATCAACTCTTGATATAGGAAATGTTCAAAACATTATCCGACAATACAAAATTATATCCTTCTTTACTAAATAAAGATACTGATATGATGTTGTATATCAGGTTCGGTATCTAATAACATTCGTTCAGAATCAATGTATTTAGTAATACAGGGTGATAAATACCAACACCTTGGCTGCAACAATTGCACCATTTCCAACGCTTGAAACTTATCACCCGTTCTCAGTTCTCTACCTATCTGTAGCCCATGTAACAGATTACATATCTGGGATCCTGATCCGGTATCAAATACCCAGGACGTAAAGGATACTGAGAAATAGTTCATTGTAATGAACACACCCGAAGGAGATGCATCATCATGCATTTTCTTCGTATGGACGGCATGGGAATCATGGCATTCCCCTATTTCCTGCTCGGTCTTATAACAATTACAAGTTGGAGCGGGACCTGATTGGTAGGAATTCTGCGTGTTCAAGTTTTAGTTAAATACCGCAATCAAGACGGTTTCGCTTGTAGCTAGCCGGTTGAGTACGGGTCGTCCGCAGGGAGATGGGAGTCTTTTTCTATGTGTTTTAACGAGTTAAGTCCGAGAGTCCAGATTTGTTTGTGATTATCTAAGTGTTAAAATGATATGTAAAGAGAGCTTGTTAGGGTTAGGATTAGGTTAGTTTGAGTTAGGAGTCTCCCACATCTTTCGTTGCCCCTCTTAATATCGGTGTTACGGTAATCGGAAACAACGGGGATTAGCACGACTAGGAAGGAACTTGCGAGTATAAGCTAGGCTTTCCAACGCATAAGTTCTTCCTTTTGGTGCTTGTCCGTCCGTCCTTGGCTCTTAGTCATAACCTCCGGTTAATTCAACCACAACCGGTCTCACTACGGAATCACCGCTATCATGTAGGATAGGGTGCCGTAAGGAGCGGATTGTGGTTCAATTAACGGGAGTCGAATTAAGCTGTTGGGCAAGGAAAGAGTGAGAGAGATTTCCTTCTCTCAAACTTCCCTTATCCTACCCTAACAAGTATGAAACTACTCACACATCATGATACGGAAAAATAAAACAAAACAAATGAGGAAGATAGAAAGAAAGAGATTAGAAGATAACAACTAGCTATTTGCGACCTCACCTTGGCGAGGATCAAGCGTAAGCATCATGGTTGTTTTAAGGATAAAGAAAAGAGAGAAGAAAGAAACAACAAGAAAAATAACAACAACTAAGTTAACAAATGAAAATTACAACAATTAACAAGAGAATAAGACAAGCATAATAATAAACGGTTCTTCTTTATTCATCATTCTTCACTCACAAGCTCACTACAAGTTTTAATGGAGAAGAGATGAGAAGAGGAAGAAGAACATGTATTCTAAAACCTAGAGAAAAAAATACAAGATTATGGACCCCCTTGGCTTCACAAGTTCTGGACTATTTATAGGCAGGGAAAAGGCAATCTAGGGCAACCATCAGAACAAACATAGAAAGACCAAATAGCCCCTGAAAAGTGGTCGGCTGAAGCCACCATACGGCCGCGGAACCGCCGCCTATGACCCCTATTGGCAGCGGTTCCGCCGCCCTATGGGTGAGTTGGGGTGTCGGCTTTTGTGTGCTGCCCTGTTCTGCTGTCCCCTCTTGTCTGGTACATGTATTTTCTGATAATCTTTCCACATTTCTTCCAGAATTCTAGTGGATCAAAAGGTGATTGTACATGGATCTTTTGTCATGATTTTCTTGAGCTCCGCGTAGATTTCTTGGGCTTGGTGTTGCCATTGTGCTTTGTGCATGAAGGTGACAATCGATTTGCCATTTTGTCTCCTAAACTGGTGTGTGGCAACAGACGGATAAAGAGCGGAGACCCGTGTTTTATCTGTGGTTGGCAGGAACCCGGATTTTTGTCGTGTTTTCCATGAATTTCACCGTCTTAAAACCGAGAACCTGTATCCTGCAATTGACTAGCAAACACGGCTCAAGAGTACCTACCGATATGCAATGTGATAAAAATTGGGCGGTATAAAAATGCAAAAATATGATATGAACAAATACCCCCAAACTTATCATTTGCTCGTCCCGAGCAAAGCCAATTTATTCACAAAAAATTTCCTAACCTCACTTTCGCAGGGAACGCGATTGCACTGAGCATGTGCAACAAGCCGTTAAACCTTCTAGGTGTCCCTAGTAGGAGGAGTGTTGTCTCCTGGGGGTTTTCAGCGGATACTACCCACAAAATCCGGTCAAGCTAGTTTTGTAAAATAACTATGATTCAAACCCTAAAGTTTTGTTTCAGAAAATAACAATTCTATTATCCTAAGTCTAGACTATCGAACCTTTATTTTTCACACCTCGCTTCTTATTTAACTACAGCTTTTATATGTCTTTACGTGCAGTGCAAATAGTGTCGTTAAGTTCCAGAAGGATCGATTGAAGTCATCATGTCGCACAATAAAGCCCAGATAACAATTTTAAAAGGATCACTTAAGTTTTATAAAGAGTTAAGGATTTTTCAAGTTTCGTTTTCCAGTAAGGTTTCAACTTCAAAATTTCTATCTTCCTTAACAGGAAACTAGGTCTTATTTTTCACTCCACCTTTTTCTTGTTTTCATTTCATACACACCTTTGTGAACGTGCAATAGTCTTTATCATAGAGTAAAACCTTCATATCTCTGCTAAAATTTTTTTTTATAAAAGCCTGTCTTTTATCAAGATTATTCTCACATAAAGAACCGTTAGGAATTTTAACTCGGAGAGAACACTTTCTTGACTTTGTTTTAATCTGGACTTTCTAGGCTTCTTAGCGAGCTTTGGGCCAATGCACCCAAACCAGTTGATTTTAGGGCATTAGGTGTAGAAACACCCCAGCGGACTTAATTACTCAAGTTACCTAGGTCCAAAAACAAAAGACAGTTTGGCGTGAAAATCAGATGATTTAATACGAACGGAGATATAACCGGCAATTCAATTATTTTTTTTGATAAAAGACGTGTTTAGTGGGTTCGGTGTGTAATCATTCCAATCAAGTTTCAGATTGGTTATTTTTCAGACTTAGTTCCAATTACGGCATCAATAACATTCCTTCATATTCGCTTTACTTCATAAACTATTCTTGACATTACTTATTTCAGAACAAACCTATTTGATCCTCAGAAAATCATTGATCCATTTAAAAGTTTTTCAACATAAAAGACTTGTCATCTAATTCCCAAAACTCACGACACGTGTAGTGTGATGTAAAGACGTATATCAGCTATAGTTAACTTCAAAGGAGAGTTATCTTTCAGGTTTTCAAAATCTAAGCATAAGATTTAGTTATTCTTATTTTATCAAACAAAACCGTCGAAATGTTGAATCAGAGTTCTCCTACTAGCTAACTTGACAGAAAAGTTTTTATGTTTTTTTTAGAAATTTTTTAGATTTTTATGGATTTTATAGATTTTAATATGCAGATGCAAAATATACATATGAATGCGAAGGTAAGAAATGCGTACCGAGCGTACCCCCAAACATAAACTGGACAGTGTCCTCACTGTCATTGCACGAAGAGATCATTTGAAGGGTCAAAATTGTCGGTAGCGATACCCAAAATTTTTAATTTTTTTTTTGTTTTTGTTTTTAAAGAAAAGAAAAAGAAAAAGGAATATCCACAAATATATACAAAATGGTTTATACATACCCCCAAACTTATTTGGAACAGTGTCCACTGTTCTTGGCTGGATAACCGAAGTTTGGAGGTAGGCAGAGGAAGATCAGGCAGGGTAAACCGGCTCCTGTAAGAACAGGAGCTCCTCTGTTGGTTCGGCGCTAAGGTACGGTTTGCATCGGTGTCCGTTTACTTTGAAAAATGAACCGTCCTTTGGATTTTCCAAATCCACAGCGCCCTGTGGATACACATTCCGCACAAAATACGGCCCTTTCCAGCGAGATCTGAGCTTTCCTGGATGGAAGTGAAGTCGGGTGTCGTAAAGTAGTACCTGCTGACCAGGTACGAAGGTTTTGCGCAAAAGGTGTTTATCGTGAAACACCTTCGTTCGGTTCTTAACGACAACCGCGTTATCGTAAGCCTCATCCCTAAGCTCGCTTAATTCGTTCAACTGCAGCTTCCGATGGCTGCCCGCATCCTTGAGAGACAGATTCAGCTCCTTTATCGCCCAAAATGCGCGATGCTCTATTTCGACAGGTAGGTGGCAGGCTTTTCCGTACACAAGCCGATAGGGAGACATGCCAAGGTCGGTCTTATAAGCGGTTCGAAATGCCCAAAGGGCATCAGTGAGTTTCAGCGACCAATCCTTACGGTTCTTGGAAACCGTCTTCTCTAGTATCTGCTTGATTTGCCGATTTGAAACTTCGGCCTGCCCGCAGGTTTGGGGGTGGTAGGGCGTAGAGAGCTTATGATTAATGGAGTATTTCCGCATCAAGGCTTCGAAAGTTTTGTTGCAGAAATGACTTCCATTGTCGCTAATGATCGCTCGGGGGTGCCCAAACCGGGAGAAAATGTTTTCTTTAAGGAACCTTGTTGTCGTTAGTCCGGCTGGGCACAGCCTCGACCCATTTAGAGACGTAATCAACAGCGAGAAGGATGTACAAGTTCCCGAAAGAGCTGGGAAACGGCCCCATGAAATCTATCCCCCAAACATCGAAAATCTCCACAACCAAGATCGGTTGGAGCGGCATCTCGTTCCTCCGGGATATCCGGCCCATGTGTTGGCACCAGGAGCAAGTCTTGCAATAGTCATGAGCGTCTTTGAAAAGTTGTGGCCAGTAGAAACCACATTGCAAGATCTTCTCAGCTGTCTTTCTGGGGCCAAAATGCCCGCCACATGCTTGATCGTGGCAAAATGACAGCACACTCTTGAATTCCTCGTCAGGGACACACCGACGAATAATCTGGTCGGGACAGTACTTGAACAAATAGGGTTCGTCACAGTAAAAGTGTTTTACTTGGGATAAGAAGCGAAGTCTGTCCTGACTTGACCATTCAGTCGGTAGTAATCCTGTGGCCAAATAGTTTACAATATCTGTGAACCAGGGTTCGCAAGATACTGTCAAGAGCTGTTCATCCGGGAAAACGTCGTTGATCGGAATTGGAAACGAAGGCGAAGAAGGAAGTCGTGAGAGATGGTCGGCAACTACGTTTTCACATCCTCTTTTGTCCTTAATGACAAGGTCAAACTCTTGAAGCAAGAGGATCCAACGTATTAACCGAGATTTTGCATCTTTCTTCGCAAAAAGATGGCGCAGAGCAGAATGGTCAGTGTAGAAAATGACTGGAGAGCCGATGAGGTAGGGCCTGAACTTTTCTAAAGCAAATACAACAGCTAAGAATTCTTTCTCAGTTGTTGTATAATTGAGTTGGGCGTCGTTCAGGGTTCGGCTCGCATAATAGATTATGTGCGGCATCTTGTTGATGTGTTGTCCAACGACAGCACCAATGGCAAAGTCGGATGCATCGCACATAATCTCGAATGGGTGCGTCCAGTCAGGTGAAGAAAGAACGGGAGCAGAAGTGAGTGAGCGTTTCAATGACTCGAATGCAGTCACACAGCTCGAGTTGAAGTCGAATGGCGTATCCTTGGCCAGCAAAAGAGTCAAGGGCCTAGCAATCTTGTTAAAGTCCTTGATGAACCGTCTATAGAAACCGGCATGGCCAAGGAAGGCTCGGATATCTCTGACGCATCGGGGAGGAGGCAGATTGGAAATGACCTCAATCTTTGCTTTGTCAACCTCTATGCCATTTTGCGAGATGATATGTCCTAAGACAATACCTTCGCGCACCATGAAGTGGCATTTCTCCCAATTCAAAGTGAGATTCTTGTCCTTACATCGGGTAAGGACAGCGTCAAGATGCAGCAAACACTCGTTGAAGGAATCGCCGAAGATGGAGAAGTCATCCATGAAAATCTCCAGAAATTTTTCCACCATGTCTGAGAAAATTCCCATCATACACCGCTGGAAGGTAGCGGGCGCATTGCATAACCCAAAGGGCATGCGACGATATGCAAACGTGCCGAAAGGACAAGTGAATGTGGTCTTGTCCTGGTCTTTTTCGGTGATGGGAATCTGATTATAGCCGGAGTAGCCATCAAGAAAGCAGTAGTACAAGTGTCCGGCCAATCGTTCAAGCATTTGGTCAATGAAAGGTAGCGAAAAGTGATCTTTCCGCGTTGCGGCGTTAAGCTTTCTGTAATCGATGCATACTCGCCACCCAGTTTGGGTGCGAGTAGGGATTAACTCGTTTGCCTCGTTAGTGATGACCGTGATGCCCGACTTCTTGGGGACAACATGAATGGGGCTAACCCACTGGCTATCAGAGATAGGGTAAATGACAGCACTATCTAGACATTTTACGATCTCCTTCTTCACAGCCTCTTTCATGACTGGATTGAGACGTCTCTGTGGATCCCGGGCTGGTTTGGCATCATCCATCAGATGAATGTGATGCTCAACGATCAGGGGACTAATCCCCTTGATGTCCGCCATGGACCAGCCAAAAGCTTGCCTGTTGCTGTGCAAGACCGCGAGAAGGGCTTTCTCTTGCTCGGGAGCTAGAGAAGCCGAAATGATGACAGGGAGGGTCTCGTTCTCACCTAAGTAAGCGTACTTAAGGTAAGACGGCAAAGGCTTGAGTTCGAGCATTGGAGGTGAAACGATGGAAGGCAAGATTGGTGCAAAGGTCTCAAACTCAAAGGACTCCAGCAAAGGTTCAAAACGAGTGTAAGCGACCGAGTCGGATGGTTCAGGTAACTCATTCGGAAATTCGAAAGATTCAAACTCGGGTTGTGTGCGGCTAAGATCGTTTGAAAACGTGAAACACTCGTAGTCGTTGTCGGGCGCAGAAACAGCAGCAGGTTCGAAGAGAAACGCACTAGTGGCGTCAAGATTATCGTGATCAAACAGAAACTCCTCGAATTCACACTCTTCTGGGGTGATTTCCTGGATCGAGCAGACATCCAGTATATGAGCATTAGGTTCGGCGGGCTGATTCCCCAACCTAAAAATGTTGAGTTCAATCGTCATGTTTCCAAAAGAGAGGTTCATCGAACCATTGCGACAATTGATCACAGCATTTGAGGTTGCAAGGAATGGGCGACCGAGTATCTCCGGAATCTGATTCCGGGGGTTAGCTACAGGCTGTGTATCTAATACAATGAAGTCAACGGGGAATATGAAGTCCCCGACTTTGATTAACACATCCTCTAGATCACCCCTAGGATGGGTGATCGATCGGTCGGCCGGCCATTTGGAGAGTGCAGTGCGTGGGTTTCAGCTCTCCGACGCCTAATTGCTCGTATACTGAATACGGAAGCAGGTTAACACTGGCACCAAGATCTAATAGTGCGCGGTTGATGTTCTTATCCCCAATGGTAATTGAAATCGTAGGACAGCCAGGGTCCTTCCGTTTTTGTGGTAAAGATTGGGTAAGGACATCACTCACAGCACTAGCCAAGAAAACTTTCTTGGGTACCTGAGACTTCCTCTTTTTCGTGCACAAGTCCTCTAAGATTTTCGCGTAGGACGGGACTTGTTGGACGGCATCTAAAAGAGGAATGTTAATGTTAACTTGCTTAAATAACTCCAGAATCTTCTCCATTTGTTGATTTTGTTTGTTAGACCTCAACCGGTTTGGAAATGGGATATTTTTAAAAGTGGTTGAGTCTAATGCTTGTGGAGGAGATTGTAGAGTTGGAACGGATCCCAGAACAGGTGTTTTCGTGGAGTGAGAAGCGGGTCCGTTCAGAGCAGAAGAAGAGGAAGGAGAGCCTTGTGAAGAACGGAGAAGAGGCTCAGAAGACGAAGAAGCAGGAGAAGAAGAAGAAGAAGTAGAAGAAGTAGAAGAAGAAGCGGCGGCCGGGGTGTCATCGTTGATCCGTTTGCCAATGTTGTTTTGCAGCATCCTTCCCGATCTCAGTGTGGTCACGGCACTCACATTATGGTTCTGTTGTTCAAGAGCAACATGTGCATTATGTGGGTGACCGGGATTTGGGAGTGGCTGGGACGGGAGGTTCCCCTTCTCTCGCTCGCTTAAGGCCGCATTCAGCTGTGCAATCTGGGCCTCGATGGTTTTGATGCTTTGCCCGTGAGCGGTAGTGTGTTGCACTAAGGACTGAATGGAAGACTGGATGTTGGCGGTGGACTGAGTCGTTTGTTTAACGAACGCCTCCAGACTTCGTTCGAGCGAGGAAACCTTATCGTTGTTTGACGGAACAAAGTTGTTTGGTGGAAAAGAATTGTTGGGTGCAAATTTGTTCGTATGATTTTGAAAAGGTTGGGGTTGGAAGGGCTGCTGATACTGAGTTTGTTGTTGCGCTTGTTGTTGTGGCGGAGGGGCCCTTTGGAAATTGTTGCCTTGGAATTGATTCTGATTCTGATTCCAGGCGAAATTGGGGTGGTTCCTCCAACCGGGATTGTAGGTGGAAGAGTATGGATCATTCCTCGGTTTTTGCTGAAATGCAGTATTAACCTGATCCTGTCCTTGCGATGGCGGATTGTAAGGACACTCTTCGGTCAAGTGAGAAGGATCGGAACAACAAGCGCAAATGGTACGAAGGGGGAGAACAGGGGCAGGAGCAGGAGAAGAAAATTTGCTCTCTATCGCTTCAAGCTTTCTTATTATTGCAGCCATTTCAGCTTTCATCGCAATAGAGACATCAAGTTGGTGAATTCCTACCCTAGACTGACCGGTAGAAGTGGAGGTAGAAGAAGAAGAAGTCGGTCTGGTGCTCTCCCATTGTAGCGTTTGCTCCGCAAGGTCGTCAAAGAACTGCCACGCTTTCTCGTCAGATTTCGATAGGAAGTGGCCCTGACAGATGGTTTCCAACAACTGCTTCGTTGCTGGGTTCAGGCCCTCGTATAAGGTTTGGCAAAGTTGCCATTTCTCTATACCGTGGTGAGGACACTGAACAAGAAGGTCTTTGTATCGGTCAAAGCACTTCCAGAAGGGTTCAGAAGGAAGGTGAGAGAATTGGTTGATTTCATTTCGAATCCTTGCGGTTTTATGATTCGGATAGAACTTTTTGAGAAACGCTTTAACAAACTCGTCCCAACTGGTTATGGAATGGGAAGCGGTGCTATACAGCCATTTTTCAGCAAGATCGCATAAAGTGAACGGAATGACCCGTAGACGTATAGCATCGTCCGACAGCTGGGTGGTTTTCATCATGGCACAGACGTTTTGAAATTTGTTGATGAAGATATAGGCATCTTCAGATTCAAGCCCATGAAATCGTGGAAGCATGTTGATGAAGTGGGGCTTAATTTCAAAATTATCCCCATTAGCCGGTGGAAGAGAAAGGCGGGTGGGAAGTGCAGAACGGGTGGGATAGAAACGATCCTGGAGCGCAATTCGCTGCGGCGCTACAACAGGCGGTGGTGGTGGGTTATTGGTCTCCGTAGGAGGTGGAGCTAATCCAGGGGTAGTCAAAGAGATGTTCGGATTAAATCCTGACATCGCGGAAGAAGAGGTTGGTGAAGGTGAAGGTGAAGGTGAAGATGTATGAACAGAATTCCGGTCAACGTCGGAGTTGGCCGGCAAAGGAAGGGGTGAAAGAGGAGTGGACGGAGTATCGACGTCTGAGTCGATCGCATAGTCGGTAGCGACTAACGTAACGCGGACTAGACGGGCGCTAGTGTCCCGAGTCCAAGCGGACATACACTAAACGAGTTTAGTATAGTCAAAGCGGAGAAGTTGTGGGTAAGAAAACGTCAATGGAGAAAACGATGGGTGGTGGGTGAAAAATGGATTTGGCGACAAAAGGCAAGTTTTTATAAAAGTTTTTGATTTTTTTCTTTTTTGTTTTTTTTTTATTTTTAGAAAGAGATTTACAGAAATATGTACGGACTTACAGCTTTAAGTAATCACAAACAAGATATGCACAATCACACCTAGATCTAGGGTCACCTAGGTCTGCTAGACCCGCTCCAGAACTTGATTGTCGAAGTAAAACAGTGTCGAGAAACGGGCTTAAGATACATTGATCACGAGGCCAGGTAAGTGCAGAGATAAGGGGAGGTTTTCCAACGCTTTCGCGAAGTTCCTTAATTAAAGAACCCTTTCTCTTTTGGCGGTTGCGCCGTTAACACTTTCCTAGACACCCCGTAAACAATATACCGTTAAGCGAGGTTCTAAACACGGTTTAACTTCTCCTAATGAGCGCGAAGTCCTTAGGGCTGCAGTCTAGTATTTTTTAATTACAATGGACAATGCATATGCTTTTGTGATATTTGGGGTCCTGGGAAGGGTGATGAAATCCCCACCCAATCTGAATTGGTTTCAAGCCCCTTAAGTCCGTATTATAGAATGCAAAGCGGTAACAAATCAACTGCAAACAATTTTTATTTTTAGCGCGGCGCAAAGAATCCTGCACAAGAACAGTTTATTGGAAGGGGGAGAGAATTTGCGCAAAGAAGGCTGCAGAAAACACAGTTCAATGGAGTCCAGAGGAGTGGGAGAGAGGAGAGGAACACTTACAGAGAAAATGGCACTCCAAGGCCACCAAACAGCCGCGGTTCCGCGGCCTAAGCTTGCTTATGCTGCGGTTCCGCGGCAGAAAGGTGAGATTGGGGCATCATTTTTCTTGGGTTTGCTACTTTGGGTGTCCTCTGCTTGTCTGGATTTGCTAAATCTTGATTTTCTCACTGTATCTACTCCAGATTTGTACGGTAGACCGTTTGCTTCGTTTCGATCCGTCGCGGTGTAGCCGCGAGATGTGGGTCTATCTTCACACGTCTTTGGCACTGTACTTGAATTTCAAATATCCCACTTCTTTGGTACTGAACTTCAAACTTCGTATTATCCTACACACTTGCACAAAACTAATCAAGAATAACAAAAAGAATTTTTTTTTTACAAGGTATATTTTTTTTTGTTTTGGTTATATTTATATTCACAAGTTAACCCGAAATTACACAAAGAAATAAACTACCGTCTCCCCGGCAACGGCGCCATTTGATTGGTAGGAATTCTGCGTGTTCAAGTTTTAGTTAAATACCGCAATCAAGACGGTTTCGCTTGTAGCTAGCCGGTTGAGTACGGGTCGTCCGCAGGGAGATGGGAGTCTTTTTCTATGTGTTTTAACGAGTTAAGTCCGAGAGTCCAGATTTGTTTGTGATTATCTAAGTGTTAAAATGATATGTAAAGAGAGCTTGTTAGGGTTAGGATTAGGTTAGTTTGAGTTAGGAGTCTCCCACATCTTTCGTTGCCCCTCTTAATATCGGTGTTACGGTAATCGGAAACAACGGGGATTAGCACGACTAGGAAGGAACTTGCGAGTATAAGCTAGGCTTTCCAACGCATAAGTTCTTCCTTTTGGTGCTTGTCCGTCCGTCCTTGGCTCTTAGTCATAACCTCCGGTTAATTCAACCACAACCGGTCTCACTACGGAATCACCGCTATCATGTAGGATAGGGTGCCGTAAGGAGCGGATTGTGGTTCAATTAACGGGAGTCGAATTAAGCTGTTGGGCAAGGAAAGAGTGAGAGAGATTTCCTTCTCTCAAACTTCCCTTATCCTACCCTAACAAGTATGAAACTACTCACACATCATGATACGGAAAAATAAAACAAAACAAATGAGGAAGATAGAAAGAAAGAGATTAGAAGATAACAACTAGCTATTTGCGACCTCACCTTGGCGAGGATCAAGCGTAAGCATCATGGTTGTTTTAAGGATAAAGAAAAGAGAGAAGAAAGAAACAACAAGAAAAATAACAACAACTAAGTTAACAAATGAAAATTACAACAATTAACAAGAGAATAAGACAAGCATAATAATAAACGGTTCTTCTTTATTCATCATTCTTCACTCACAAGCTCACTACAAGTTTTAATGGAGAAGAGATGAGAAGAGGAAGAAGAACATGTATTCTAAAACCTAGAGGAAAAAAATACAAGATTATGGACCCCCTTGGCTTCACAAGTTCTGGACTATTTATAGGCAGGGAAAAGGCAATCTAGGGCAACCATCAGAACAAACATAGAAAGACCAAATAGCCCCAGAAAAGTGGTCGGCTGAAGCCACCATACGGCCGCGGAACCGCCGCCTATGACCCCTATTGGCAGCGGTTCCGCCGCCCTATGGGTGAGTTGGGGTGTCGGCTTTTGTGTGCTGCCCTGTTCTGCTGTCCCCTCTTGTCTGGTACATGTATTTTCTGATAATCTTTCCACATTTCTTCCAGAATTCTAGTGGATCAAAAGGTGATTGTACATGGATCTTTTGTCATGATTTTCTTGAGCTCCGCGTAGATTTCTTGGGCTTGGTGTTGCCATTGTGCTTTGTGCATGAAGGTGACAATCGATTTGCCATTTTGTCTCCTAAACTGGTGTGTGGCAACAGACGGATAAAGAGCGGAGACCCGTGTTTTATCTGTGGTTGGCAGGAACCCGGATTTTTGTCGTGTTTTCCATGAATTTCACCGTCTTAAAACCGAGAACCTGTATCCTGCAATTGACTAGCAAACACGGCTCAAGAGTACCTACCGATATGCAATGTGATAAAAATTGGGCGGTATAAAAATGCAAAAATCTGATATGAACAGGACCTACGTTCCCCAGCTTAGTATAACAAGCAGGTTCGGTCAATACATCCATATTATTATCTTGATTAAGGCGTGCCATGGTCGCTTCCTGGAGAGAGAGAGAAGAAAACACTCTGCGTGCGCTCTTGCAAGATTAGATTGGTTATATATTTTATCTAATCATGATGGCTCCTACTGTTTTTTTATCAAATCTTCCTTCAAACCCTAAAAGGAAAGACTGGCCGGGATTAATTACACCCTAAAAGTTCGCCAATCTTTCAGCCAGGCCATTGCCGGTACTTTGAGGGAGGTTCCCCGTGCATTCACACGGACGTAATTAAAATAAACTTCGTTTTCCCAGGGGCGTAACCCCGTTGACACCTTTCTAGACACCTACTTGATCGGCTAATTGTAAAGTGCAAAACTCTCCCAGGAGTAACAATTACTCGCAGTGGGTATCATGATCCAACTATCATATAGAAGGTATGCTATCTCATTGCAAATTTCAACACTTGAAACTCCCGATAAAGGTTTTTACCCCTAGTACTTATGACCTTAACTATGGTCAACAAATCATAAGCACTAGTCAAGCTCTACCCGTCATTTCGTGATTAATTAGACCAACCCAGATGACCCTTAACTAAGGTCAACAAAGTCACGTGACTGTCCTAACTAATCGCATCATATGCAGTGTAGGAAGACATCACTTAGCTACCGTACAGTGTGCCTTGACTATGGTCAACAAACACAGCACGAATACTAAGTACTCTACTTCCTAAAATGATGGAGGATTGCGGATAGTTTTTAAGAAAACCTTTAAGGCTTTGAACTTGATTTCGTTGCAATATCAAATAGTTTAAAATGGAGTGTTTTTTAGGCTTTTGCTAGTTTCGCTAAAGAGGTCACTCCCGGTGAAGGGATCTCGGCTCTTTCCTCGTTGAATGAGGCACGGGATATTCACAATATCACTATGCAAATCAAGAACTAGAAAAGCAGTCAAAAGACAAACCGAAGGTTGTAGCATCTGCTAATTATTGCTAAAGAGGTCACTCCCGGTGAAGGGATCTCGGCTCTTTCCTCGTCGAATGAGGTGCTGGATATTCTACAAGGAATACCGCTATGCAAAGCAACAACTAGAGCTACCTAATTTTTGAAATTCTATTCCACAACATCTTTTAGGTTTATTTTCATTCATTAATCTCATTAATGAAGGTCCCATCATTTAAGTTACCTAAACATCACAGATAAATACAACGTACGCTTATTCCATCCGCATTCGTCTCGATGTCCCGTCATACACCGTTAGGTTAGGTAACTAACGGCAGAGCGGGGCAGGGCTAGCGCGGGTGTAAAACATAAGCAACGTCTATATAATATATCATTTATACTATATACAGTATCTATCTCAATATATCAAATGATCACATCACAGATAACGCAGCAGAAAACAACATATGAAATATTGGATATACTAGGATGTCCGTGTTTTATTTTGAGCCTGTATAAAACACGGATTCCACGGTCATGATGAATAGCCAAACCCACATCCCTAGACCCATACGAGAGCGGCAAGCAACCCTACCAATTCTAGAGTTAGGAGACCCGGACCCGACTCCTCGAGATGTTCTCCCACTGGACTCTACAACCCGGTTACTTGTGCTCTCCTCCTTGGGTCTATCCTAATGCGGAAAAGTAAATAATATAAATCAACGGTGATATCTTCCTCAACCCGGAAGTGCCCCAATAAAAGAATATTACATACATGTTTTTACATGAATGAAAATGAAAAACTCTCATTTCACATAAAACCCCCGGCTATTCAAACAGAACGATCCAATATAACATATCCAGCAACACATAACATCACATGTCATCAACGTGAGTAAATATGCATATTCCAATTGTCGTTGACATATAGCAACGAAACCGGCGATACTCCACATATTACACTTACGGTCGCAGAAAAGAAAGCGAAAAACTACAACAGTTGGAATCCACAACCGCCTTAGACATCACATGCCTAATAATATGAATTCCTTAGACATCGCATGCCTAACAATTATAAACCCCGCATTTCAGTCTCAATATTGAAAACACTTTCCAATAATCTGTAGAGCAATTCAACAAGATTCCCGATATCCCGATCGAATGCTCATCGGAAACGTTTGTAGACGGCCACACCCCCGTTACCGACGACGAAGTGCACTTTGGCGGAACACCGCGGCCGCAAGCACCCGGACGGATTCTTTTTGGCAACGGAGTTCTCCTGCAGTCACTTTGTCGGGGCTATAGGGTGTGGCTATCTAGTAATGTTACCCGGTGAGTATCCGAATACACAAAGTGATTGCGACAGACTTTTGATAGTATCAAAATCCCGTGGCAACCGATCAAATGAGACTAAATTGCTAGACTTATAAAATTTAAATGTTATTGATTCCAAGTATTATATCACAATATATACTAGACTATGTTAAACGTTTTGAGCGAATCAACAAATCCCCACAACTCCCATTGAGCTCAACACTTGAGCGAAGTTAAAGTACCCAAAACGTGCCACAGTACTTATGATCCAGCTATAGATGGGTCAAACCAACGCCTCACCAATGACACCACGGAACCACGGCAAACCCGAGGGTTCAAGCCGCGGTTCCGAGGGCATAGAACTGAGTTAAGGTTTATGTTCTTCTAGAAGGTCCATATAGTTACTTGCATGAACATTGAATATAATTAACTTAGAAAAATTCCAACACTTGGAAATTTCAGGGGGGGTTATGGGGTTCTGTTTGAAATTCATTCGAAGTGTTAATCATAGCCTAGGTTACCATTACGATGCGAAAAAATACGAATACGAAATACTCCGTAAAGAGTCCATTTCCAAACTAACATCACATGCAAATTTGGACTTCAAAAAAATACCAGAAACCCCAAATTATGATGCACAGAGCACAGGTGAAATAAGAGGAAGGAAGGAGCCTGTACGGTTGGCGCCGCCGGAATTCCTGGCCTAGTCGTCGGCCAAGAACCGAGCACCCCCCTCGTATTTTCTCTGTGTTCTTATGTCATCTTAAATACCAATCTGCAGTTTCTAAAATAATTTTTTGACCACTTTTTAAAAAATTTACAGAGAGCATTTTCATGGGGTTTCCAAAATCGTATTTTGCGGTTTTTCGGTTTCGTATTGTCTTAACATCGTCTAAGTTTTTAGTTAGGCTCTGATACCATGGTGGGATTCCTTAGCACCTAGCCTAGGATTTGCATGCATCACTCATGCCACAATAAAAATTAAAGGAGGTGCTAAGCAATCAACCTAAAGATTATACTAGAAAACTAGGGTAATAAAACTTGTAAACCAACATTAAAAAGAGAAGTGAATGAAAATACAACCTTTGTAGATCCGGTCCTTCACTTCTAAAGCTCCGTGTTGACGTCCTTTCGCTGTGATCATCGTAGTCCCGAACTCTAGAATGGATTTTCTCGGAGAAATGATCAAGCTAGCTCGTTGACTTCGAGGCCGAAGATGATCTACGTCGAGGAGACTCAAACTCAAGCTCCCTCTTCACTAGGTCAAGAACTTTGTGAAGAGAACACCGAAAACTAAACAGCAAGTAGTAGAGGATGATGAAATAGGAAATGGGTTCACTTTAGATTTTGATTTCTCACTATATTTCTTCACATAAAAAAATCTAGCAAGCTTTTCTTCTTTTGGATGAAGAAGAAGAAGAAGAAGAAAAATGAGAATAAGAATGAATAAACAAGTGAAGATCATTATCATAATGCAACCATGGGTGAGTTAGTTTTTATCCACTAACCTTTGTAGAGACTAAACCATGGTTTAAGTTAATGGTTTGGTTAATAAATATCTTAAGTAAAACAAAGTGAGTAGACTTTGTCAAAGATGCTTTAAGCTTCATGAAGCTTCAAGCCAAGACAAAGAAAGCCACCATTTTGAATTACAAAATAAATAAAAACCTTAACCATTATCTTAAATATGGTGTAAGTCATACACACACCCAAGTCTGCATGTATCATCAAGCATGATACAATCATGTACACAAATATATATCATATATACTTTATGCACATCAAGTGAGAAAAAGTTATTTTAAGTGTACCAATACTAGTTAATGTAAATTAATATATCAAATATATAATTATACATTAAATCGTTGAATCAACACTTGATTCAATGATCCGGTCATATCGCATATAACCGACTAATATCTAATGTATCAATATATCGAATCAGCACTTGATTCGGTAACCTGGCTATATCGCATATAACAGACCGATGATACAAATCATGAGAATAGAATACAGTATCACATACTCGTATTATTCTCGGTCCCACACATATCTCATATGTGCTCCTATTTCGTTTCGCTTGAGCCAGGAAACCTCTGTGTAGGACTCTAAAGACTCGTCAATACGCCGGCAGTAGGTGGTGATCATATCAGTCACCCACAAGCCGCAAGCAGTCTGCTAAACGTAATGGCCACCCGGGTATTGAGCGATCAGAAGATCAACGAGAAAGCCTGCTCACACTCCTGCGAATCCAATCAGTAACACTTACCGCAAAGTCCGGTCTGTTCGTCTAATAAGTCGCATATCTTGCCTAGGGGTGGTAAACGTCAGACCCCAGTAGCTTGATAAGTCATGCTGATGTAAGGTCCATAACGGTCGTTAAACTACTGATAACACTTACCAGTAAATCACAGCAACCCTGGCCAGGGATTTCCAGTTATGGCCATTCGAGCATAGCGCAACATTATTCCCCAATACCGGGAGAGACGAATCCCCTCCAATCGCTCATTGCCTCCATGTGACTCGGGACTGTACCCAAAAACCACCTGTTTGCACGACTCGGTAGAGCCGTGATAGGGTGGAAATCAAAGCACAGTGGGAGACACACAAGACTCTATGACGATCTCGGGTCGACAGACTAAGCTGTACCAGTGTCACCAAAGAACTGCCATCTGACGTGAGGTATAATACCATCTGGGAGTTCTCGGCGAGTCCGTTCAGAGTATCTAGTCTCCACTAAGCACCCGTATACCATCTCTAATGTCAAACACCAATGGATATGGGATCATCCATCGCCCATCACATTTGTTGAGAAGATATATGCTAGTCTACTCTGGAATATCGATGCCCCATCTCGATATTCCCACGACTAGGAACATTGAAGGATGTACTCATGGACTACCCAGGCCCCAGTAGTATGATCTACATCATAATCCTGGAAGTCGAGTACACATCCTAAGGGCTTTATCAATATGTAACAGCGAGACAATAAGTGTACATGTTAAGTTAAAGAGCAACCAGATAGCATACTATCATGTCGAGCAACAAAGCCCTCCCTATATATGGCCCAGCATCCACTATAATATACATCTCATGTATAATAATGGCATCTAGGGCATACATACAACTAACACATAAATATGTATATGTTGTGTGTGTCATGGTAATTACCAACGGTGTGTGTGTGGCATAAAATTCAGTGGTCGTGCAACATGAACCATCAGTAATGGTGCAGTGTCCAATAGGTACTAAGTCAAGGAACAACAAGTAATGGTATGCAGATGATGCTCATGCACAATCAACGTATATTCATATAAACATGTGGCTATAACATCGAATCTAGCCCTCGACGCTTAACGCCATACGGGCGATTCCCCCGTAGATGTCAAATCTACTCACAGATGATCTCGAGTTAGGTAAATCAAACCACTTGTTTTCCCCTCCTCGCAGCGTCCGAAGTCCCCTCCTGCGATACTATTATCACACAACACAATAACACGTAGATTTAGTAAACTACCCAATAATATACGAACACAATGCCAATTAGAGAATCTGTTCCCTCAAGCTACAAGGGTTCGCTTAGCGGCTAAACGTGTACAGCGACATCTCCAAAAAACTCCACGATAGCAAACTATCAGTAACAATTAAACTAAGTCGGATTAATCGTATCACACATTGCCAAAACCCTAAAATTTAGCTAAGTGGTCCCAGATTTTCCCACACAAAGAATTAGTGAAAGTTGCAAGTTCCACGAGAATACAAACAACCCCAGAGACCCGACGACCAAGACTCAAGACCTCAGTCCCCAATCTGGCCATAATTTGCGGCCAGAACCTATATATTTGTGGCCAAGTATGAAGGGAATGGTCTCAGGTTTTTAGGGTAGCTTCTAGGTCTTTAAACTAAGTCTCTGTAATGGCAACTTCTAAAACAAAAACCTTGTTCGATAGCAGATTCACCCGAGACACAAAACCTTCCGAAAATACGATATTTGCAAAAAAAACTATAACTTTAGTGTTCTAAACAGCAAGTAATAAGCAACACAATATCTTAAAGCCTCGATAACAGTTATAGATCACTACCTCACCAAGCTTGCTTGAAAACACTAGCTTTCTAGGCTCCAAGTGATCTCAAGAAGCTTAACTTGATTTTTGTGAGGAGTTTAATGAAGTTTAGTGAAGATTAGGCTTGGGTTTGTGATGAAAAGGTATAGGTTTCAGTTGAAGAAGGGAAGGAGAAGGAGAAATAATTGAGAATGAGAGAGTGAGGTGAGAAGGAGGGAGTGTATGAGTGAAGGATGAAGGAAAATGAGGGTGTGAGGTTAAAAATGAGCCATGCCCTTTCTCTCTCCTCGTTAATGCTCCCATGCCTGCCCCATGCCTCCTCAACCTTCATTGTCAACTCTCTCTCTCTCTCTCAATAAAAGATAAACTCTTTACTAAAAAATAAGTGAAATGAGTTAACATGGCTTAAAATTAGTTTAGGGTGCCATGGCTAGTTAAGCATGGTTAACTCCTTTATAACCCCAAAGTTAACAGGTACAAGTGTGTGCAAGCTTAAACAAATAATAATAAAATATTAATTAATTTTTATAAAATATGTGAAAACTATTTTGGTTAACTTTTTATTAAAAACCCGCATTATCGTTAATTAACACTAATCGCATTCTAAGGTGTTGCAACTTTATAATTGTTTTTTTTCCTTTTCTTTTTCACCTCACTAGAAAGCTAGAAAGCAAAAAAGGAGACGGAAAAGAAGCTCAAGTGATCAAGTCTTGAACCATGGGTGAGAAAATATCGCATATAATCTCTTATAGAGACTTAACCATGGCTAAAGATAATGGTTAGGTTAATAAATATCTTGAGTAAAATAAAATTTGTGGACTAAGTCAAGGTTTCTATATGCTTCCACAAGCATCTTAAACCATGTCAATTTCCACATAATTTTATTTTTTCCTTTAATAATTAATCATCCAAAGTATCTTTAGTTAGGTATGAGTCTCATACAACCAAGTCCAATGTATCATCTAGCATGACACAAAAAGAATACATTAATATATATCACATATATATTTAACTGTATTTAGAGAAAAGAAATTCTTAATTGAGCTAATATTAGTTAATATATATAAATATATCAAATATATAATTATATATTAAATTATTAAATCAACACTTGATTTAATAATCCGGTTATATCACATACAACCGACTAATATCATTTATATGCATATCAAATATACATACAACAAATATTGAATCAACACTTGATTCAATAATCCAGTTATACCACATATAACCTATATCGCGAGATTAGAATACTGTATCACATACAAGTATCAATCTCGGTCCCGCACATATCACATATGTGCCCTACTCCGTTTCGCTTCAGCCAGGAAACCTCTGTATAGGACACTAAAGACTCGTCAATACGCCAGCAGTAGGTGATGATCATATCAGTCACCCACAAGACGTCAGGAGTACTAGCTGGACGTAACGGCTACCCAGGTATTGAGCGATCAGAAGATCTATAAGCAAGCTTGTCGATACTCCCGTGAATCTAGTAAGTAACACTACCGTACAGTCCGGTCTCTTCGTCTGATATGTCGCATATTGAGTCTAGGATGGTAAAAGTCAGACCCTAATACTTGATAAGTCATACCGATGTGAGCCTCATAACGGGTCAAGAAACTACTGATAACAGTTACCAGTAAATCTCATCATCAGCCCTGGCCAAGGACTTCCTGTTATGGCCAATCGAGCATAGCCCAACATCATCCCCCAATACTGGGAGAGAAGAAACCCCTCCTATCGCTTATTGTCTCTATGTGACTCGAGACTGCACCCAAAAACCACCTGTTTGCACGCTCTCTTGAACGTGGTAGGGTGGAAATTAAAGCACAGTGGGAATCACACAATACTCTATGATGATCTCGGGTCTACAAACTAACTTGTACCAGTGTCACCAGAGAACTGCTAGGTATAATACCATATAGGAATTCTCGGCGAGTCCTGTTCGGTGTACCCATTCTCTAATGAGCACCTGTGTACAATTTTTGATGCCAAACACCAATGGATGTGGGATCATCCATCGCCCATACAGGGTGATGAAACGTACACACAAGTCTACTCTGGAATATCGATGCCCTGTCTCGATACTCCCACGACTAGGAACAATTAAAGGATGAACTTGTGGACTATCCTTGCCTCCCTAGTATGATCTGGATCATAATCCTGGTAGTCAAGTACACATCCTAAGGGCTTCACCAACATGTGAGAGAAAGACAGTATCACAATACTAGTCTACATGTTAAGATAAAGAGCAACTAGATAACATACTATCATGTCGAGCAAGAAAGTTCTCTTTATATGTCCAAGCATCCATTATAATATACAATCATGTACAATAATGGCCTCTAGGGCATACATACAACTAACAATTATAACATGTCATATACTCATCCCGTGATGTTATATTGAACTTATCCTCAAACTTACATATGTATATATAAATTGTTGGTTATATGTATGCCCTAGAGGCCATTATATGATAGTGTATGTACTGGTATGTGTGTGTGTGTGTGTGTGTGTGTGTATTCAGAGGACAGTCTTGCTTGACATGATAGTATGCTATCTGGTTACTCTTTATCATGACATGTTCACTTGATCATGCTTTTACTCTTTTGATACATGTTGATAAAGCCCATAGGATATTTGATTGAGTACTGGGATTATGATGTGGATCATACTAGTGGGACACCTGTAGTTTATAAGCATATCCTTGAAATATTCCTAGTCGTAGGTGTATCGAGACGGGGCATCGATACTCCAGAGTAGACTAGCGTATACCATTCTTGTCCTATATGATGGGCGATGGATGATCCCATATCCGTCAGGTATGGTGACACCAAAGATTGCATACGGGTGCTCAGTGAGACTAGGTAAACTGAACAGACTCGCCGAGTGTAGGGTTACTAGGCACTCATACAAAGGTCTATAAAGCATCAACCATGCCCGATTTAAAATTTAGACGTGCCGAACAACCCAAAGCGAGGATCTTTGCTAGATAATTAGGGTTACACATGCAAGTAAACATCTTTACAATTAAGAGAGAGGGATTACAACCTTTGTAGTCCGCTCCTTTGCTTCATAAGCTCCAAGTAGAAGTCCCTTCGCCACGATCCATGATCTCCCGGACTCAAAAGAGGGTCCACAACCCGAATGATCCATGCTTGCTTGTAGTCTTCCTTCTCGAAGATGATCAACCTCGAAGTTTCTTTAACTCAAGCTCTCACTCACTAATGAGGTGAACACCCTAATCTAATTGGCTAGATTAGATGAGGATGATGAAGTAGGATTTATGCTCTCTTTTATTATCAAATTCTCACACTTATTCATCACAAAATAAAAACCTAGAAAGATTTTTTTTTAGTGCTCAAGGAAGAAGAAGAAGAATGAATATCCTTTTGTGATGAATACTGAATAATCACTTATGGTTACAAATGCGACCCTTGAGTTAAGCATGAGTGGCTTAACTCATGTAGAGATTTAACCTAGGGAGAAGGGTTTGGGTTGGGTTAGAAATATCTAGCAAAATATCAACCATAATATCTTTGCTAGAAACAAAGTAAAACCTTCTAGAAGTATCATGAAAGAGCTAACCCAAATCAAACCCTAACCATGTTTAATCTCCACTAATCATGTTGCATTAGTAATCATAACATGTTATAATATTATATATCAATATATATTTGTAACAAAAGAAAATAATACAATTAACATATATCGCATATATATCAATCTATTATCCGGTGAGAAAATGAATCAATAAAGAGAGCCAATATTAGATAATGTAATGTAATATATCACATATATAATTATACAATAAATTATCGAATCAACACTTGATCCGACAATCCGGCTATATCGCATATAACCGACTAATATATCATGTACCGATTCATCGAATCAACACTTGATCCGATGACCCGGCTCATATCAAAATATCGCGAGAATAGAATACGGTATCTCATATCGTATGATTCTCGGTCATGCACATATCACATATGTGCCCCTACTGCGTTTTGCCTGAGTCAAGAAACCTCTGTGTAGGACTCTAAAGAATCGTCAATACGCCGGCAGTAGGTGATGATCATATCAAACACCCACAAGCTGCAAGCGGTCAGCTAAACGTAACAGCCACCCAGGTATTGAGCGATCAGAAGATCAACAAGCAAGCCTGTACATTCTCCTGTTAATCCAATCAGTAACACTCCCGTACAGTCCGGTCTCTTCGTCTGATATGTCGCATATCTAGTCTAGGGGTGGTATACGTCAGACCCCAGTAACTAATAAGTCGTGTCGATGTGAGGTTCATAACAGGTCGAGAAACTACTGATAACACTTACCAGTAGTACTCTCTATCAGCCCTGGCCAGGGACTTCCAGTTATAGCCAATCGAACACAGCACAATATCAACTCCATATACAGGGAGAGACGAATCCCCTCCTATCGCTCATTGCCTCCATGTGATTCGGGACTGTACCCAAAATCCACCATTTTGCACGCCCTCTTGGACGTGGTAAGGTGGAAATCAAAGCACAGTGGGAATCACACAAGACTCTATGACGATCTCGGGTCTACAGACTAACCCGTACTAGTGTCACCAGAGAACTGCCATTTGACGTGAGGTATAATACCATCTGGGAGTTCTCTCGGCGAGTCCGTCCAGTGTACCCAGTCTCCACTGAGCACCCGTACACGATCCTTCATGTCAAACACCGATGGATATGGGATCATCCATCGCCCATCATATGGGTCAAGATGCGTATACGCTAGTCTACTGTGGTGTATCGATGCCCTGTCTCGATACACCCTCGACTAGGAATAGTTATAGGATGTACTCATCGACTACCGTGGCCCCACTTGTATGATCTCATCATAGTCCCAGTAGTCGAGTATAGATCCTAAGGGCTTTATCAACATGTGAGAGTAAGACAGTAAACTAATATAAGTCAACATGTTAAGATAAAAAGAAACCAAATAGCATACTATCATGACGAGCAAGAAAGTCCTCTTTATATATATCCAAGCATCCATTATAATATACATCATATGTACAATAATGGCCTCTAGGGTATATACATAACTAACAATCTCCCTCTTGCATTAAGACCAGCTGTTGTAGTATCTCATACCTAGCATCCCGAATAATCTCTCAAACTGTATCTGGGGAATGGCCTTCGTGAGTGGATCCGCAGTGTTGTCCTTCGTATCAACTCTCCTGACCTCGATCTTCCGGTGATCAACTATCTCCATGATCAGGTGATACTGCCTCAAAATATGTCTGGACTTCTGATGGGACCTGGGTTCCATGTCCAAACCCACAGCTCCATTGTTATCGCAATACAAAGGTATTGGATGCTCAATGGACAGAACCACACCAAGTTCAGTGATGAACTTCTTTATCCAGACAACCTCTTTGGCAGCATCATTGGCAGCGATGTATTCAGCCTCCATCGTCGAGTCTGCAATGGTATCCTGTTTGGAACTCTTCCAACATACCGCCTCTCTATTGAGGGTAAAGACAAATCCCGAGTGCGACTTAGAGTCGTCCTTATCACTTTGGAAGCTCGAATCGGTAAAGGGCTCCACCTAGAGTTCTCCGTTACCATACACTAAGAACATCTCCTTAGTCCTTCGTAAGTACTTGAGAATGTTCTTCACAGCTGTCCAGTGACTCTCTCCAGGATCTGCTTGATACCGACTCACTACACTTAGTGAGTATACTACATCGGGTCTGGTATATAGCATCGCATACATGATAGAGCCTACTGCCAAAGCACAGGGTATCCCTTGCGTGCGAGCTCTCTCCAAATCAGTCTTGGGAGACATCTCTTTGGAGAGAGTGAGTCCAGAGATCGTGGGTTGGTTCCCACGCTTGGATTCTTCCATACTAAACCTCTTTAGTATGGTGTCAATGTACCTAGATTGGGACAATCCCAGTATCCGTTTAGATCTATCTCTATAGATCATAATTCTCAATATGCAGGAGGCATCACCTAGATCTTTCATTAAGAATCTTTGTGATAAGAAGAGCTTGACTGATTGCAGCATAGGAAAATCATTTCCTATCAAGAGTACGTCATCGACGTACAATACGAGGAGGACAACCTTACTCTCTGCAACCTTCTTATAAATGCAGGGTTCATCTACATTTTTAATGAAGTCAAACTCTTTGACTACAACATCAAAGCAGATGTTCCAACTCCGCGATGCTTGCTTTAACCCATAGATGGATTTAAGCAGTTTGCACACCTTTCCGCTGCTCCCACTATCTACGAAGCCCTCTGGCTAAGTCATGTACACGCACTCTTCTAAATCACCGTTTAGAAAGGCGGTCTTAACATCTATTTGCCAGATTTCATAGTCATGGTATGCAGCAATGGCAAGTAAGATCCGGATGGACTTAAGCATAGCCACTGGAGAAAAGGTTTCGTCATAATCCACACCTTGTCGTTGACGAAAACCCTTTGCAACAAGTCTAGCTTTGAAAGCCTCAACTTTTCCATCTACACCAATTTTCTTTTTAAAATCCATTTGCTCCCAATGGGTTTTACACCTTCAGGAGCAACTTCCAAAGTCCATATTTTGTTGGTGTACATGGATTCCGTCTCAGATCGCATTGCATCCAGCCATTTCACAGAGTCACTACTCGTGATGGCCTGCTCGAAACTAGTCGGGTCATCATCTTCCATGATGCAATCCTCGCATCCACCATCAATGAGAAAACCGTAGTATCTCTCTGTAAGTCTACGGTGGCGTCCCGGCCGTATTTCTGAGGCCAAAATGCGGAAACAAAAACTTTTCTAAAATAGAAAACCGGCGCTATCGTATGCTTTTTCCCGGATCGAACCATTAACCTACTACTAGCTAACTGGAGAAAGGGTAGAAAGGCTATACCGATCGATCCGTGTCCTTCGGTCTTTGGCCACCATCCCAAGCTCCTCGCGGCATCTCCGGTCTCGATCTCCTCGTCGGAAAGGCACCACATCACCGAGTCTTTTTACGGGCTCCCACCTCTGAACCGAGGCAACTCGGACACGAAGTTTGCTAGCCGACGTGTCCAAGGTTGCTGTAGACTGAGTGTAGAACGCTTTGTCTCGAGGGTTAATTGAAGTTGCCACAATGGAGGAGTGTGGTGAAAATTAGCTTTCGAATGAACTAAGGATTTATGTGCATCATCAAATGAATCAAAAATCCTACACAAAAAATTTTGCAGCCCACTCTAGTCTCGGCCAGAGAAGAGGAAAGTATATGGGGAAAATTGTGAAGGAAGGTGAGTGTAGGAAAAGCAAGAGGTGATCATAAGCAAAGAATGTCACAACCTTGTCCATTTCAATCCATTCACCAATTAATGCAAAACCTTGAAACAAAGCACTTCTAGAATTCTCATGAAGCATCCATGTGCCACAAAAACCCTCTTGCATTTTGTAAAAGCCACTTTTACAAAAAGACCCCCTCACATCAAGGAATTTCAGCCAAGAATGGAAGAAAGAAAAATGGCCGAAACGGAATGCAAACTGGCAACATCAAAAAGCGATCTCGTAATAAATTACAGGATAACCCCGTGACTGTATATACATACCCGCATTTGTATTCCGATCGAATACAAATGCAATGAGACAAAATCTACACTGTACAATACTAGGATCCGGCTTAAACCAAAGCCCGCTATTACTATCCGTCCGAACCATAACACGTGCACAAGTGCATGCATACGTTCAAACCCTGCCATAAATCTATAAGGCCTCTACAACGTTTCACCCAAAACTTGAGAAACTGTCTGTGGGGGACTCTAAAGACTCGTCAATACTTTAGCTGTGGATTTAACCATTAGCACGTCAGAGGTATTAGCCGTACGTAACGGGCTACCAAGTATTGACCAAAAGGGAGGTCGATGAGCGAACTGATCCTGACACCCTACAGAGCCTGTCAGTGACAATATCCGTACAGTCTGGTCGGTTCGTCTATGAGCATCGCATGGCAGGCCTAGGGGCTTGGTAAAAGTCAAACCCCTAATGGCGGTACAAGTCGTGTCGGAGTGTAGCCCAGAACACCCTGAGATATTACAGGAATACCTACCAGTAAATCTCCTACCTTGGCCAAGGACATCGTGTAATGGCTCTCCTAGACACATCGCGATCTCACCCCCAATACCGGGAGAGACGAAACCCCTGCCGATCCGCTCACTGCCTCCATGTGGCTCGGGACTGTACCCAACTAAAACCTGTTTGCACGACTCCTTTGAGCCGTGGTAGGGTAGTAATCAAAGCGCAGTGGGAACACACACAAGACAAATGACGATCTCAGGTCGATGAACTAACCTGTACACATGTCACCAGGGAACTGCTATCTGACGTCAGGTATAATACCAACTAGCATGTTCCCGGCGAGTCATGTCCGGTGTACTCATAACCCAATGAGCACCTGTATACATCTTAGGTGAACCAACTGACACCAATGGCTTATGAGACCGGCCACCACCCCTCGTCGGGGTCTCGACTGTATACACTGGTCTACTCCGGAGTATCGATGCCCTGTCTCGAAAACTCACACGACTGGGACCTTTTAAGGATGTGCTTATAGACCCCAGCTCCCACGTTTATGATCGCCATCATAATGCTGGCCGTCAAGCAAGAATCCTAAGGGCTCTATCACCGTGCAATAGTGACCTGTAAGGTTACCTGAAGCAGTACACGATGATAAAAATAAACTAGATAGCATACTATCATCTTGAGCAAGACTGTCCTACCGGTATAGGTCCTCCATCAATCATTGCAATCACGTGCCTATGATCCAATAAATTACTCTGAGGGCACTATATCCAACAATCTCCCACTTGCACTAAAGGCTAATTATTGCGATGTCGCATACTCACAGCCCTTGTGATACCGAACACCCAACTCCTCTACTAATCAGTTTCACAAAGCCCGTGCGAAACTATTGCTTTCAAGGAATAGCCTCAGTGAGTGGATCCGCCCTAATGTTTCTTTCTATGTCTCTCTTTATCCCAAGTTCGCGGAGAAAACCATCTCCCGAAATGAGCAATACCTGTCTTAGGATATGTCTGGATATCTGATGGGACCTAGTTCATAAATGAACTCTAAATCCAAACTTCTTAGACTGTATCGTCAATTGAACTTAATCAGTATCCAGCGCCATGCCTCCCTCAGTATCCGCCTGGACCACCTATCCAAACTACTGCCCCTCGTCAGAGGGAAAGCTATAACTCTGACAGTCACTCTGTCATTCAGGTCACCTTGGAAGCCTAGAACGATAACTGTCTCCTAAAAGAGGCTGTTGTTATCATATCCCTAGAACATCCACTTATGTTCTAAAACTGCTTCCGAATGTTTCTCCAGGATTGGATCAATATCAACTTACTGCATCTTCTGCAAAAATAACATCTGGTGTGGTACTTGACATCTCATGATTGACTCAATTGCCTAAGCAAGTGATCTGCCAATCATGCACATCCCTCTCCCCTTTAGTCTGTAAGACACCTTTAGAGAGGGTGACTCCATCACCTGCAGGTGCACCACCATGCCAGGAGTTGTCCATTCTAAAACACCTTTAGAATACTGTCTAAGTACCCAGATTGGGAAACCACCCAAATCTAGATCTAAAACTATAGATCTAGTGACCAGAATGTCTGATATAATATCCAAGTCCTATGTGGAGAAACCACTGTGTGACAACCAAAGTATAACCGATCGTATTATAGGAACTTCACTTCCTACTCTGTGTATGTCATCCAAATACCAGGACATCACACCCTACTACCTTCTTAACAGATCCATCCCCTGTTCTAATGAAGTCAAACCTATGACTGCCATATCAGAAATAGATGATCTACCTCCGTTGTATCTGCTTTAGTCTATAAATAGACACAAGCTACTTGTCCACTATGCTTCCGCTGCTCCCACTGACTACGACAACCCTCTGGCAGAATAATATACACGTGCACTTCTAAAGCCAATTCAGAATGACGCTATATTCATCCTCCTGCCGGGTCTCATAGCCTGGAACAACAGTAGTGTCAAGTCTGGGTAAACAAGAACCTCCCTGTCACCGTCTTTGAGCATACCGAAGTACCTCTCGAGTGCCTGTGGTTACCCTCCATATCTGCGGAGTGGCCAATGGAATGTCAAACCAGATCGAATCTTTAGGTTCTTATCAAATTTTCAGTAATCGTTTGTGGTTCTGGAATCACTTCCAGTTCTACCATACTCCCACTTCTGTTTTCTGAAAAAATCCATTTTACTAAAACCGTGGCAAGTTACATAATATCACTATTGATCTTCCAGATGGTAGAAAGTCAACCCTCGTTATAGCCCGGGTCAACCCACAAACAGCCATTACAGAAACGTGCTTGAGTTATCCAGAGTCTGGTTTTAAGCATAAGCCGGACAACTCCCTGTACCTTAACATCGTTAAGATATGAACCGTTTTATATCCAATATAGAAACAGAGGCACTGATTTAATTGGAACCATATTCAAATCATGCAACTGACTCCAGTGCATGTCAACTAAATGGAAGGAGGCCGATCAGCATTACTCAACTTAGGAATGCATCCAGATATGAGTAACCTGAAAGAGAAACAAGTTTTTCAAAACCATTACTATCAACTGAATACCATACACAAGTATCTACATCTTCGACCACCTTGAAGAATCCCGATACTCGCAACATCTGATTCTCTACTTTATTCATATACATTTAACTTCTCAAAACTTGGACCTTGTGTTTCTACGAAACACTTGTCTAAAAATTAGAGAAGTCATAAGTAAACCAAATATAGTACGAGGACCAACCCCTCTGTCCTAATGGACACTGGACAACATACAATACTCTGTATAAGTCCATTGAGTCTAATAACTCATTCACTATGTGTCGTAGGTTGAAAACTGTACTTATGGTTAAGAAGAATTACACCGTTGTTTAATGCTCCTTACCTAACCATCCACTGATATAGGTAAATGTCATAGACATAATTTCAAAAAGTTATATCTCACTTTATAAAAATAAACGTACAGATATATCAATTTGAAATTGGTGCATAACAACGGATATTCAAAACCAAATATTCGCCGTCCGGCAAACATCCCAGGCGATTTCCTCAAATATTACCAACTACAACGAATCCCGATATAATGAGGATGATCATCCAATTCCCAATAACTTACTCCCACTCATCATCTGTAAAACCATACAGATGTGAGAATAAAACCTGGTAAATACATACCCTGGAGCAAGGACTAATTGGGAAATCGGTTTTCTTTTAACAGTACACAGTGAAACTGAAACATTGAAATATTTCGTAGGGGTATCCGGGTATTCCTAGTAATACCTCTTCCATTATCAGATTCACAAATGTTATCGTATATTTCTTTGCCATCTCTCCAAATCCCTTCATATGTCTTTGTCATTACCTTCTGTACACCCTCTTAGGCTAAATGGTTTTCTTCCTTCCCTACCTTTCGGCACCAGCCTATGGTTTGGAAGACGACTATCCAATAAGCATAATGGGTGTACTGTCCTATGTTAGTTATGTATATGCCCTAGAGGCCATTGTTGTACATATGATGTATATTATAATGGATGCTTGGATATATATAGAGATGACTTTCTTGCTCGTCATGATAGTATGCTATTTGGTTTCACTTTATCTTAACATGTTGACTTGTATTGGTTTACTGTTTTACTCTCACATGTTGATAAATCCCTTAGGATTTGTACTCGACTACTGGGACTATGATGAGATCATACTAGTGGGGCCGCGGTAGTCGATGAGTACATCCTATAACTGTTCCTAGTCGAGGGTATATCGAGACAGGGCATCGATATGCCAGAGTAGACTAGCGTATAGCATCTTGACCCATAAGATGGGCGATGGATGATCCCATATCCATCGGTGTTAGACATCAGAGATGGTGTACGGGTGCTCAGTAGAGACTGGGTACACTGGACGGACTCGCCGAGAACTCCCAGATGGTGATATACCACACGTCAGATGGCGATATACCACACGTCAGATGGCAGTTCTCCGGTGACACTGGTACAGGGTAGTCTGTAGACCCGAGATCGTCATGGAGTCTTGTGTGATTCCCACTGTGCTTTGATTTCCACCTTACCACGTCCAAGAGGGCGTGCAAAACGGTGGCTTTTGGGTACAGTCCCGAATCACATGGAGGCAATGAGCGATAGGAGGGGATTCGTCTCTCCCGGTATAGGGGGTTGATGTTGTGCTGTGTTCGATTGGCTATAACTGGAAGTCCCTGGCCAGGGCTGATATGGAGATTTACTGGTAAGTGTTACTAGTAGTTTCTCGACCCGTTATGAGCCATACATCGACACGACTTATCAGTTACTGGGGTCTGACGTATACCACCCCTAGACTTGATATGCGACATATCAGACGAACAGACCGGACTGTACGGGAGTGTTACTGGTTGGATTCACAGGAGAACGCACAGGCTAGCTTGTTGATCTTCTGATCGCTCAATACCTGGGTGGCTGTTACGTTTAGCTGACCGCTTGCAGCTTGTGGGTGTATGATATGATCATCACCTGCTACCGGCGTATTGACGATTCTTTAGAGTCCTACACAGAGGTTTCTTGGCTCAGGCGAAACGGAGTAGTGGCGCATATGTGATATGCGCAGGAGCGTGAATAATGCGATATAGGATACCGTATTATATTCTCGCGATATATGGATATGAACCGGGTCATCGGATCAAGTGTTGATTCGATGAATCGGTACATGATATATTAGTCGGTAATATTCGATATAGCCGGATCATCGATTCAAGTGTTGATTCGATGATCTAATGTATAATAATATATATGATATATTGTATTACATTATCTAATATTGGCTTGCTTTATTATTTCATTTTCTCAGTGGATGATACATTGATATATATATGCGATATATGTTAATTGTATTATTTTCTTTTGTTGCAAATATATAATATATATATGTGATATATATTATTGTGACATGATATGATTAATTGTTAAACATGTTTAAGGATGATTAATTGAGGTTAGGGTTTGATTAGGGTTAGATGATTCATGCACCTTCTAGAAGATTTTTTCTTTTGTCATTCTTAGGATATTTTGTGATGACACTTTTCTAACCTAACCAAACCCTAACACTAGTTTATTCTCTACTCATTTTTAGCCACTCATCCTTGACCATGGTTAATAATTCAATCATATACTTTGGTTTCTATTCATCACAAAAGGATTAAGATGATTATCATTTCCATTATCTTCTTCTTCTTCTCTCTTGAAGAAGCTCTCTTGAAAATCCTAAAGTGATGATAAAATAAGAGAAAATGATATAAAAAGAAAGCAAAATTACTACTCTCTCATCCTCATCTCATCTAGCCCATGGGATTAGTGTGTTCTTCTCTTTTGAGTGAGAAAGCTTGAGTCGTAGCAACTTCAAGGTAGATCATTGGAGATTTGGAATACTTCGAGCTACCATGGATCGTTCGAGTCGTGGAGCCTCTCATGAGTCCGGGAGATCGAGGATCGCGACAAAGGGACTTCTACTCGGAGCTTGTGAAGTGAAGGAGCGGACTACAAAGGTTGTAATCCCTTACACTTAGATAAAAGTTATCTTCTTGCATGTTAAACCCTAATAATCTAGCAAAGATCCCGGCTTTGGGTTGTTCGGCACGTCTAAAATTTAATCCGGGCATGTTTGATGCCTTTTGAACCTTCACAAGAGTGCCTAGGAACCCTACAGCCTAATCCTAGGAGCACTCACAACCCGAGAGAAGGTAAAGGTAAAAGACACATGAATAAACCTTATTCCTATTTCTCCTGAACCAGAATCCATCCCCAAACTAGAACAAGTTCCTTCGAGTTCGTATATAACCATATGATGGAGTATCCAAATAACTGTGGATCTTCGTAGTGATACGGAGTGTTCTGGAGAAATACAAAGGTGAAGTAGGAGTGGTAATGAAATACTTGGTTTGGTCGTGAATAGCAGTCGCAATTTACTTTGCCCTCTTTCTAATCCCTTTATTTGTCTTTACTTAATACCTTCTGTACACTATCGTTAGGCTAATTGGTTTTCTTCATTCCCTACCGTTCGGCACCTGCCTATCGTTTGGAAGAAGACTATCCAATTAGCATAATAGGTGTACCGTCCTAATCCAAGGAGCACTCGCAACCTGAGAGAAGGTAAAAGGAAAAGACAACTGAATAGTCCTATTCGTTTTCTCCAGAACCGGAAACCATCCTCGAACCTGGAACAAGTTCCTTCGAGTTTGTATATAACCATACGATGGCTTTATCCAAGGGAAGTGGATGTTCGTAGTAATACGGGCTGTTCTGGAGAAAAGGGTAAAAGTAGGAGTGGCAATGAGGTATGCAACTCTGACAATCCAAAAACCAGTGTTTAAGAAGGTTAGGTTAATCTTGGTCACTGAGTCATAGTCAATGGTCGGGCCATGGTCGCTGGCAAAGAGAGAGAAAAGAAACACTCAGCGTGCACTTTAACCTAGATAAGAATGGTTATCACTTTATCTAATCAGGAAACCTCCCACTGTTACCTCAAATTCTCCTCCAAACCTGAAAGAAGAATTAGTCGGGATCACCCAAGGAGTAAACCAACTCAACAGTGGGAATCGGGATCCAACTATCATCGCATGATAACGTGATGGAATCCACTCACGTTATCACACTCCAGAAGGTATGCGCATGCCTGACAAGTTTCAGTTTCTTCAGAAACTCCCGATGTGATTTTTACCCCATGCTCTTATGACCTTGACGATGGCCAACATATCATAAGTCACATGTCAAGTTCTACCCGTCATTATCCAGGTTAATTTGAACCCACCCGTACATACCCTTGACGAAGGCCAAAATAGTAGTACGTGTAAGTGCATAGCAGCGCCCCGGTCGTATGAACAAGGCCAAAATGCGGAAAAAAAACTTTTCTTTAAACAGAAATTGGCGCTACCGCAGACTATAAACCCGGATCGGACCATTAACCTACTACTAGATAACTAGAGAATGGGTAGAATGCTATACTGAGCGATCCGTGTCCTTCGGTCTTCGGCCTCCATCCCGATCTCCTCGCGGAATCTCTGGTCTTCATCTCCTCGTTGGAAAGAGCACCACATAGCCGAATTCTTTTACGGGCTCCCACCTCTGGACCGAGGCAACTCGGACATGAAGTTGGCAAGCCGACGTGTCCAAGATTGCTGTAGAATAGTGTAGAACTCTTTTGTCCCAAGGGGTTGACGAAGTTGCCATTTGGAAGTGGGAAGGAGATCTAAATTTTTTAGATGAACTAGGGAATTTTTAGCAAGGAAATGAGACTCATTTTTTTCCCACCAAAAAAATGGACAGCCCCCATCCTAGTAGTGGCCGACCATCCTCTAGAATGAGGGGAGTGAGTGAGCAAAAATAATGCAAGAGAGAGAAAAATGGTGATGATGAGAACCAATGATCACACCCAAGTCAAAACCAAAACCCATCACCTAAAGCAAGAGATGACGCACAACTAATCATCATCAACTAGAACCATCATGAGAACCATCATGTGCCACAAAAAGTCTTCTCCATTATAAATTGCACAATTGCAAATAACCCCTCCATGGAAAATTCAGCCAAAGAAAAATAGAAAGGAAAATGGCCGGAACGGAAAGCAAACTGGCAACTTCAGAAAAAAGATCCCGTAATAAATTACAGGAAAACCCCGCGACTGTATATACATACCCACATTTGTATTCCGACCGAATACAAATGCAATGAGATAAAATCTACATTGTACAATACTAGGATCCGGCTTAAACCAAAGCCCGCCAGTATTATCCGTCCGATCATGATCCGTGCAATACCGCACGTATATGATCGAACCCTGCCATATATCCATACGACCTCTACAGCGTTTCGCCCGAAACTTGAGAAACTGTCTGTGGGGGACTCTAAAGACTCGTCAAAACTTTGGCTGTGGATTTAACCACTAGCACGTCAGAGGTATTAGCCATACTTAACGCGCTACCAGGTATTGACCAAAAGGGACGTCGATGAGAGAACACATCCTGACACCCTACTGAACCTGTCAATGACAATATCCGTACAGTCCGGTCCGTTCGTCTATGAGCATCGCATGGCGGGCCTAGGGGGATGGTAAAAGTCAGACCCCCAAAAGCGGTAAAAGTCATGTCGGAGTGTAGCCCAGAACACCCTGAGATACTACTGGAATACCTACCAGTAAATCTCCTGCCTTGGCCAAGGACTTCGTGTAATGGTTCTCCTAGACACAGCGCGACCTAACCCCCACTACCGGGAGAGACGAACCCCTGCGGATCCACTCACAGCCTCCATGTGGCTCGGGACTGAACCTAACTAAAACCTATTTGCACGACTCCTTTGAGCCGTGGTAGGGTAGTAATCAAAGTACAGTGGGAACTCACACGAGACAAATGACGATCCCAGGTCGATGAACTTCCTGTACACATGTCACCAGGGAACTGCTATCTGACGTCAGGTATAAGACCAACTAGCATGTTCCTGGTGAGTCCTGTCCGGTGTACTCATAACCCAATGAGCACCAGTATACATCTTAGGTGAACCAACTGACTCCAGTGGCATGTGAGACCGGCCACCGCCCCTCGTCGGGGTCTCGACTGTATACACTAGTCTACTCTGGAATATCGATGCCCTGTCTCAAAAACTCCCACGACTAGGGACCTTTTAAGGATGTGCTTATAGACCCCAGCTCCCACATATATAATCGCCATCATACTGCTGGCCATCAAGCATGAATCCTACGGGCTCTATCAACGCGCAATAGTGACCTGCAAGGTCACCTAAAGCAGTACACGAGATAAAGATAAACCAGATAGCATACTGTCATCTTGAGTAAGACTGTCCTACCGGCATAGGTCCTCCCTCAATCATTGCAATCACGTGCCTGTGATCCAATAATTGACTCTGAGGGCACTATATTCAACAATCTCCCACTGGCACTGATGGCTAATTATTGCGATGTTGCATATTCATAGCCCGTGTGATACCGAACACCCAACTCCTCTACTAATCAGTCTCACAAAACTCGTTTGCGAAACTATTGCGTTCGAGGAATAGCCTCAATGAGTGGATCCGCTCAGATGTTTCTTTCTATGTCTCTCTTTATCTCAAGTTCGCGGAGAAAGCCATCTTCCGAAATGAGCAATACCTGTCTTAGAATATGTCTGGATATCTGATGGGACCTAGTTCATAAATGAACTCTAAATCCAATTTTCTTTCGACTGAACTTAATCAGTATCCTACGCCATGCCTCCCTCAGTATCCGCTTGGATCACCTGTCTAAAACATTGCCCCTCATCAGAGAGAAAACTATAACTCTGACAGTCACTCTGTCATCCAGGTCACCTTGGAAGCCTGGAATGATAACTGTCTCCCAAAGGAGGATGTCGTTATCATATCCCTAGAACATCCATTTATGTTCTAAAACTACTTCCGAATGTTCCTCCAGGATTGGATCAATATCAACTTAGTTCATCTACTGCAAAAACAACATCTGGTGTGGTACTTGACATCTCATGATTGACTCAATTGCCTAAGCAAGTGATCTGCCAATCATGCACATCCCTCTCCCCTTTAGTCTGTAAGACACCTTTAGAGAGGGTGACTCCATCACCTGCAGGTATACTACCGTGCCACGAGTCGTCCATTCTAAAACCCCTTTAGAATGCTGTCTAAGAACCCAGATTGGGATACTACCCAAATCTAGATCTAAAACCATATATCTAGTAAGCAGAATGTCTGATATAATATCAATATCCTATGTGGAGAAACCACTGTGTGACAAACAAAGTATAACCTGCCGTAGTATAGGAATTTCACTTCCTACTCTGTATGTCATCCAAACACCAGGACATCACACCCTACTACCTTCTTAACAGATCCATCCCCTATTCTGATGAAGTCAAACCTATGACTGTCACATCAGAAATAGATGGTCTATCTCCGCTATATCTGCTTTAGTCTATAAATAGACATAAGCCACTTGTCCACCATGCTTCCGCTGCTCCCACAGACTACGACAACCCTCTGGCAGAATAATATACATGTGCACTTCTAAAGCTAGTTTAGAACGACGCTATACTCATCCTCCTGTCGGGTCTCATAGCATGGAACAACAGTAGTGTCAAATCTGGGTAAACAAGAACCTCCCTGTCACCGTCCTTGAGGCTACCGGAGTACCTCTCGGGTGCCTGAGGTTACCCACCATATCTGCGGAGTGGCCAATGGAATGTCAAACCAAATTGAATCTTTAGGTTCTTATCAAATTTTCAGTAATCGTCTACGGTTCTGGAATCACTTCCAGTTCTACCATACTCCCACTTCTGTTTTCTGAAAAAAATCCATTTTACTTAAAACTGTGGCGAGTCTAGAACAATATCACTATTGATCTTCCAGATGGTAGAAAGTCAACCCTCGTCATAGCCTGGGTCAACCCACAAACAGCCATTACAGAACGTGCCTTGAGTTATCCAGAGTCTGGTTTTAAGCATAAGCCAGACAACTCCCGGTACCTTAACATCGTTAAGATATGAACCGTTCTATATCCAATATAGAAACAGAGGCACTGATTTAATTGGAACCAGATTCAAATCATGCGGCTGTCTCCAGTGCATGTCAACTAAATGGAAGGAGGCCGATCAGCGTTACTCAACTTAGGAGTGCTTCCAATTATGAGTAACCTGAAAGAGAAGCAAGATCTCTTAAAACCATTACTATCAACTGAATACCACACACAAGTATCTACATCTTCAATCACCTTGAAGAATCCTGATACTAGCAATACCTGGTTCTCTACTTTATTCTTATACCTATAACTTCTCAAAACTTAGACCATGCATTTCTACGAAACACATGTCTAAGAACTAGAGAAGTCATAAGTAAACAGAATATAGTACGAGTACCAACCCCTCTGTCCTATTGGACACTGGACAACATACAATACTCTGTATAAGTCTCCTGAGTCTAATAACTCAATCCCTGTGTGTTGTAGGTTGAAAACTGTACTTATGGTTAAGAAGAATTATACCGCTATTTAATGCTCCTTAACTAACCATCCACTGATATAGGTAAATGTCATGGACATAATTTCAAAAAGTTATATCTCACACTATAAAAATAGACGTACAGATATATCAATTTGAAATTGGTGCATAACAACGGATATTCAAAAATTTGCCGTCCGGCAAACAACCCAGGTGACTTCCTCAAATATCACCAATTACAACGCATCCCGATATAATAAGGATAATCACCCAATTCCCAATAACTTACTCCCACTCATCATCTATAAAACCATACAGATGTGCGAAACAAACCTGGTAAATACATACCCTAGAGCAAGTGTCTAATTGGTAAATCAGTTTTCTATTAACAGTACACAGTGAAATTGAAACATTGAAATGTTTCGTAGGGATATCCGGGTATTCCTAGTAATGCCTCTTCCACTATCAGATTCACAATTGTAACCGTATATTTCTTTGCTATCTCTCCAAATCCCTTCATATGTCTTTAGTCATTACCTTCTTTACACCCTCTTAGGCTAAATGGTTTTCTTCCTTCCCTACCGTTCGGCACCAGCCTATGGTTTGGAAGAAAACTATCCAATAAGCATAATGGGTGCACTGTCCTAATCCTAGGAGCACTCACAACTGGAGAGAAGGTGAGGATAAAAGACAACTGAATAAAACCTTATTCCTATTTCTCCTGAACCAGAATCCATCCCCGAACTGGAACAAGTTCCTTTCGAGTTCGTATATAACCATATGATGCAGTATCCAATAAACTGTGGATCTTCGTAGTGATACGGGGTGTCCTGGGGAAATACAAAGGTGAAGTAGGAGTGGCGATGAAATACTTGGTTTTGTCGTGAATAGTAGTCGTAATTTACTTTGCCCACTTACTAATCCCTTTATTTGTCTTTACTTAATACCTTCTGCACACCATTGTTAGGCTAATTGGTTTTCTTCATTCCCCACCATTCGGCACCAGCCTATGGTTTGGAAGAAGACTATCCAATAAGCGTAACAGGTGTGCTGTCCAAATCCAAGGAACACTCGCAACCTGAGAGAAGTTAAAAGGAAAAGACAACTGAATAGATCTGTTTTCTCCAGAACCGGAAACCATCCTCAAATAAATTCCTTCGAGTTCGTATATAACCATACGATGGTTTTATCCATTGGAAGTGGATGTTTGTAATAATACGGGGTGTCCTGGAGAAAAGGGTAAAAGTAGGAGTGGCAATGAGGTATGCAACTCTGACAATCCAAAAGCCAGTGTTTTAAGAAGGTTTGGTTAACTTGGTCACTGAGTCATAGTCAATGGTCGGGCCATGGTCGCTGCCGAAGAGAGAGAGAAAAGAAACACTCTGCGTGCACTCTAACCTAGATCAGAATGGTTGTCACTTTATCTAATCAGGAAACCTCCCACTGTTTTCTCAAATTCTCCTCCAAACCTCGAAGAAGAATTAGTCGGGATCACCCGAGGAGTAAACCAACTCATCAGTGGGAATCGGGATCTAACTATCATCGCATGATAACGTGATGGAATCCACTCATGTTATCACACTCCAGAAGGTATGCGCATATCTGGCAAGTTTCAGTTTCTTTAAAAACTCCCGATGTGATTTTTACCCCATGCTCTTATGACCTTGACGAAGGCCAACAAATCATAAGTCACATGTTAAGTTCTACCCGTCGTTATCCAGGTTAATTTGAACCCACCCGTACCTACTCTTGACTTTGGCCAACAAGGTAGTATGACTATTCCAAACCAACGCATTTATCTATGCTGCAGAAAGGTAACAAGCAGCTACCATACACTATACCTTGACGAAGGCCAACAAACATAGCATGAATACTACGTGCTACCCGTCTGAAATGACGGAGGGCTACGAATGGTTTTTGGCAAAAAACCTTTAACGTAATGAACTTGATATCGTTGAAGGAACCGGATAGCTTTTATAAAAATATAGTGGCGAAAACCTTTGCTAAAGAGGTCACTCCCGGTGAAGGGATCTCGGTTCTTTCCCCGTAGAATGAGGTGCAGGATATTCCAACTGAATACCACGATGCAAAGCAAAAGTAATCGGCTATAGTGAAGTTATTGCCCTGACGCAAACGTCTATCCAAGGGGTCACTCCCGGTGAAGGGATTTCGGCCTTTGCATCGTCGATTGAGGTGCTGGATATTCATAACCGAATACCACTGTGCAAAACAAAAGAGAACGTCCTTGCAATAACAGCTTTTTGAAAATTGTTCCAACAACATCAGAATAGGTTTGTTTAGCTTGCATTGATCTGAATCAACGCAGTCCCATCAATTGATCACACCAATAAAGAACAAAAATAATGATATACGTATATGCCATCCGCATTCGCCACTGGGTCCCGTCATCACCCGTTAGGTTACTTAACTAACGACAGAGCGGGGACTGGACTAGCGCGGATGCAAAACATATACAACATCTACTAGTATATATATCAATATATAATAATCGCTCAAGGCGTGATAAAATGCAACATCACAGAAATGTAATAAGCATTACAGAACAATACAGATATCTGGGATCCCCGGATTTCATAGAGCCACTACTGAAACCCGATGTTCCCCTGGTCGTGTGGATAGCCTGTGTAATGAAATCCTAGACCACTATGGACGCGGCAAGTTACCCGCCAAAACCTGAAGCGAGGCAGCCCCCTTCAGCAACGTGAATGGACCACCCAGCACTTCACGGAATCCGGTAACTTGGGTACCCCTCCTTGGGTTAACCTGTACCCCCTACGAGTGCGGCGAATAGCCTGCCAATTCTAGAGTGAAGCCCCCTCCGTCTCAGCGCCATGAGATGCGGGCCCATTGCCCTCTAGAACCCGGCTATCCGTGCACCCCACCGCGGGGTAATCCTAGTACAGAAAGTAAAAATGTATACAACGGGTACATCGACCTCAGCCCGGTCGTGCCCCAAAAGAATAATATACAAACAGGCAGTGACGGCAGTCCACATGTCGGACGCTCGCCCCGCAATATCAAATGTACATATACAATCAAACTGCACTACCATTGCATCCAGGCTATCCACCACGACAAAACCGCAACATCACAGCACAACACAGAACATCAACATGAATGTCACGTTCGCAAATCCGTCTAAAAGGGCTATAACAGTTAGACAGGATTTACCGATCAAATTACATTCACGGTCGCAGATATAATATAAATACTGTGAACTAACATGTTTAAAATTTTCGATCGACTAAATTTCTCGAAGTGGGCCTCAAGCACAACTGTAGCACTCAAAATAAATCTGGGCCCAAACAGAATATACCAAAAACCCTATTTCCAAGTCAGATAGCTACTGTAGAAATTTGGTGAAGCAAGGAGTTAAAATGGCGGCGGAACCACGGCAAATGCATGGGTTTGGCCGTGGTTCCGAGGTGGAACAGTGCCATCGAGCTACCAAATTTTCACAGAATGCTTAGAAAACCCTGCACGATTTTTTGACATGCCCAGAAAAATTTTTGGAGCACAAAATAAAATCGACAGAAACTGAACTTTCGAAACGCGGTTTTTGGAAAATCCATTCGATCGAACTTGTAAACAAGTTAGAGCAAGCTAGTAAAGGTTAATCGCATGGCTCTGATACCAATGTAAGTGCACGGCAGCGCCCCGGCCGTCTGAACGAGGCCAAAATGCGGAAACAAAAACTTTTCTTTAAACAGAAATTGGCACTACCGCGGACTATAAACCCGGATCGGACCATTAACCTACTACAAGCTAACTAGTGAATGGGTAGAATGCTATACCGAGCGATCCATGTCCTTCGGTCTTCGGCCTCCGTCCCGATCTCCTCACGGAATCTCCGGTTTTCATCTCCTCGTCGAAAAGGGCACCACATAGACGAATTCTTTTACGGGCTCCCACCTCTGGACCGAGGAAACACGGACACGAAGTTGGCAAGCCGACGTGTCTAAGATTGCTGTAGAATAGTGTAGAACTCTTTTGTCCCAAGGGGTTGACGAAGTTGCCATTTGGAAATGGGAAGGAGATGTAAACTTTTTTAGATGAACAAGGGAATTTTTAGCAAGGAAATAGACTCATTTTTTTCCCACCAAAAAAATGGACAGCCCCCCATCCTAGCAGTGGCCGGCTATCCTCTAGAATGAGGGGAGAGAGTGAGCAAAAATAATGCAAGAGAGAGAAAAATGGTGATGATGAGAACCAATGATCACACCCAAGTCAAAACCAAAACCATCACCTAAAGCAAGTGATGATGCACAAACTAATCATCATTAACTAGAACCATCATGGGAACCATCATGTGCTACAAAAAGTCTTCTCCATTATAAATTGCACAATTGCAAATAACCCCTTCCATGGAAAATTCAGCCAAAGAAAGATAGAAAGGAAAATGGCCGAAATGGAAAGCAAACTGGCAACTTCAGAAAAACAATCCTGTAATAAATTACAGGAAAACCCCGCGACTGTATATACATACCCGCATTTGTATTCCGACCGAATACAAATTCAATGAGACAAAATCTACACTGTACAATACTAGGATCCGGCTTAAACCAAAGCCTGCTAGTATTATCCGTCCGATCATGATCCGTGCAATACCGCACGTATATGATCGAACCCTGCCATGTATCTATACGGCCTCTACAGCGTTTCGCCCGAAACTTGAGAAACTGTCTGTGGGGGACTCTAAAGACTCGTCAATACTTTGGCTGTGAATTTAACCACTAGCACGTCAGAGGTATTAGCCATACGTAACGGGATACCAGGTATTGACCAAAAGGGACGTCGATGAGCGAACTCATCCTCACACCCTACTGAGCCTGTCAGTGACAATATCCGTACAGTCCGGTCCGTTCGTCTAAGAGCAACGCATGGCGGGCTTAGGGAGTTGGTAAAAGTCAGACCCCCCAAAAGTGGTACAAGTCGTGTCGGATTGTAGCCCAGAACACCCTGAGATACTACTGGAATACCTACTAGTAAATCTCTTGCCTTGGCCAAGGACTTCGTGTAATGGCACTCCTAGACACAGCGCGACCTCACCCCCAATACCGGGAGAGACGAACCCCTGCAGATTCGCTCACTGCCTCCATGTGGCTCGGGACTGTACCCAACTAAAACCTGTTTGCAGGACTCTTTTGAGCCGTAGTAGGGTAGTAATCAAAGTACAGTGGGAACTCACACGAGACAAATGACGATCCCAGGTCAATGAACTAACATGTACACATGTCACCAGGGAAGTGCTATCTGACGTCAGGTATAAGACCAACTAGCATGTTCCCGGCGAGTCCTGTCCGGTGTACTCATAACCCAATGAGCACCTGTATACATCTTAGGTGAACCAACTGACACCAGTGGCTTGTGAGACCGGCCACCGCCCCTCGTCGGGGTCTCGACTATATACACTAGTCTACTCTGGAGTATCGATGCCCTGTCTCGAAAACTCCCACGACTAGGGACCTTTTAAGTATGTGCTTATAGACCCCAGCTCCCACATATATGATCGCCATCATATTGCTGGCCGTCAAGCATGAATCCTAAGGTTTCTATCAACGTGCAATAGTGACCTGCAAGGTCACCTAAAGCAGTATACGATGATAAAGATAAACCAGATAGCATACTATCATCTTGAGTAAGACTGTCCTATCGGCATAGGTCCTCCCTCAATCATTGCAATCACGTGCCTGTGATCCAATAATTGACTCTGAGGGCACTATATCCAACAGTACGACTGTCCCAAACCAACGCATCTATCTATGCAGCAGAAAAGTAACAAATAGCTTCCATACACTATGCCTTGACGAAGGCCAACATATATAGCATGAATACTAAGTCCTACCTTTCTGAAATGACGGAGGGCTACGAATGGATTTTAGCGAAAAACCATTAACGTAATGAACTTGATATCGTTGAAGAAACCGGATAGCTTTTTATAAAAATATAGTGGCGAAAACCTTTGCTAAAGAGGTCATTCTCGGTTAAGGGATCTCGGCTCTTTCCCCGTAGAATGAGGTGCAGGATATTCCAACTGAATACCACGATGCAAAGCAAAAGGCAATCGACTATAGTGAAGTTATTACCCTGACGCAAACTTCTGTCCAAGGGGTCACCCCCGGTGAAGGGATCTCGGCCCTTGCCTCGTCGATTGAGGTGCTGGATATTCATAACCGAATACCAATGTGCAAAACAAAAGAGAACGTCTTGCAATAACAGCTTTTTGAAAAAAGTTCTAACAACATCAAACAGGTTTGTTTAGCCTGCATTGATCTGAATCAATGCAGTCCCATCAACTGATCACACCAATAAAGAACGAAAATATGATGTACGTATATGCCATCCGCATTCGCCACTGGGTCCCGTCATCACCCGTTAGGTTACTTAACTAACGACAGAGCGGGGACTGGACTAGCGCGGGTTTAAAACATATACAACATCTACTAGTCTATATAACAATATATAATAATCGCTCAGGGCATGATAAAATGCAACATCACAGAAATGTAATAAGCATCACAGAACAATACAGATAATCTGGGATTCCCGGGTTTCATAGAACCGCTACTGAAACCAACGTTCCCCTGGTAGTGTGGATAGCCTGTGCAATGAAATCCTAGACCCCTACGGGCGCGGCAAGTTACCCGCCAAAACCTGAAGCGAGGCAGCCCCCTCCAACAACGTGAATGGACCCCTGTTGGAGATAGTGCCCTCATAGTCAATTATTGGATCGCAGGTACGTGATTGCAATGATTGCGGAGGACCTATACCGGTAGAACATTCTTACTCGAGATGATAGTATGCTATCTGGTTTGCCTTTATCAGTCGTGTACATGTTCAGGTGACTGATTGCATGTTACACTTTGATAGAGCCCTTAGGATCTTGCTTTACTACCAACAGTATGATGGCGATCATATACGTGAGAGTTGGGTAGTTTATATGCATATCCTTAATTGTGGTCCCTAGTCGTGGGAGTTTCGAGACAGGGCATCGATACTCCGGAGTAGACTAGTGTGTACAGTCGAGACCCCGACGAGGGGCGGTGGCCGGTCTCACAAGCCACTGGTGTCAGTTGGATCACCTAAGATGTATACAGGTGCTCATTGGGTTATGAGTACACCGGACAGGACTCGCCGGGAATCTGCTAGTTAGTACTATACCTATCGTCAGATAGCAGTTCCCTGGTGACATGTGTACAGGTTAGTTCATCGACCTGAGGTCGTCATTTGTCTAGTGTGAGTTCCCATTGTGCTTTGATTTCTACCCTACCACGGCTCAAAGGAGTTGTGCAAACAGGTAGCTTTTGGGTACAGTCCCGAGCCATATGGAGGCACGTGAGCGGATCGGCAGGGGATTCGTCTCTCCCGGTATTGGGGGCGAGGTCGTGCTGTGTCTAGGAGAGCCATTACACAAAGTCCATGGCCATGGCAGGAGATTTACTGGTAGGTACTCCAGTAGTATCTCAGGGTGTTATTGGGCTACACTCCGACACGACTTATACTGCTTCTGGGGGTCTGACGTTACTAGCCCCCTAGGCGGATATGCGATACTCATTGACGAATGGACCGGACTGTATATACATTGTCACTGTTAGGCACAGTAGGGTTTCTGGATGAGTTCGCTCATCGGCCTCCCTTGAGTTCGCTCATCAGCCTCCCTTGAGGTCAGTCCATGGGCAGCCGTTACGCATAGCTAGTGCCGCTGACGGTTTATGGTTAAACCCACTGCCAGGGTACTGACGAGTCATTAGAGTCCCCCACAGACAGTTTCCCAAGTTCGGGCGAAACGTTGTAGAGGCCGTATGGTTTTATGGCAGGGTTCGGAAAATGCACGTGCGTTTACGCACGTGTTATTTTTCGGGTAGATGATACTGGTCGGCTTTGGTTTAAGCCGGATCCGAGTATTATATTGAGTAGGTATAATATCTTTGTCTCAGTTGCATTTGTATTCGGTCGTAATACAAGTACGGGTATATTTATACAGTTTCGGGGTTATCCTGAAAGTTGTTTCAGGATCACTTTTGGAAGTTGCCAGTTTCCAGTTTTCTATCAGCCGTCTTTTAACATTCAGTTAAAGACGGATTTATCTTTTCTTCAGTTGAGGTGAGTCAGTGTTCTAGAAGCATCTAGATGAGGTGACAAGGATTAATTGGTGTTGAGTTTTCATTGGTTGCATTAATGGTTAGATGATGTGTTATTATGACTCATCTTTTGACATTAATGATTCTTGTTTAGCTAAGGATATTTGTTCATGATATTTAGTCTTATGGTTACTCTCCCCTCTCCTACACTCACCTCCCTCTACCTATATATGGCCGGCCCTCTCTCTCCTCTCTCACTCTCTCTCACTTGAGGTTTTCATATGGTTGTAAAAGATATGATAGTATTTGGGGTGCATGGAATTTTACAGTTCATTTCATTCCATCACCCAATTCCCTCGGCAACTTCATTAACCGATCGTTCATGGATTTGGACGAAGTGAGACAAAGTCATCTACTCATTCTCTACATCAATCTTGGTCGTCTCTTCTAGCAAACTTGACGACCGAGTTGCCTCGAGTCAGAGGCGGGAGCCCGTTTAAAGAATCGTCGACGTGGTGCCACCTCGACGAGGATATCGGAGAACGACGAGATCGGAGCAGCCGCATCGGAGCGTGGGATGATGGTTAAAGAACGAAGGACTCGGATCGTTCGGTATAACCTTTCTACACTCTTTACAGTTTGTTAGTTTAGCAATAATGGCAGATCCGGGTTAAAGTATACGATAGCGCCAGTTAAAAAGTTTTTGTTCCGCATTTGGCGTTTGTAGACGGCCGGGGCGCTAGCGTAGACTTACAGTGGTATCAGAGACTCACCATTTTGCTCTACTAACTTGTGCTAACGTGTTTAAAACTTCGATCGAACCGGAAATCAAAAATTGCATTTTTCCAACTTGACAGTTTCTGTTGATTTTAAATGGCCTCCTAAAATTTTTCTACATATTTCAGAAAACTGTGTAGGCTTTTCTAAGAACCACGACAAAATTTGGGCACGTAACTCCACCAAACCGCCGCGGAAACGCGGTCAAACCAAAGGTTTGACCGCGCATCCGCGGCCACTTGGTGAGCTCATGCTCCCAAATTTGTACAGTGGGTTCTCTGTTGGATTTTGAGGTTTTTGGTATATATCATTTGGGCCCAGGTTTTGTTACTGTTCACCAGTAAGTAGTGGGGCCCACTTCTTGATATTTGGTCGATCGAAATTTAAACATGTTAGTTTACAGTGCTTACATTATATCTCCGACCGGGAATGTCATTTGATCGGTAAACCGCGTCTGATTGCTATAGTTCTTTTAGACGGGTTTGCGAACGTGACATTCGCGTTGATGTTCTGTGTTGTGCTGTGATGTTGCGGATTTGTCGTGGTGGATAACAGTGTGCAATGGTAGTGCAGTTTGAGTTTATTTGTACATTTGATATTGCGGGGCGAGCGTCCAACATGTGGACTGCCGTCACTGCCTGTTGTATAATATTCTTTTGGGGCACGACCAGGTTGCGGTCGATGTACCTGTTGTACTATTTTTCATTACTGTACTAGGTTTTGCCCCGCGACGGAGTGCACGGATAGCCGGGTTCTGGAGGGCAACGGGTCCGCATCTCATGGCTTTGAGAGGCAGAGGGGCCCCACTCTAAAATTGGAAGACTATTCGCCGCACTCGTAGGGGGTACAGGTTGACCCAAGAAGGGGTGCCCAAGATTACCGGATTCCGTGATGTGCTGGGTGGTCCATTCACTATGCTGTAGGGGGCTGCCTCGCTTCAGGTTTTGGCGGGTAACTTGCCGCACCCGTAGGGGTCTAGGTTTCATTGCACAGGCTATCCACATGACAGGGGAACGTCGGGTTTCTGCAGCGGCTCTGTGAAACCCGGGGATCCCAGATTATCTGTATTATTCTGTGATGCTTATTACTTTTCTGTAATGTTGCATATTATCACGCCTGGAGCGATTATTGTATATTGGTTTATATACTATTAGATGTTGTATATGTTTTACACCCGCGCTAGTCCAGTCCCCGCTCTGTCGTTAGTTAAGTAACCTAACGGGTGATGACGGGACCCAGTGACGAATGTGGATGGCATATACGTACATTTTATTTTCGTTCTTTTCTGGTGTGATTGATTGATGGGACTGCGTTGATTCTGATCAATGCAAAGTTAAACAAACCTGTTTACAGTTGTTGGAACAAATTTAAAAAGTGTTATTGCAAAGACGTTTCCTTTTGTTTTGCATAGCGGTATTCAGTGGAATATCCTGCACCTCATTCGACGGGGCAAGGGCCGATATCCCTTCACCGGGAATGACCCCTTGGGCAGAAGTTTGCGTCAGGGTAATAACTTCACTATAGTCGATTACAGGTTGCTTTGCATAGCGGTATTCAGTGGAATATCCTGCACCTCATTCCACGAGGAAAGAGCCGAGATCCCTTTACCGGGAGTGACCTCTTTAGCAAAAGGTTTTCGCCACTATATTTTAAAAAAGCTATCAGGTTCCTTCAGCGATATCAAGTTCATTACGCTAAAGGTTTTTCGCCAAAAACCAGCCGTAGCCCTCCGTCACTTCTTTTGGGTATTCAGTAGTATTCAAGCTATGTATTTTAGCCAAAGTTAAGGCATAGTGTTTGGTAGCTGCTGGGTATTCAATTGTTGCATAGATAGATGAGTTAGTTTGGGACAGTCGTTCTGCCGATTGGCCAAGTCAGGGGCATGTGCGGGCGGGTTCAAATTGACAAGATAGTGATGGGTAGAACTTGGCATGTGACTTATGACATTTTGACCAAAGCCAAGGTTATAAGAGCATGGGGCAAAAATCAGATCGGGAGTTTCTAAAGAAACTGAAACTTGCCATGTATGCGCATACCTTCTGGAGTATGAGTAACGTGGATGCATTTCATCACGTTATCATACGATGAGAGTTGGATCCCGATTCCCACTGATGAGTTGGTTTACTCTTCGGGTCATCCCGATTGATTCTTCTTTAGGTTTGGAGGAGAATTTGACAGGACAGTGGGAGGTTTCCGGATTAGATAAAGTGATGACCATTCTGATCTAGGTTAGAGTGCACGCAGAGTGTTTCTTTTCTCTCTCTCTCTTTGGCAGCGACTTTTGACCGACCCTAGACTATGACTCAGTGACCAAGTTGACCGAACCTTCTTAAAATACTGGCTTTTGGATTGTCTATGTTGCATAAGTCATTGCCACTCCTTCTTTTACCCTTTGCATTTCTCAGAACACCCGTATTACTACGGATATCCACTTCCATTGGATAGATCCATCGTATGGTTATATACGAACTCGAAGGGACTTCTTCGAGGATGGATCCAGGTTCAGGAGAAATAGAATTGGTTTATTCAGTTGTCTTTTATTATCACCTTCTCTCAGGTTGCGAGGGCTCCTTGGTATTAGGAGAGTACACCTATTACGCTTATTGGATAGTCTTGTTCCAAACCATAGGCAGGTGCCGAAAGGTAGGGAATGAAGAAAACCAATTAGCCTAAGTAGGGTGTGCAGAAGGTAATATCTAAAGACAAAATAAAGGGATTAGAAAGAGGGCAAAGTAAATTGCGACTGATATCATTCACGACCAAAACCGCGTACTTCATCGCCACTCCTATTTCACCTTTAAAGGAATAAGGTATTATTCAGTTGTCTTTTATCATCACCTTCTCTCAAGATACGAGTACTCCTTGGTTTAGGAGGGTACACCTATTATGCTTACTGGATAGTCTTCTTCCAAACCATAGGCTGGTGCCGAACGGTAGGGAAGGAAGAAAACCATTTAGCCTAACGATGGTGTACAGAAGGTAACGACTAAAGACAAATAAAGGGATTTAGAGAGATAGCAATAACATATACGGTTGAAGTCATGAATTGGATTATGGAAGAGGCATTGCTATGAATACCAGGATACCCCTACGAAACATTTTCATGTTTCAGTGCATTGTTAAAAGAAAAACTGTTTTCCCGATTAGACACTTACTCCAAGGGTATGTATTTACCAGGTTTCCTTCTCATATCTGTATGGTGTTACAGATGATGAGTGGGAGTAAGTTATTGGGAATTAGGTGATTATCCTCGTTATGTCGGAATTCGTTGTAATTGGTGATATTTGAGGAAATCGCCAGGGTACAGTTTTCAACCTACGACGCACAGGTTTTGAGTTGTTTAAACTCAGCGGACTTATACAGAGTATTGTATGTTGTCCAGTGTCCATCAGGACAAAGGGGTAGGTCCTCGTACTATGTTCTGTTTACTTATAACTTCTCTAGTATTTAGACAAGTGTTTCATAGAAATACAAGGTCTAAGTTTTTAGAAGTTGTGGGTATAAGAATAAAGTAGAGAACCAGGTATCACAAGTATCGGGATTCTTCAAAGAGATCGAAGATGTAGATTCTTGTGATTGGTATTCAGATGATAGTGATGGTTTTAAGAAACGTGTTTCTCTTTCAGATTACTCATAATTGGATGGATTCCTAAGTTGAGTAATGCTGATTAGCCTCTTTCCATTAAAGTGATATGCACTGGAGACAGCTGCATGATTTGAATATGGTTCCAATTAAATAAGTGCCAAAGTTTCTATATTGGATATAGAATGGATCGTACCTTAAAAGATATTAAGGTATGGGGAGTTGTCCAGCTTATGCTTAAAACCAGACTCTGGATAACTCAGGGCACGTTTCTGTAATGGCTGTTTGTGGGTTGACCCTGGCTATGACGAGGGTTGATATTCTACCATTTGGAAGATCAATAGTGATATTGTTCTTGACTCGCCACAGTTTTAGTAAAATGGATCTTTTTCAGAAAACAGTAGTGGGGGTATGGTAGAACTGGAAGTGATTCCAGAACCGCAAAACGATTACGGAAAATTTAATAGGACCTATATATTCAATCAGGTTTGACATTCCAATAGCCACTCCGCAGATATGGTGGGTAACCTCAGACACCCGAGAGGTACTTCGGTAGCCTCAAGGACGGTGACAGGGAGGTTCTTATCTACCCAGACTTGACACTACTGATGTTCCAGGCTATGAAACCCGGTAGGAGGGTTGTCAGTGGGAGCAGCGGAAGTTTAGTGGGCAAGTAGCTTATGTCTATTTATAGACTTGAGCAGTTATAGCGGAGATAGATCATCTATTTTTGATGTGACAGTCATGGTTTTGACTTCAATCAGAATAAGGGATGGATCTGTTAAGAAGGTAGTAGGGTGTGATGTCATGGTATCTGGATGACATACACAGAGTGGGAAGTAAAATTCCTATACTACGATCGGTTGTACTGTGGTCGTCACACAGTTGTTTCTCCAGACAGGATATGGATATAATATTTGACATTCTGGTTTCTGGATCTATGGTTTTAGATCTGGATTTGGGTAGTTTCCCAATGTGGGTACTTTGACAGTATTCTAATGGTTTTTAGAATAGTTGACTCCTAGCATGGTGGTGTACCTGCAGGTGATAGAGTCACCCTCTCTAAAGGTGTCGTATAGACTAAAGGGGAGAAGGATGTGCATGATTGGCAGATCACTTGCTTAGGCAATTGAGTCAATCGTGAGATGTCAAGTACCACACCAGATGTTTTTTTTGCACTAGATGCGATAAGTTTGTATTAATCCAATCCTGGAGAAACATAAGGAAGCAGTTTTAGAACATAAGTGGATGTTCTACGGATTTGATGATGGCAGCCTCCTTCGGGAGACGATTATCATTCCAGGCTTCAAAGGTGACATGGTTGACAGAGTGATTGTCAGAGTTATAATTTTTCCCTCTGACGAAGAGGGACAGTATTATGGACAGGTGGTCCAAGAGGATAATGTGGGTGGCATGGTGCCGGATACTGATTAGGTTCAGTGATCGATACAGTCTAAGAAGTTTGGATTTGGAGTTCATTTATGAACTAGGTCCCATCAGGTATCCAGACATATTCTAAGACAGGTATTACTCAATTCGGGAGATGGCTTTCTCCGCGAACTTGAGATTTAGAGAGATATAGAAAGAAACATCTAGGCGGATCCACTCACTGAGGCTATTTCTCGAACACAATAGTTTTACAAACGGGCTTTGTGAAACTGATTAGTAGAGGAGTTGGATGTTCGGTTTCACACGGGCTGTGAGTAGTCGACATCGCAATAATTAGCCTTGAGTGCAAGTGGGAGATTGTTAGAGACAGTGCCCTCATAGTCAATTATTGGATCGTAGGTACGTGATTGCAATGTTTGCGGAGGACCTATACCGGTAGAACAGTCTTACTCGAGATGATAGTATGCTATCTGGTTTGCCTTTATCAGTCGTGTACATGTTCAGGTGACTGATTGCATGTTACACTTTGATAGAGCCCTTAGGATCTTGCTTTACTACCAACAGTATGATGGCGATCATATACGTGAGAGTTGGGTAGTTTATATGCATATCCTTAATTGTGGTCCCTAGTCGTGGGAGTTTCGAGACAGGGCATCGATACTCCGGAGTAGACTAGTGTGTACAGTCGAGACCCCGACGAGGGGCGGTGGCCGGTCTCACAAGCCACTGGTGTCAGTTGGATCACCTAAGATGTATACAGGTGCTCATTGGGTTATGAGTACACCGGACAGGACTCGCCGGGAATCTGCTAGTTAGTACTATACCTATCGTCAGATAGCAGTTCCCTGGTGACATGTGTACAGGTTAGTTCATCGACCTGAGGTCGTCATTTGTCTCGTGTGAGTTCCCACTGTGCTTTGATTTCTACCCTACCACGGCTCAAAAGAGTCGTGCAAACAGGTAGCTTTTGGGTACAGTCCCGAGCCATATGGAGGCACGTGAGCGGATCGGCAGGGGATTCGTCTCTCCCGGTATTGGGGGCGAGGTCGTGCTGTGTCTAGGAGAGCCATTACACAAAGTCCATGGCCATGGCAGGAGATTTACTGGTAGGTACTCCAGTAGTATCTCAGGGTGTTATTGGGCTACACTCCGACACGACTTATACTGCTTCTGGGGGTCTGACGTTACTAGCCCCCTAGGCGGATATGCGATACTCATTGACGAACGGACCGGACTGTATATACATTGTCACTGTTAGGCTCAGTAGGGTTTCTGGATGAGTTCGCTCATCGGCCTCCCTTGAGTTCGCTCATCAGCCTCCTTTGAGGTCAGTCCATGGGCAGCCGTTACGCATAGCTAGTGCCGCTGACGGTTTGTGGTTAAACCCACTGCCAGGGTACTGACGAGTCATTAGAGTCCCCCACAGACAGTTTCCCAAGTTCGGGCGAAACGTTGTAGAGGCCGTATGGTTTTATGGCAGGGTTCGGAAAATGCACGTGCGTTTACGCACGTGTTATTTTTCGGGCAGATGATACTGGTCGGCTTTGGTTTAAGCCGGATCCGAGTATTATATTGAGTAGGTATAATATCTTTGTCTCAGTTGCATTTGTATTCGGTCGTAATACAAGTGCGGGTATATTTATACAGTTTCGGGGTTATCCTGAAAGTTGTTTCAGGATCACTTTTGGAAGTTGCCAGTTTCCAGTTTTCTATCAGCCGTCTTTTAACATTCAGTTAAAGACGGATTTATCTTTTCTTCAGTTGAGGTGAGTCAGTGTTCTAGAAGCATCTAGATGAGGTGACAAGGATTAATTGGTGTTGAGTTTTCATTGGTTGCATTAATGGTTAGATGATGTGTTATTATGACTCATCCTTTGACATTAATGATTCTTGTTTAGCTAAGGATATTTGTTCATGATATTTAGTCTTATGGTTACTCTCCCCTCTCCTACACTCACCTCCCTCTACCTATATATGGCCGGCCCTCTCTCTCCTCTCTCACTCTCTCTCACTTGAGGTTTTCATATGGTTGTAAAAGATATGATAGTATTTGGGGTGCATGGAATTTTACAGTTCATTTCATTCCATCACCCAATTCCCTCGGCAACTTCATTAACCGATCGTCCACGGATTTGGACGAAGTGAGACAAAGTCATCTACTCATTCTCTACATCAATCTTGGTCGTCTCTTCTAGCAAACTTGACGACCGAGTTGCCTCGAGTCAGAGGCGGGAGCCCGTTTAAAGAATCGTCGACGTGGTGCCACCTCGACGAGGATATCGGAGATCGACGAGATCGGAGCAGCCGCAACGGAGCGTGGGATGATGGTTAAAGAACGAAGGACTCGGATCGTTCGGTATAACCTTTCTACACTCTTTACAGTTTGTTAGTTTAGCAATAATGGCAGATCCGGGTTAAAGTATACGATAGCGCCAGTTAAAAAGTTTTTGTTCCGCATTTGGCGTCTGTAGACGGCCGGGGCGCTAGCGTAGACTTACAACCCCATCCAGCACTTCATGGAATCCGGTAACTTGAGCACGCCTCCTTGGGTCAACCTGTACTCCCTACGAGTGCGGCGAATAGCCCGCCAATTCTAGAGTGAAGCCCCCTCCGTCTCAACGCTATGAGATGCGGGCCCGTTTCCCTCTAGAACCCCGCTATCCGTGCACCCCTCCGTGGGGTAATCCTAGTATAGAAAGTAGAAATATATACAACGGGTACATCGACCTCAGCCCGGTCGTGGCCCAAAAGAATAATATACAAACAGGCAGTGACGACAGTCCACATGTCGGACGCTCGTCCCGCAATATCAAATGTACAAATATAACCAAACTGTACTACCATTGCATCCAGGCTATCCACCACGACAAATCCGCAACATCACAGTATAACACAGAAAAATCAACGTGAATGTCACGTTCGCAAATCCATCTAAAAGAACTATAGCAATTAGACGGGATTTACCGATCAAATGACATTCACGGTCGCAGATATAAAGTAAATACTGTGAAGTAACATGTTTAAAATTTTCGATCGACAAAATTTCCCGAAGTGGGTCCTAAGTACAATACTCGGTACACAAAATAAATCTGGGCCCAAACAGAATATACCATAAACCCCAATTCCAAGTCAGAGACCTACTGAAGAAATTTGATGCACTGTGGCTACAGTACGGCGGCGGATCCGCGGCCAAAATGTGGTTACGGCCGCGGAACCGCCGTGCTACAATGAAATCAGCCCACCAAATTTTCTCAGTTCTCTTAAAAAAGCCTGAACATATTTCTGCAATATACCAAATAATTTTTTGACAACAAAAGAAAATCGACAGAAACTGCATGACTTGAAATTGCAGTTTTAGAATTTTCTTTCGATCGAAGTTCTAAACACGTTAGAGCAAGCTAATAAAGGTTAATGGCGTGGCTCTGATACCATGTAAGTCTACTGTAGCGCCCTGGCCGTCTTTCCGATGCCAAAATGCGGAAACAAAAACTTTTCTAAACTAGAAAACCGGCGCTATCGTATACTTTTTCCCGGATCGAACCATTAACCTACTACTAGCTAACTAGATAAAGGGTAGAAAGGCTATACCGATCGATCCGTGTCCTTCGGTCTTTGGCCACCATCCCAAGCTCCCCGCGGCATCTCCGGTCTCGATCTCCTCGTCGGAAAGGCACCACATCACCGAGTCTTTTTACGGGCTCCCACCTCTGAACCAAGGCAACTCGGACACGAAGTTTGCTAGCCGACGTGTCCAAGGTTGCTATAGACTGGGTGTAGAACGTTTTGTCTCGAGGGTTAATTGAAGTTGCCACAATGGAGGAGTGTGATGAAAATTAGCTTTGGAATGAGCTAAGGATTTATGTGCATCACCAAATGAATCAAAAATCCTACACAAAATATTGGGCAGCCCTCTCTAGTCTCGGCCAGAGAAGAGTAAAGTATATGGGGAAAAATTGTGAAGGAAGGTGAGTGTAGGAAAAGCAAGAGGTGATCATAAGCAAAGAATGTCACAACCTTGTCCATTTCAATCCATTCACCAATTAATGCAAAACCTTAAAACAAAGCACTTCTAGAATTCTCATGAAGCATCCATGTGCCACAAAAACCCTCTTGCATTTTGTAAAAGCCACATTTACAAAAAGACCACCTCACATCAAGGAATTTCAGCCAAGAATGGAAGAAAGAAAAACGGCCGAAACGGAATGAAAACTGGCAACTTCAAAAAGCGATCCCGTAATAAATTACAGGATAACCCCGCGACTGTATATACATACCCGCATTTGTATTCCGACCGAATACAAATGCAATGAGACAAAATCTACACCGTACAATACTAGGATCCGGCTTAAACCAAAGCCCGCTAGTATTATCCGTTCGAACAATAACACGTGCACAAGTGCACGCATACGTTCGAACCCTGCCATAAATCTATACGGCCTCTACAACGTTTCGCCCGAAACTTGAGAAACTGTCTGTGGGGGACTCTAAAGACTCGTTAATACTTTGGCTGTGGATTTAACCACTAGCACGTCAGAGGTATTAGCCGTACGTAACAGGCTACCAGGTATTGACCAAAAAGGAGGTCGATGAGCGAACTCATCCTGACACCCTACTGAGCCTGTCAGTTACAATACCTGTACAGTCTGGTCCGTTCGTCTATAAGCATCGCATGGCAGGCCTAGGGGGTTGGTAAAAGTCAGACCCCCAAAAGCGGTACAAGTCGTGTCGGAGTGTAACCCAGAACACCCTGAGATATTACTGGAATACCTACCAGTAAATCTCTTGCCTTGGCCAAGGACTTCGTGTAATGGCTCTCCTAGACACAGCGCGATCTCACCCCCAATACCGGGAGAGACGAAACCCCTGCCGATCCGCTCACTGCCTCCACGTGGCTCGGGACTGTACCCAACTAAAACTTGTTTGCACGACTCCTTTGAGCCGTGGTAGGGTAGTAATCAAAGCACAGCTGGAACTCACACGAGACAAATGACGATCTCAGGTCGATGAACTAACCTGTACACATGTCACCAAGGAACTGCTATCTGACGTCAGGTATAATACCAACTAGCATGTTCCCGGCGAGTCCTGTCCGGTGTACTCATAACCTAATGAGCAGGTATACATCTTAGGTGAACCAACTGACACCAATGGCTTGTGAGACCGGCCACCGCCCCTCGTCGGGGTCTCGACTGTATACACTAGTCTACTCCGGAGTATCGATGCCCTGTCTCGAAAACTCCCACGACTAGGGACCTTTTAAGGATGTGCTTATAGACCCCAGCTCCCACGTATATGATCGCCATCATAATGCTGGCCGTCAAGCAAGAATCCTAAGGGCTCTATCAACATGCTATAGTGACCTGTAAGGTTACCTGAAGCAGTACACGGTGATAAAGATAAACTAGATAGCATACTATCATCTTGAGCAAGACTGTCCTACCGGTATAGGTCCTCCCTCAATCATTGCAATCACGTGCCTGTGATCCAATAATTGACTCTGAGGGCACTATATCCAACACTCTCAGGTGGATGAGAAACCTTACTAAATCGGCGGAGAGGCTGGGGTTCGTCGGTACTACTGAATCCTTTGGTTCTAATAAATCATCAGTTGTAGTTTGTGGTGCTGGAACCTCTTCCACCTCTACCTCTTTGCCACTAATTTCTTTTACAAGAAATTTCTTTTCTAAAAAGGTGGCATATTGAGAAACAAACACTTTTTGTTCTTCAGCACGGTAGAAAAAGTATCCTTGGGAATTCTTAGGATATCCCACAAACTTGCAAAGAACTGATCGTTCCTCGAGTTTGTCCGTATTTTACCTTTTGACATAGGCCGGACAATCCCATATCTTAACTCGTTTAAAATATGGTCCCTTCCCACTCCATATCTCATATGGTGTGGTAGGTACAGATTTAGACGGAACTTGATTCAATAGGTATGCTGTTGTCACAAGCGCATAACCCTAGAAGGAAATAGGTAACTCAGCAGTGCTCATCATATAGCGCTCCATATCTAATATGGTGAGATTCCTCCGCTCCGATACACCGTTGTGCAGTGGTGTATAAGGAGGAGTAAGCTGAGAGAGAATTCCATTCTCTTTTATATAATCTAAGAACTCATTGCTTAAGTATTCTCCTCCTCGATCAGATCGAAGGATCTTAATACTTTTGCCCGTTTGGTTCTCTACTTCGTGCTTATATTCTCTGAATTTCTCAAAATCTTCCGACTTGTGTTTCATCAGGAACACATGCCCGGATCTTGAGAGATCGTCTGTGAATGTAATGAAGTAGGAAGAGCCGTTCCTGGCATGCGTAGACATGGGACCGCATACATCACTATGTACCAGCCCGAAGAGTTCGGTAACTCTTTCTCCATATCCATTAATCGGAGTTTTGGTCATTTTGCCTTTGAGGCAAGTTTCATAAGATGATAATTCGAACGGATTCAAATATCCATCCTTATGTAACTTAGCTAGTCGTGTTGCATTGATATAACCAAGTCTACAATGCCATAAGAAGGATTCGTTCATTTCTGAACTTTTCCTCCTGTTTGTGTTTTGTATATTAAGGACTGTATTTTGATTGAGAATGAATACGCCATTATGTAACGAGCCTGATCCAATCAACTTTTGATTTAAGAAGATATTCATAACATTATCCTGTATTACAAAATTATATCCTTCTTTACTTAACAAAGAAACTGATATAATGTTGCACATAATGTTCGGTATATAATAGCACTCATTTAGAATCAATGCATTACTACTTGGTAATACAAGGTGATATTCGCCAACTGCTTTGGCTGAAATATGTGTACCATTCCCTACTGTTACGGAATGATCGCCCTTTCCCAGTTCTCTACCTTTACGTAGCCCATGTAACAAATTACATATGTGGGATCCCGATCCGGTATCTAATACCCAGGACGTAGAGTGAACTGAGAAACAGTTCTCAATAACTAATACACCCGAAGAAGGTGCATCAATATGCATGTTCTCCGTTTGGGCGGCGTGAGAATCCAGATATTCTCCTATTCTCTGTTCAGTCTTATAACTCTTATAAGAAAGAACGAGACCAACGTTCCCCAGCTGAGTATAACAAGCGGGTTCAGTCAATACATCCATATTATTATCTTGGTTATGGCCTGACATGGTCGCTACCTAGAGAGAGAGAGAAGAAAACAGTTTAGCGTATGCTCTTGCAAGATTAGATTGGTTATTATCTTATCTAATCAGGATGTCTCCCACTGTTTTTATCAAATCTTCCTTCAAACCCTAAAAGGTAAGATTAGCCGGGATTAATTACACCCTACAATTTCGTCAATCTTTCAGCCAGATCTATGTCGGTACTTAAGGGAGGTTCCCCGTGCTTTCGCACGGACCTAATTAAAATAAAACTCGTTTTCCCAGAGGCATAACCCCATTAACACCTTTCTAGACACCTACTTGATCGGCTAATTATCCTGTGTAAAATTCTCCCAGGAATAACTCTTACTCGCAGTGGGTCTCGGGATCCAACTATCTCATAGGAGGTATACAATCTCAATGCAAATTTCAATACTTGAAATTCCCGATAAAGCTTTTGCCCCTAGCAACTTATGACCTTAACATAGTCAACAAATCATAATTGCTAGCCAAGTTCAACCCGTCATTTCCCGATTGAATTAAACTCACCTGTACGACCCTTAACATAGTCAACAAAGTCGTACAACTACCCTAATCCAATCACATCTCATGTTTTAGCAGATAAGTACTAATTAGCTACCGCACACTACGCCTTAACATAGTCAACAAACATAGCACGAATACTAACTAGTCTCTATCTGAAATGATGGAGGGCTGCGCAGGTTTTTCAGAAAACCATGAGCGTAATGAACTTGATATCGTTGTAGAAACAAGTGATTTTGAAAAGGAGTGTTTTTTAGGCTTTTGCAGTTTCGCTAAAGAGGTCACTCCCGGTGAAGGGATCTCGGCTCTTTCCCCATCGAATAAGGTGCTGGGTATATCATATATACCGCTGTGCAAAGCAAGAACTATATAAGCTGTCAAAAACTAAACCGCGAGTTTGTAGCATCTGCCAGTTTAGCTAAAGAGGTCACTCCCGGTGAAGGGATCTCGGCTCTTTCCTCATCGAAAAAGGTGCAGGGTATATCACATATACCGCCATGCAAAGAAAAACTGTAGCTACCCTTTTTATAAAGTTTTTGATTCTACAACAACTTTTAGGTTTCTTTTCTTTCATTAATTTTATTAATAGATCCCATCAGCTTATGCTTCCTAAGCATCACAGTAGAAACGAAAGCAGTAATATTTATATATCAGCATATATATATAGTATGAGCATTCGTCTCAGGCAGTAATATGATCTCATCACAGAACATTGCAGTAGAAGAAAAACATATGAAATATTGGATATACTAGGACGTCCGTATTTTATATCGAGCCTGTATATAACACGGATTCCATGGTCGCGATGAATAGCCAAAACCCACATCCCTAAACCCCTACGAGAGCGGCAAGTAACCCTTCCAGTTCTAAAGTTAGAAGACCCGGTCTCGACTCCTCGAGATGGTCTCCCACTGAACCCTAGAACCCGGTTACTTGTGCTCCCCACCTTGGGTCTATCCTAATACGGAAAAGTAAACAATATACACTGGTGACATCAACCTCATCCCGGAAGTGCCCCAATAAAAGAATATTACATACAAATGAATTTTACATGAATGAAAATAAAAACTCTCATCTTACATAAAACCCCCAGCTATTCAGAACACGACGATCCAATATAACATATCACATCAACACATAATATCTCATATCATCAACGTAAGTAAGTATGCATACACCGATTATCGTTGATGTATAGCAACGAAAACCGGCGATACAACTACATACTACACTTACGGTCACAGGAAAGAAAGTGTAAAACTTGAACATTTGGAATTCACAATCACTTTAGACATCGTAAATCCGAAATATCACATACTTCGCATTTCATGCCTAACTATATGAATTCCACATATTGTATCACATTCCAGATAAATAGACAATATTAAACTTTCCGATCGAATAATCAAATATCCAAGATTTCCTAAATAGCTCAACACTTGAGCGGAGTTCAAAAAATCCCAGAATATGTCATAGTACCAATGGTCCAGCCGTAGAAGGGTCAAACCAACGCCTCCCATGTGGCAACGCCGTACTGCCCCAAACCCTAAGGTTTAGAGGTGGTTCAGATGGTTACACAATCGAGTTAAGGTTTGTGTTCTTCTAGAGGGTCCACCGCATTACTTGCACGTTTTTCCGAAAGATTTAAACTCAAGAAAAATTCAACACTTGAAAGTTTTTCGTGTCGGGAAAAAGTGAGGTAATGATATCCGTTCGAACATTAATACTTTCTAAATTATCCGGAAAACAGAACGAGGTTAAACTTTCCGATCGAATCAACGATTACAAAATATCCCCAGAAAACTCAACACTTGAGCAAGATTAAAAATACCCAGAAATATGAAGAAATACCAACGGATATTACCGTGCCAAAAACAAAGCAGAATTCTCCTGTACGGCCGCGGATCCGCGGTGCAAGCATGGTATTGCCGCAGTTTCGTGGCGGTTTGTGGGAATTACTTGCTCGTTTTTCACAGTAATTCTTATAATTCCCTGCTGATTTTTTTGAGTATTTTTAATGCAGAAAAAACCAACTTTTTAGAAAATTTCCAGATAGGGGGTATATTTCGACGTTTCGGGGTTTGATCGGACATTTAACTTCGTAAACACGTTGCCTAATGCTCTAGCTTGGCTCTGATACAACTGTAGGGTTACTAGGAACTCATACAAGGGTCTATAAGGCATCAACCATGCCCGATTTAAAATTTAGACGTGCCGAACAACCCAAAGCGAGGATCTTTGCTAGATAATTAGGGTTACACATGCAAGTAAACATCTTTACAACAAAGAGAGAGGGATTACAACCTTTGTAGTCCGCTCCTTCGCTTCATAAGCTCCGAGTAGAAGTTCCTTCGCCGCGATCCATGATCTCCCAGACTCAAGATAGGCTCCACAACCCGAATGATCCATGCTTGCTTGTAGTCTTCCTTCTCGAAGATGATCTACCTCGAAGTTTCTTTAACTCAAGCTCTCACTCACTAATGAGGTGAACACCCTAATCTAATTGGCTAGATTAGATGATGATGATGAAGTAGGATTTACACTCTCTTTTATTATCAATTTCTCACACTTATTCATCAAAAAATAAAAACCTAGAAATTTTTCTTTTAGAGCTCAAGGAAGAAGAAGAAGAATGAATATCCTTTTGTCATGAATAATGAATAATCACTTATGGTTACAAATGGAACACTTGAGTTAAGCATGAGTGGCTTAACTCATGTTGAGATTTAATTTAGGGTGAAGGATTTTGGTTGGGTTAGAAATATTTAGCAAAATATCAACCATAATATCTTTGCTAGAAACAAAGTAAAACCTTCTAGAAGCATCATGAAAGAGCTAACCCAAATCAAACCCTAACCATGCTTAATCTCCACTAATCATGTTGCATTAGTAATCATAACATGTTACAATATTATATATCACATATATAATATATATTTGTAACAAAAGAAAATAATACAATTAACATATATTGCATATATATCAATATATTATCCGGTGAGAAAATGAATCAATAAAGTGAGCCAATATTAGATAATGAAATGTAATATATCACATATATAATTATACATTAAATTATCGAATCAACACTTGATCCGACAATCCGGCTATACCGCATATAACCGGTTAATATATCATATACCGATTCATCGAATCAACACTTGATCCGATGACCCGGCTCATATCAAAATATCGTGAGAATAGAATACGGTATCTCATATCGTATTATTATCGGTCATGCACATATCACATATGTGCCCCTACTGCATTTTGCCAGAGTCAAGAAACCTCTGTGTAGGACTCTAAAGAATCGTCAATGCGCCGGCAGTAGGTGATGATCATATCAAACACCTATAAGCTGCAAGCGGTCAGCTAAACGTAACAGCCACCCAGGTATTGAGCGATCAGAAGATCAACAAGAAAGCCTGTACATTCTCCTGTGAATCCAATCAGAAACACTCCCGTACAGTCCGGTCTCTTTGTCTGATATGTCGCATATCTAGTCTAGGGGTGGTATACGTCAGACCCCAGTAACTGATAAGTCGTGTCGATGTGAGGCTCATAACAGGTTGAGAAACTACTGATAACACTTACCAGTAGTACTCTCTATCAGCCATGTCTAGGGACTTCCAGTTATAACCAATCGAACACAGCACAACATCAACTCCCTATACCGGGAGAGACGAATCCCCTCCTATCGCTCATTGCCTCCTTGTGATTCGGGATTGTACCCAAAAGCCACCGTTTTGCACGCCCACTTGGACGTGGTAAGGTGGAAATCAAAGCACAGTGGGAATCACACAAGACTCTATGACGATCTCGGGTCTACAGACTAACCAGTACTAGTGTCACCAGAGAACTGCCATCTGACGTGAGGTATAATACCATCTGGGAGTTCTCGGCGAGTCCGTCCAGTGTACCCAGTCTCCATTGAGCACCCGTACACCATCTTTGATGTCAAACACCGATGGATATGGGATCATCCATCTCCCATCATATGGGTCAAGATGCGTATATGCTAGTCTACTCTGGTGTATCGATGCCCTGTCTCGATACACCCTCGACTAGGAACAGTTATAGGATGTACTCATCGACTACCGTAGCCCCACTAGTATGATCTCATCAAAGTCCCAGTAGTCAAGTATAGATCCTAAGGGCTTATCAACATGTGAGAGTAAGACAGTAATCTAATATAAGTCAACATGTTAAGATAAAGAGAAACCAAATAGCATACTATCATGACGAGCAAGAAAGTCCACTCTATATATATCCAAGCATCCATTATAATATAGATCATATGTACAACAATGGCCTCTAGGGTATATACATAACTAACACCGAGAACTCCTATGTGGTATTATATCTCACGTCGGATAGCAGTTCTCAGGTGACACTAGTACAGGTTAGTCTGTAGACCCGAGATCGTCTTAGAGTCCTGGGTGTCCTCCCACTGTACTTTGATCTCTACCCTACCATGGCTCTACTAAGTCGTGCAAACATATAGATTTTGGGTACAGTCTGTTAGTTATATGTATGCCCTAGAGGCCATTACTGTTCATACGATGTATATTGTAATGGATGCTTGGACATATATAGGGAGGACTTTCTTGCTCGACATGATAGTATGCTATCTGGTTGTACTTTATCTTAACATGTACTCTGATTGTCTCTATATAACATATTAATAAAGCCCTCAGGATATGAACTCGACTACTGGGATTATGATGAAATCATACGACTGGGGCCACGGTAGTCGACGAGTACATCCTATAACTGTTCCTAGTCGAGGGTGTATCGAGACAGGACATCGATACACCAGAGTAGACTAGCGTATACGCATCTTGACCCATATGATGGGCGATGGATGATCCCATATCCATCGGTGTTTGACATCAAGGATGGTGTACGGGTGCTCAGTAGAGACTGGGTACACTGGACGGACTCGCCGAGAACTTCCAGATGGTATTATACCTCACGTTAGATGGCAGTTCTCCGGTGACACTGGTACAGAGTAGTCTGTTGACCCGAGATCGTCATAGAGTCTTGTGTGATTCCCACTGTGCTTTGATTTCCATCATACGACGTCCAAGAGGGCATGCTAAATGGTGGCTTTTGGGTACAGTCCCGAATCACATGGAGGCAATGAGCGATAGGAGGGGATTCGTCTCTCCCGGTATAGGGAGTTGATGTTGTGCTGTGTTCGATTGGCTATAACTGGAAATCCCTGGCCAGGGTTGCTGAAATTTACTGGTAAATGTTATCAGTAGTTTCTCGAACAGTTATAGACCTCATATCGACATGACTTATCGAGCTACTGGGGTCTAACGTTTACCACCCCTAGGCGAGATATGCGGCATATCAGACGATGAGACCGGACTGTACGGGAGTGTTACTGATTGGATTCGCAGGAGAATGTACAGGCTTGCTTGTTGATCTTCTGATCGCTCAATACCTGGGTGGCTGTTACGTTTAGCTGACCGCTTACAGCTTGTGGGTGTTTGATATGATCATCACCTACTGCCGGTGTATTGACGATTCTTTAGAGTCCTTCGCAGAGGTTTCTTGACTCAGGCAAAACGGAGTAGGGCCACATATATGATATGTGCAGGACCGAGGAAAATGCGATATGAGATACCGTATTGGATTCTCGCGATATATGATATCGGCCGGGTATATGTGATATAGCCGGGTCATCGTATTAGTCGGTTATATGCGATATAGCCGGATTGTCGGATCAAGTGTTGATTCGATAATTTAATGTATAATAATATATATGATATATTAAATTACATTAACTAATATTAGCTCACTAAAAGATTCTTTTTCTCACTCGGATAATACATTGATATATATGCGTTATATGTTAATTGTATTATTTTATTTTGTTATAATAAATATTATATATGTGATATATAACATTGTAACATGATATGATTATTAATGCAACATGATTAGTGGAGATTAAACAAGGTTAGGTTTAAATTGGGTAAGTTGTTTCATGAACATTCTAGAAGGTTTTTCTTTTGTCATGGAAAAGATATTATGCTTGATATTTTCAAGTGACTCACCTTTAACCCAACCCAAACCCTAGCCCTAGTTAAATCTCTACAGGGATTTAGTTGACCATGGTTGCATTATTCATCATTATTATCTTTTCATTATTCATCACAAAAGGTTTACCATTATTCTATCATCTTCTTCCTTGAGTTCTTCATGGAAAAGCTTTCTAGGTTTTTCCTAAGTGATGAAAATGAGTGAGAATATGAAAACAAATGAGAGCTAAAATCCTACTTCATCATCCTCATCTATCCTTGCCATTTAGATTAGGGTGTTCACTTCATTTAGTGAGTGTTAGCTTGTGTTAATGAAACATCAATATAGATCATCTTTGTTATCGAAGATCGGAAGCAATCTTGCAACTTTCTCTTCGCGGAGCCTCTCGAGAGTCCGGAATACGATGATCGCAGCGAAGGGACCTCAACACGGAGCTTAAGAAGTGAAGGACCAGATCTACAAAGGTTGTAATCCCTCTCACTTAGTGTTAAAGTGTTTAACATGCTTGTTTTCGCCTAAACTCTAGTTTGAAGATCTGTTAAGGGTTGTTCGGCACGGCTAAATTTTAAATCGGGTATGGTTGATGTCACGTAGACCCTTGTGCCTGTGCCTAGCAACCCTACACTGGTATCAGAGCCAAGCTAGAGCTTTAGGCAAAATCTAGGCGAAGTTTAAAGTCCGATCGAACCCCGAAACCCCGACACGGACCCTTCTCTGGAAATTTTATAAAAATGTGATTTTTTGTGAATTAAAAATACTCAAAAAAATTAGCAGGGAAATCTAAGGATAACTGTAGAATACGAAAACCTAATTCCACTGTAGCGCCGCGGATCCGCCGCAATACCCTGCTTTTGGCGGCGGTTCCGCGGCCGTATGTGGAGATCAGGGACTCATTTTTCTACAGTAACATCCGTAGGTGTTTCTTCATATTTCTGGGAATTTTTAATTATATTCAAGTGTTGAGTTTTCTGGGTTGTATTGGGGACTCGTTGATTCGATCGAATAATTGAACTTCATTTATTTTGTCCGGTTAATTTCTAGAACGTGTTAAAAAGTTCGAACGGATATCAATAACTCACTTTTTCCCCTGCCGGAAAATTTCTAAGTGTTGGATTTTTCCGTAGTTTAAGAACGTTCTAAGTCGTGCAAGTAACGCGATGGACCCTCTAGAAGACAACAAACCTTAACTCGATTATGTGACCGTCTTGAACTGCCTCTAAACCTTAGGGTTTGTGGCAGTACGGCGTGCCACATGTGAGGCGTTGGCTTGACCCTTCTACGGCTGGACCATTGGTACTGTAGCATGTGATGGATGTTTTCAAGCTAATTTTAAGTGTTGAGAACTTTTTGGAAAACTTGGGTGTTTGATTATTTGATAGGAAAGTTTAACACTGTCTATTTATCTGGAATGTGATACAATATTTGGAATCCACAAGTAGTTATAAGATAACTAATTTGAATGTTATAAATCTAGCAGTTCAGTCTCAATTGATCGGTTGCCACGGAATTTTGATGTGATCAAAAGTCCGTCGCAATCATGTAGCATACGCGGATACTCGCCGGGTAAACTTAATAGACAGCCATGCCCCATAGCCCCGACCAAGTGACTGTAGGAGAACCCCGTCGCCAAAAGCATCCGTTCGGGTGCTCGCGGCAGCGGTGTTCCGCCTTAGTGCACTTCGTCGACGGCATCGAGAGTGCGGCCGTCTACTAAAGTTTACGACTAGCATTCGATCAGGATGTCGGGAATCTTGTTGAATTTCCCGACTTGATATTGAAAAGAGTTTTCGATAATGAGACTAAAATGCGGGGTTTATAATTGTTAGGCATGCGATGTCTAAGGAATTCATATGGTTAGGGATGCGATGTCTAATGAGGATGCGGATTCCAACTGTTGTAGTTTTACACTTTCTTTTCTGTGACCGTAAGTGTAGTATGTAGTTGTATCACCGGTTTTCGTTGCTATACATCGACGACAATTGGCGTATGCATACTTACTTACGTTGATGACATGTGATGTTATGTGTTGCTGTGATATGTTATATTGGATCGTCGTGTTCTGAATAGCCGGGGTTTTTATGTTAGATGACGGTTTTTATTTTCATTCATGTAAAATTCATTTGTATGTAATATTCTTTTATTGGGGCACTTCCGGGCTGAGGATGATGTCACCATTGTATATTATTTACTTTTCCGCATTAGGTAGACCCAAGGCGGGGAGCACAAGTAACCGGGTTCTAGGGTCCAGTGGGAGACCATATCGAGGAGTCGAGACCGGGTCTCCTAACCCTAGAATTGGCAGTGTTACTTGCCGCTCTCGTAGGGGTCTAGGGATGTGGGTTTGGATATTCATCGCGACCATGGAATCCGTGTTTTATACAGCTCGTATTGAAAACACAGACATCCTAGTATATCCAATATTTCATATATGTTCTTCTGCTGCAATGTTCTGTGATAAGATCATATTACTGCCTGAGATGAATGTTTATATTATATATATGAGATACATATTATATATTGTTGATTTCGTTTCATATCTGATGCTTGTGAAGCATAATAAAATGGGACTTCATTAATGAGATTAATGAAATAAAAGAAACCTAAGATGTTGTAGAAACTTGTTTAAAAACTGGTAGCTCTAGTTCTTGCTTTGCATAGCGGTGTTCCTTGTTGAACATCCAGCACCTTATTCGATAAGGAAAGAGCCAAGATCCCTTCACCGGGAGTGACCTCTTTAGTGAAACTAGCAGATGCTACAAACTCGGTTTATCTTTTGATTGCTTCTATAGTTCTTGCTTTGCATAGTGGTATATATGATATATCCTGCACCTTATTCGATGAGGAAAGAGCCGACGATCCCTTCACCGGGAGTGACCTCTTTAGCAAAACTAGAAAAGCCTAAAAAACACTCCATTTAAAATCACTCGATTCTACAACGATATCAAGTTCATTACGCACAAGGTTTTCTTAAAAACCTGTCGTAGCCTTCCGTCATTTTAGATAAGTACTGGTTAGTATTCGTCCTGCGTTTGTTGACCTTAGCCAAGGCGTAGTGTGCGGTAGCTGATTAGTCCATATCTGTATAAGCATATGATGCGATTGAGTTAGGGTAGTCGTGCGACTTTGTTGACCTTAGCCAAGGGTCGTGCGGGTGGGTTTAATTCAATCGAGAAATGACGGGTTGAACTTGGCTAGCACTTATGATTTGTTAACCTTAGCCAAGGTCATAAGCTGCTAGGGGCAAAATTATCGGGAATTTCAAGTGCTGAAATTTGAAATGAGATTGCATACCTTCTATGAGATAGTTGGATCCCGATACCCGTTGCGAGTAAGAGTACTCTTGGGAGAGTTTTACACATTACAATTAGCCGATCAAGTAGGTGTGTAGAAAGGTGTCAACGGGGTTACGCCCCTGGGAAAACGAGGTTTACTTTAATTAGGTTCGTGTGAAAGCACGGGGGACCTCCCTCAAAGTACCGGCACTGGCCTGGCTGAAAGATTGGCAAACTTGTAGCGTGTAATTAATCCCGGCTAGTCTTTCCTTTTAGTGTTTGATGGAAGATTTGACTAAAACAGTGGGAGACATCCTGATTAGATATATTAGATAACCAATCTAATCTTGCAAGAGCATACGCTGAGTGTTTTCTTCTCTCTCTCTCCAGGTAGCGACCATATCACGCCTTAATCAAGATAATAATACGGATATATTGACCGAACCCGCTTGTTATACTGAGCTGGGGAACGTTGGTCCTGCTCCAACTTATAATTGTTATAAGACAGAGCAGGAAATTAGGGAATACCAGATTTCCCGTGCCGCACAAACGAAGAAAGTGCATGTTGATGCATCATCTTCGGGTGTGTTCTTTACAGAGACCTGTTTCTCATTATCCTTTACTTCCTGAGTATGAGATACCGGATCAGGATCCCACATATGTAATTTATTACATGGGCTACAGATAGGTAGAGAACTGAGAACGGGTGATAAGTTTCATGAGATAGAAATGGTGCAAGTGTTGCAGCCAAGTCTGTTGGTCACTATCACCCTGTATTACCAGAATACATTGATTCTGAATGAATGTTATTAGATACCGAACCTGATATACAACATCATATCAGTCTCTTTATTAGTAAAGAAAGGATATAATTTTGTATTGTTGGATAATGTTTTGAACATTTCCTATATCAAGAGTTGATCGGTTCAGGTACATTATCTAAAAGCATAGACGTTCTAAATCAAACTACAGTTCTTAGTATACGGAACACACACAAGAGGAAGAGTTCAGAAATGAACGAATCCTTCTTGAGGCATTGTAGACTAGGTCATATCAATGCGACCCGACTAGCTAAGTTAAATTTAGATGCATATTTAAATTTGTTTGAATTTACATCGTGTGAAACTTGCCGGTCATGTCACAAAGATAAGATGACCACAGCTCTGTTTATTGGAAACAGAGAAAGAGTTAGTGAACTCTTGGGATTGATACATGATGATGTATGTAAGGTTCCCTGTCTACACATGCCAAGACCGGCTCTTTGTACTTCATTACATTCTCTGATGATCTCTCAAGATTCAAACATATGTTCCTGTTGAAACACAAGTCCGAAACTTTTGAGATATTCACAGAATATAAGTTAGAAGTAGAGAACCAAAATACGGGTATAAGTATTATGTCCTTTGATGAGATCAGGAAGGAGAATACTAGAGCACGGAATTCCTGGACTGTTCTAAAGGAGAATGAGATTCTCTCTCAGCATTACTCCTTCGTATACACCATAGCACGATGGTATATCGGGGCAGAGCAATAGCACCCTATGTGATATGGTGTGCTCTTTGATGAGTACAACTGAGTTTCCTATTTCCTTTTGGGAGTTATGCACTTGAGAAGCTGCATACCTATTGAATAGGGTTCAAATCAAATCAGTTGCCTACCACTTCATATGTGATATGGAATAGGAAGAGCCCATATCTTAAGTAAGTTAAGATTTGGGTTGTCCGGCCTATATCTAAAAAGAAAAAATCCGGACAAGCTCGAGGTAAAGTCAGATCTATGGAAGTTTGTTGGATATCCCAAGCATATGCAAGGGAATATCTTCTACCTGACAGAGAAACAAAATATGTTTTGTTTCTCAACATGCCACCTTTGTGAAAGGGAATTTCTTGTGGAGAAATTAGTGGTCATGAGGTAGAACTGGAAGGAGTTCCAACTATACAAACTACAGCAGATGATTTGGTAGAACCAAAGGATTCAATAGTTTCCAATGAACCTCACCCTCTCCACCGATCTAGTAGGGTTCCTCACCCACCTGAGAGATACTTTGTTTTCTCTATGACAGTGGGAGCGAGGATTGCATCATGAGATGATGACCCAACTAGTTTCGTGCTGGCCATCAGGAGTGGGACTCTGTAAGAATGGCTGGATGCTTAGTGATCTGAGATGGAATCCTTATACACCAACAAAGTATGGACTTTGGTTGCTTTATCTGAAGGGTTAAATCCCCATCAGGAGCAAGTATATCTTGAGAAGATTACTTGGTGTACATAGAAAAGTTGAGACTTTCAAAGCTATGCTTAAGTGCATCCAGATCCTACTTGCCACGGCTACATACCATGACTACGATATCTGGTGGTTGGGTGTCATGATTGCTTTTCTAAATGATGTTTTGGAAGAGAGCGTCAATAAGTACACAGCCAGAGCGCTTCGTAGACAGTGGGAGCAGCGGAAACGTGTGCAAGATGTTTTATGCGATAAAGCAGGCATCTCGGAGTTGGAACATCTGTTTTGATGTGGTAGTCAAAGAGTTTAACTTCATCAAAATGGTAGATGTACCTTGTACAAACAAAAAGGTAGTTGGGAGTATGGTGGTGATCCTCGTAGAGTGCGTGGATGACATACTCTTGATAGGGAAGGAGTTTCCTATGCTACGCTCGGTCAATCTCCGCTTATCACAAGGATTCTCCATATAGGATCAAGATGATACCACCTAAATCCTGGGTTTTGGATCTATGAGATAGATCTAATTGGATATTAGGATACTCACTAGTTGTAATGAGATGGTATCAATCGATCCTGGGGAGAATCACTGGAAAGGTTCCAGGATGATAAAGACGACTGAATGTCAGTCGCAGGCATTGTCTTTACCCTCAGTGGAGGGACGGTATGTTGGAAGAGTTCCAAGCTAGATACCATGACATAGTAGACGATTAAAGGCAAGATACATCGTTACCAAGGATGCTACCAAAGAGAAAGTCTGGATATATAAGTTCATGAGATGAACTTCGTTCCTACCATTGTGTGATAATGGAGTTGTGGCTTTTGCCAAGGAACCCCCCGTCCCATCAGAAATCCAGATATAATTCTTAGGCAGTATCACCTGATCATGGAGATGGTTGATCTCCAGGGAGATCCAGGATACGAGAGTAGACACAGAGGACAACAGCGCGGATCTACTCACAAAGGCCATTTTCCCAGTAGAGACTTTTATGGGATGGTTGAGTATGAGATACTTCAACCACAGCTAATTGTTGGGTATGTGATACCACAACAGATGGCCCTAATGCAAGTGGGAGATTGTTAGTTATATGTATGCCCTAGAGGCCATTACTGTACATACGATGTATATTTTAATGGATGCTTGGACATATATAGGGAGGACTTTCTTGCTCGACATGATAGTATGCTATCTGGTTGTACTTTATCTTATCATGTACTCTGATTGTCTCTATGTTACATGTTGATAAAGCCCTTAGGATATGTACTCGACTACTGGGACTATGATGAGATCATACAAGTGGGGCCACGGTAGTCGACGAGTACATCCTATAATTGTTCCTAGTCGATGGTGTATCGAGACAGGGCATCGATACACCAGAGTTGACTAGCGTATACGCATCTTGACCCATATGATGGGCGATGGATGATCCGATATCCATCGGTGTTTGACATCAAGGATGGTGTACGAGTGCTCAGTAGAGAGTGGGTACACTGGACGGACTCGCCGAGAACTCCCAGATGGTATTATACCTTACGTCAGATGACTGTTCTCCGGTGACACTGGTACAGAGTAGTCTGTTGACCCGAGATCGTCATAGAGTCTTGTGTGATTCCCACTGTGCTTTGATTTTCATCATACCACGTCCAAGAGGGCGTGCAAAAAGGTGGCTTTTGGGTACAGTCCCGAATCACATGGAGGCATCGAGCGATAGGAGGGGATTCGTCTCTCCCGGTATAGGGAGTTCATGTTGTGCTGTGTTCGATTGGCTATAACTGGAAATCCCTGGCCAGGGTTGCTGAGATTTACTGGTAAGTGTTATCAGTAGTTTCTCGAACTGTTATAGACCTCATATCGACACGACTTATCGAGCTACTGGGGTCTGACGTTTACCACCCCTAGGCGAGATATGCGACATATCAGACGATGAGACCGGACTGTACGGGAGTGTTACTGATTGGATTCGCAGGAGAATGTACAGGCTTGCTTGTTGATCTTCTGAGCGCTCAATACCTGGGTGGCTGTTACGTTTAGCTGACCGCTTGCAGCTTGTGGGTGTTTGATATGATCATCACCTACGGCCGGCGTATTGACGATTCTTTAGTGTCCTAAGCAGAGGATTGGCACGACCGCGGATAATGCCGTCACTGCCCGAAATTGGCACGTGACGGCCCTAATACTACGCAACGCCTAAAGACGTAACACAGTAAAAGAAAGCCAAAACCCAGAAATCTAAACCATGAAAATACGGAAAAAATAATAAAAGTTTTTGAAACATTTGAAATCACAACCTAAATTCTTTAAAAAGTCCAACTTTCGTTCTTTAAAATTTTGGCAGCACCTCCTTTGTAAAAACTGGCCCCAAAAATGGGTACAACAAAAATTTAAATAAAGCATCCACAAACGGGAGCAAATACACGCCCACAGGAGGAAAACAAACACCACCACAAATATACGACGCCGTAGAGAAGAAATAAAGACAATAGAAAGGAAACTATAAAAAAGACAACAAATCCACAAATAATATACAATATCGTCCTCACCAAGTCTCTAAGTCAACAACATAACAGTAGATGGAGAGTACAAGATACAATGAATATACAATACAAAATACAGATAACCACAAAAACCCACCTAAGCAAAACGGCACACTGTGAGCCGATGCGGTATTTGTAGCAAAAGATGATAGATGAATAGCCAGTCTCGACTACTCTGGGTTGCACCCTGCAATACCTGTGGCACAACGGGGGTGATGTTAGTGTATATGCCCTAGAGGCCATTACTGTATCATACTAGTTTGTATATTACTTAATGGAAGCTTGGGATATTCACCTTGTATATACAATCTTGCTCAAAATAGTAGTATGCTACTTGGTTTGTTTCTACTTCAATGTGTACATGTGTTTATTTTATTATATTACCTATACACGTTAGTGGAGCTCTTAGGATCTTTGCTTGATTACCAGCGTTGTGATGGCAGTCACACTAGTGGGGCTGGGTAATCTATAAGCACATCCTTATGCAGGTCCCTAGTCGCAGGACTATCGAGACAGGGCATCGATACTCCGGAGTAGACTAGCGCATGCGCTTCTCGTCCCAGTGTGGGAGACGATCTGTCCCACAGTCGTTAGTACGTCATACTGGAGATAGTATGCGGGTGCTCGTTAGGTTACGAGTACACTGGACAGGACTCGTCGGGAACTGACCGGTTGGTATTATACCTATCGTCAGTTATCAGTTCCTAGGTGACATGAGTACAGCTTAGTCCGCTGACTTGACACTATCACTTCGCCTCGAGTGTGTTCCCACTGTACTTTGATTACCACCCTACCACGGCTCAAAGGAGTCGTGCAAACAGGTAGTAGTTGGGTGCAGTCCCGAAGCACTTGGAGGCAGTGACGGTTAGACAGGATTCGTCTCTCCCGGTATTGGGGGTTGATATCGCGCTGTGTCTAGGAGAGCCATTACACGAATAGTCCCTGGCCAGGGCAAGCGGGATATACTGGTAGGCTTCCAGTGTTATCTCAGGGTGTATTGGGCTTCACTCCGACACGACTTGTACCGCTATTAGGGGACTGACGTTTACCGCCCCCTATGCCCGCCATGCGATGTATCAGACGAACAGACCGGACAGTACGGAGATTGTCACATTCAGGCTCAGTAGGAGTTCAGATGGGTTTCACCTCGTCAGTCTTCTTGTCGGCATCTACCTGGGGACCGTTACGCACAGCTAGTGCCGCTTGCGGTCTGTGGTTAAACCCACTGCCAGCGTAGTGTCGAGTCTTTAGAGTACCACACAGAAAGCTATTCGCCTTTAGGCAAAAGAGTAGAGGTCGCATGGTTTTGCGACAGGTTGCATGGTTTTGCGACAGGGTTCGGTCACATCCGTGCACTTGTGCACGTACAGTGTCCGGACAGTTTACACTAGCGGGCTTTGGTTTAAGCCGTATCCTAGTGTACCTTTTGGGATTGGTTTTATCCAGTATGCATCCGTGTTCCTCGGAACGCGGATGCGGGTGTGTATGCACCATTGACGGAGAGACAGAGGCAGAGGATTCTCATTAGGGTTGTTGACCGTTGACCGTTGACTATTGACCTTTTGCTCAACCCTAATGAGATTATGATATATGATTAACAATAATATTAATTAAGCATTGTGGTGACATGGTTGTTGAGGGGTTGACTTTGTTGACTTGTTGACTTTGTTGACCGGTTGACTAGGTTGGACTAGTTGACCATCATGATGACAATGGCTATCTTTTCATGGCAAAGACTTTTTTACTTGCTTGTTTCTCTTGTGAGAAATGAGTGCATGAAATGATATGGCTATTGTAGCTTAAACCATTTACACAATACTTGATTACTATTTTGTGATGATGGTTTTGGATTATGAGAGCCAAGAGAGAAAAGTCTTCTATCATTCTATCATTCTCATTCTCTCTCTTGTTCTTGAGCTCTCATCTCCTTCCTCTTGCTCTCCCTCTCTTTTGTCTATGGTTCACTTGTCTCATGTGTTGAGAAACAAGAACCATAGAGTAAAATCCCAACACACTCTTCTCTACTCATTCTAGTTCATAAGGTTTAGCAAACCAAGTGAACTAGTCTCTTCAAAGACCGAAGAAGAAGCCAAAGGTAGAAGCTTTCAGGTGGATCTATCTTCGGCGCAAGGAGACGACGGAGTGAAGCCGATCCGGACAACCATCGAGGCTTGAAGACGAAGGAGTTCAAGAAAGAATGGTATAACCCCCTAACCGAGTAGTTATCAACTCCTACTTAGGTTGTTAGTTAGATGTTTAACAAAGATCCGGTTTTTAGTCCATGTTACCACCTCTAGAAAATAGTTTTTCACCAAATTCCGCATGCCCGAAAGTACCGGGAGAGGTAGCATGGACTTACAGTGGTGTCAGAGCCTAGTTAAACTCTATCTAACATGTTAGCAAAGTAGCTAGAAGATCGATCAAAGAAAAAGTCCCGAAATGAACCCCGTTTTCAAATTTTCTGTCGATTTTCAAAGTGCTGCAAAAATTATTTGAGATACACCAAAAATCGTTTTTAGAGTATACTGTAGAAAAATGGTCCCTTGGTCTCATCAAAGCGCCGCGGAAACGCGGCAATAGCTTGCTATTGCCGCGGTTCCGCGGCCGTCTTGGCTCCTCTCTGGGTCTTCTTTGCTACAGTATGTTCATAGGGGTAATTTGGGATTTTTGGAATATGTTTTTTCTGCCCAGATTTTCCAGAACGAAAATTTTTTATTTGGGGCGTATAAATCCGTATTTTTGATCGAACTTCTAAAAGGCTTAAGCTGACGGGTTTTTCTATGATGTGATATTTGTATTGAACGTCTGCTAATCGCTATATGTCGATTAGTAGGGGTTATACAAATCTATGATCTGTAATGTTATTGGAATGTGTATATGAATTCATTGGATTGTCGCGGGTGAATAGCCAGGGGTTGTGAGACGAGAGTTTTCTTTTCTTTCAATTCATGTAAATTTGTAAATTGATGTAATAATTATTTGTATGGCCGCACAACCGGGTCGAGGTTGTAGCCGTCATTGTATAATTTCTTTTTACTGTTTTTGCTCCTAGGATAGACCCATGGATGGGGTGCACAAACTACCGGGTATGCCGAAGTGCCGAGTAGCTTACTCACGGAGTTGAGGGAGGTTGCTTCGCTTCGGGTACTTGGCGGGTAGTTTGCCGCACCCGTAGGGGTCTTGGGTGGGGTCGTGGCTATTCACCACGACCGTGTAATCTACTTTTCGTTACAGGCTCGTACGAATTGCGGATTCCTAGTATATCCAATGTGTTCATCTGTGATCTGAAATGGCTATCATTGCAGTATATCTATATATGATATTATTTAGGCGTTGCTTATGTTTTACAACCGCGCTAGCCCAGCCCCCGCTCTGTCGTTAGTTAAGTAACCTAACGGGTAATGACGGGGCCCCGTGGCGAATGCGAATGGCATAAGCGTACGTCATATTTTGGTTGTTTTCTGCAATGGTAGGGTTAAATGATGGGACGCATTAAAAGAACTAATGCAAGAATATCACGCATTAAAAGAACTAATGCAAGAAAATAAACCAAGTTAAAGTCGTTGGAACACTTTCGAAAAACCACTCGGTTCTTTTCAAAATCAACTTTTAAAATGCGGAGTTTGAGCCACTCCTTTTAAAAGCTATCTCGTTCCATCGACTATATCAAGTTCACTACGTTCACGGTTTTGCCAAAACCATCCGTAGCCCTCCATCATTTCAGTTAAATATTCGGTAGTATTCAAGCTGTGTATTTTGACCTCACGCCAAGGCATAGTGATTGGTAGCTGCCGGATATTTATCTGTTGCATAGATAGAATGCGTTGGTTTGAGACAGTCGTAATGCCATTTTGGCCTACGTCAAGGGTATGTACGGGCGGGTTCAAATTAACCTGGATAATGATGGGAAGAACTTGACATGTGACTTATGACATTTTGACCTCACGCCAAGGTCATAAGAGCATGGGGCAAAAATCCACATCGGGAGTTTCAAAAGAACTAAAACTTGCTAGTGTTGCACACCATTTGGAGTGTGATGATTCTGGTAGGATTCCTTCAGTTTCGTCACGCGATGATATTTGGATCCCGATCCTACTGTGAGTATATGCTACTCCTCGGGAAATTTCTCACTTAACGATCAATGCTACAAACCAAGTAGGTGTCTAGAAAGGTGTTAGCGGGGCTACGCCCCCAGGGAAAAGAGGTTATTTAATTAAGGAACTTCGCGAAAGCGTTGGAAAACCTCTCTCGAAGTACCGACACCAGCCTGGCCGAACGGTTAAGCAAGTATTGTACGGTGAGATTGATCCTGACTAATTCTTCCTTTTTGGTTTGAGGAGGGATTCGAGAAACAGTGGGAGCCATCCTGTTTAGACAAATTAAAAACCATTCTAAACTTGCAAGAGCATCAAGCTGAGTGTTTCTTCTCTCTCCTAATTGCAGCGACCAATCGACATGACTGGACTTAAGTTACTCCTAGATAAAAACATACTGACAGGGCCAAACTACAAAGATTGGCTTAGGAATGTCAAGATGGCAATCACTTACGACAAGCTGGGGTATCTCCTTACCACCAAAGCTCCCCCTGTCCCAAGTCCCACCTCCAGCGTCGCGGATAAGGAAATCCGTAAGACTTGGGAGATTGATAGCGCGAAGGCCAAGTGCCTCGTGCTTGCCTCTATGGACAACGAACATCAGAGGAGGCACGAGAATATGAACCTTGAATCCATATTTCTCCATACAAAAGAATTGTATGGAGAGCAGTCTCGTATCGCAAGATACGAAGTGTCGAAGAAGTTATTTTCGGCAAGGTTGGCCGTCGGATCATCGGTAGCGGAACACGTGCTTAAGATGATTGGCTTCATTGAGGAGCTCGCGGAACTTGGGACCACGTTGGAGAATGAGCTCTATACTGACTTGATTCTCCAGTCCCTTCCTTCCACTTATGCCCAGTTTATACTGAATTTCAACTTACAAGAAAAAGAAGTTGAACTTTCAGAACTCCTCAACATGCTGAGGAGTGCAGAGGGCACCCTACAGAAAGGTAGGGAAACATCCACTTTGTTTGTAGGAGGATCTTCCTCTTCTAGGTCCAAGGCGAAAGCCAAGGGAAAGAAGAAGAAAGCCCCCGCCAAACCAAGGGGCGGTGTTAGTAAAGTGGATACGAAGGGAAAAGCAAAAGCAACAAAGAAAGCGGGGCAGCTTGTGGATAAAGAAGAATGCTTCTATTGTCATAAGAAAGGACGCTGGAAGAATGATTGCAGGGCTTGGAAAGCCAGGACACAGGAATTGAAGCAGGTTGCGGCTTCAGCTTCAGGTGTGTATGTTATTGAAAACTGTCTTTCAATAAACTCTACGTCCTGGGTATTGGATACCGGATCAGGATCTCATATCTGTAATTCTTTGCAGGCGTTAAGAAACCGTAAGGTTTTGAAGGCAGGTGACATGACCGTCAGAGTTGCAAACGGAGCTAGCATGGATGCTAAGGCCGTGGGGGACTATCACCTGGGAATGTCAGATGGACATGTTTTTGTTTTGCGTAATTGCCTTTTTGTACCCAACGCAACGTGTAATATCATTTCTGTATCTTTAGTTTCTAAAGAAGGTTATGAATTTGCATTTGTAAATAATGTTGTAAACATTCACCTTAATCAAGTTTTGATTGGGTCAGGTACATTGAGCAATGGTATATACGTATTAAACCAACCACAGATTTTCAATGTCCAGAATACACACAAAAGAAAGTCTCCGGAAATAAATCAGACTTTCTTGTGGCATTGTAGACTGGGTCACATCAATGAGTGAAGGTTGACGAAGTTACATACAGAAGGATATTTGAATGCGTTCGAATATCAATCGTATGCCACTTGTCAATCCTGTCTCAAAGGAAAGATGACAAAGACTCCGTTCACTGGACACGGAGTAAGGGCGAGCGAGCTCTTGGGACTCGTACACAGCGACGTGTGCGGTCCAATGTCTACACATGCGCGAAGTGGTTATTCTTACTTCATTACTTTTACGGATGACTTTTCAAGGTACGGTTATGTCTTCTTAATGAAACATAAGTCCGAAGCCTTTGGAAAATTCTAGGAATATAAGAATGAAGTAGAAAAACAAACCGGCAAAAGTATTAAGATTCTAAGATCGGATTGAGGTGGTGAATACTTGAGTGCCGTGTTCCTGGACTATTTAAAAGAGAACGGAATTCTCTCTCAGCTTACTCCTCCATACACTCCGCAACATAACGGTGTATCGGAGAGACGGAACCGAACCCTATTGGATATGGTTCGGTCCATGATGAGTAACACTGAGTTACCGCGATCATTCTGGGGGTATGCGCTAGAATCAGCTGCATACCTTTTGAACCGAGTTCCCACTAAGACTGTGCCTACCACACCATATGAGTTATGGAGTGGGAAGAAACCCTATCTTCAATATCTGAAGATCTGGGGATGTCCAGCTTTTGTCAAATGGCAGCATGCGGACAAACTCGAGGCACGCTCAGTACTGTGCAAGTTTGTGGGATACCCAAAGAACACCAGGGGGTATCTTTTCTACCACGCAGAGGAACAAAAAGTCCTTGTTTCTCGTAATGCCCACTTTCTAGAATACCAGTTCTTGGAAAAGGAAATTAGTGGGAGCGCAGTAGAACTGGAAGAAATTCCAGAACCACAGACTATTTCTGAAAGCTTAGGGGAACCAGAGGGTTCAAAAGAACAGGACATTCCTACGCCGCTCCGCAGGAGTAGTAGGCAGTCTCATCCGCCCGAGAGATACTGTGGTTTTCTTATAGACGGGGATAGAGAGGATTGCATCATAGATAATGATGAGCCTACTAGCTTCCAGCAGGCCGTTCAGAGCGTCGACTCGGTAAAATGGCTGGATGCAATGCGGACCAAAATGGAGTCCATGTACACCAACAAGGTATGGACGTTGGACATTGCTCCAGAAGGGGTAAAACCCGTAGGATGCAAGTGGATCTTCAAAAAGAAGATTGGTGTAGATGGACAGGTTGAGACCTATAAAGTTAGACTTGTTGCAAAGGGTTTTCGTCAAAGACCTGGTTTGGACTATGACGAAACCTTTTCTCCAGTGGCTATGCTGAAATCCATTCGGATCCTTCTTGCCATTGCTGCCTTCCACGATTATGAGATCTGGCAGATGGACGTAAAGACCGCTTTTCTAAATGGAAATTTAGAGGAGTGTGTCTATATAGACCAACCAGAGGGTTTCATTCAGAGTGGGAGCAGCGGAAAGGTGTGCAAGTTGCTTAAGTCCATCTACGGACTAAAGCAGGCATCGCGGAGTTGGAACATCTGTTTTGATGAGACGGTCAAGGATTTTGGCTTTATCAAAAATCCAGATGAACCATGCATCTATAGTAGATTTGTAGCGAGAACTGTAGTATATTCCTCGTTTTATACGTGGATGACATTCTCTTAATAGGAAATGACATTCCTATGCTACAATCTGTCAAGGGGTTCTTGTCACACAGGTTCTCCATGAAAGACCTGGGTGATGCCTCATACATCCTGGGGATCCGGATCCATCGTGATAGATCCAAGAGGATATTAGGACTTTCACAGTCCAGGTACATCGACACCATACTGAAAAGATTCAGTATGGAAGATTCCAAGAGCGGTAACCTACCGGCTTGTCACGGGATCACCCTCTCTAAAGAGATGTCTCCCAAGACTGATTTGGAGAGGGATGTCATGTCTATTATACCCTACGCTTCTGCGGTAGGCTCTATAATGTATGCGATGTTGTGTACCAGACCGGATGTAGCTTATGCACTGAGTGTGGTAAGCCGGTATCAGTCATACCCTGGGGAGAAACACTGGATAGCGGTAAAGAACATTCTCAAGTACCTGAGAAGGACTAAGGAGATGTTCTTGGTGTATGGCGGAAAAGACCTCCAGATCGAGGCCTTTGCTGACTCCAGCTTCCAGAGTGACAAGGATGATTCCAAGTCCATGTCGGGTTTTGTCTTCACCCTCAATGGAGGGGCGGTGTGTTGGAAGAGTTCCAAACAGGAAACCGTTGCAGACTCAACGATGGAAGCGGAATACATCGCTGCATCTGATGCCGCAAAAGAAGCTGTCTGGATGAGGAAGTTCTTGAAAGAACTTCAGGTGGTTCCGTCCATTGTTGATCCAATACCTCTGTATTGCGACAACAACGGGGCTATAGCTTTAGCGAAGGAACCCATGTCCCATCAGAGATCCAGACACATCTTGAGGCGGTATCACCTGATCAGGGAGATCGTGGATCGCCAGGAGATCGTGGTTCGGAGGGTTGCTTCAGAAGAGAACACTGCAGATCCATTCACCAAGGCCTTGCCCCAGACTAAATTCGAGCGGCTGATCGAGATGATAGGTCTTCGAAACGCCAGTACATGGCCTTAATGCAAGTGGGAGATTGTTAGTGTATATGCCCTAGAGGCCATTACTGTATCATACTAGTTTGTATATTACTTAATGGAAGCTTGGGATATTCACCTTGTATATACAATCTTGCTCAAAATAGTAGTATGCTACTTTGTTTGTTTCTACTTCAATGTGTACATGTGTTTATTTTATTATATCACCTATACACGTTAGTGGAGCCCTTAGGATCTTTTCTTGATTACCAGCGTTGTGATGGCAGTCACACTAGTGGGGCTGGGTAATCTATAAGCACATCCTTATGCAGGTCCCTAGTCGCAGGACTATCGAGACAGGGCATCGATACTCCGGAGTAGACTAGCGCATGCGCTTCTCGTCCCAGTGTGGGAGACGGTATGTCCCACAGCCGTTAGTACGTCGTACTGGAGATAGTATGCGGGTGCTCGTTAGGTTACGAGTACACTGGACAGGACTCGTCGGGAACTGACCGGTTGGTATTATACCTATCGTCAGTTATCAGTTCCCAGGTGACATGAGTACAGCTTAGTCCGCTGACATGACACTATCACTTCGCCTCGAGTGTGTTCCCACTGTACTTTGATTACCACCCTACCACGGCTCAAAGGAGTCGTGCAAACAGGTAGTAGTTGGGTGCAGTCCCGAAGCACTTGGAGGCAGTGACGGTTAGACAGGATTCGTCTCTCCCGGTATTGGGGGTTGACATCGCGCTGTGTCTAGGAGAGCCATTACACGAGTAGTCCCTGGCCAGGGCAAGCGGGATATACTGGTAGGCTTCCAGTGTTATCTAAGGGTGTATTGGGCTTCACTCCGACACGACTTGTACCGCTATTAGGGGACTGACGTTTACCGCCCCCCTAGGCCCGCCATGCGATGTATCAGACGAACAGACCGGACTGTACGGAGATTGTCACATTCAGGCTCAGTAGGAGTTCAGATGGGTTTCACCTCGTCAGTCTTCTTGTCGGCATCTACCTGGGGACCGTTACGCACAGCTAGTGCCGCTTGCGGTCTGTGGTTAAACCCACTGCCAGTGTAGTGTCGAGTCTTTAGAGTCCCACACAGAAAGCTATTCGCCTTTAGGCAAAAGAGTAGAGGCGCATGGTTTTGCGACAGGTTCGGTCACATCCGTGCACTTGTGCACGTACAGTGTCCGGACAGTTTACACTAGCGGGCTTTGGTTTAAGCCAGATCCTAGTGTACCTTTTGGGATTGGTTTTATCTAGTATGCATCCGTGTTCCTCGGAACGCGGATGCGGGTGTGTATGCACAGTTGACGGAGAGACAGAGGCAGAGGATTCTCATTAGGGTTGTTGACCGTTGACCGTTGACTATTGACCTTTTGCTCAACCCTAATGAGAATATGATATATGATTAACAATAATATTAATTAAGCATTGTGGTGACATGGTTGTTGAGGGGTTGACTTTGTTGACTTGTTGACTTTGTTGACCGGTTGACTAGGTTGGACTAGTTGACCATCATGATGACAATGGCTATCATTTCATGGCAAAGACTTTTTTACTTGCTTGTTTCTCTTGTGAGAAATGAGTGCATGAAATGATATGGCTATTGTAGCTTAAACCATTTACACAATACTTGATTACTATTTTGTGATGATGGTTTTGGATTATGAGAGCCAAGAGAGAAAAGTCTTCTATCATTCTATCATTCTCATTCTCTCTCTTGTTCTTGAGCTCTCATCTCCTTCCTCTTGCCTCCCTCTCTTTTGTCTATGGTTCACTTGTCTCATGTGTTGAGAAACAAGAACCATAGAGTAAAATCCCAACACACTCTTCTCTACTCATTCTAGTTCATAAGGTTTAGCAAACCAAGTGAACTAGTTTTTTCAAAGACCGAAGAAGAAGCCAAAGGTAGAAGCTTTCAGGTGGATCTATCTTCGACGCAAGGAGACGACGGAGTGAAGCCGATCCGGACAACCATCGAGGTTTGAAGACGAAGGAGTTCAAGAAAGAAAGGTATAACCCCCTAACCGAGTAGTTATCAACTCCTAGTTAGGTTGTTAGTTAGATGTTTAACAAAGATCCAGTTTTTAGTCCATGTTACCACCTCTAGAAAATTGTTTTTCACCAAATTCCGCATGCCCGAAAGTACCAGGAGAGGTAGCATGGACTTACAGGTGAGTTGCTAACTCCTGAATAGTAAATAACATACGCAGGTAATCGCCAGTATGCACGTACAGCGTGAATCTAAGATATGCAATTAACCGCTATGACAGGTCATATGAATGCAGAATAATGGAAAGTACACTAGCAGGTACAACCAATATATAAAGCAATAATGATATGACAATAGTATGCAATAATCATGCAATAAGGTTGTGAGAATGCAAATATGCAACAATCATGAAGGATATACCAACAGGTACTACTAATACATGAAACAGTGCATACTTAGATAAATGTGAGGTATGGAGAGAAATAGGTCAAATCCACGGAATCCCGACATCGTGGTAGGATCACAATCCATCAGGACACTCAAAATCCCAACTCCTCAAATCAGCCCCCAATCGGCTTTCATATCATATAAGTCTCACATCTCCCCAATGTACAATATCGAATAATCTCCTATATCCCGAATGTACAAATCAGCAATCTCATAGATATCCAGTATCCAATCTCAATGAATCACCTATGTCCCAAGTCATATTTCAAGTAAAATTCTAACTTCCTAATTATATATTTCAAAAATAAATATGATGGGGTCAATACACATATATCAGCGTCCCACTCCACTGATATTGGTGTAAGGGTATATATAACAACGGCTGAATCCCCTGTTATATATACAAAGAGTAATTAGAAATATCATGAAACCAATGTGCCAAGCATCGACACAGAAATACTGATCTATCAGATGCCATCACCAAGACTAGCATTCTGATAGGTACGTATGATACGCTATCCCGAAAAGCACGAGTGCCTAGCTCTGACCCTCGTCTTCCCATGTATCCATACGTACATGACTCCCAACGGTGCCCTCATGATCACCGCCGAGTCATTGGTACTGTCACCGGACGGTATGGTTCCCCTGACAGGCTCATCGGCGTGGTACATCGACATCCCTTTCTTGCCCCGGGGTACCTCCGGGACCCACCATGTACCCTCTACGGCCTCAACGCCTCCTCGTAGGGGTATATATAGATCAGAACCGATAAAACTCATGGTGGATGCGCAAATATAATATCAAGGAAACCGGGTTTTTCAATGTATGAATAATTTCATGAACTCCCGCAGTTCCAAAATCCAGAAAACATCATGAAAAATCCATATAACAATGCGAAAATCCATGAATATAATATGTGCGACATATCTGAAATGCAAGCATATAAAAGAAAAACCGCTAATTAACTACATCAAGTTAATACAAATATCATGTGGTTCCTATTTATCAAATTTTAAATAACATCAAGTAAGGGTAAACATATAGCTATGACCAGATATATGTGAAATCAATAAGGTATAGCAAGATATAGGTGTCTACCTACAAGTAAATGATGTAATATACCCCCTGGGTATAAGAACAGTATGTGAAAGGTATACCTGTAGCTATGTCATGGAGTATGTATGTACCTATCACTAATGGTACAATACTCTAAAGGAATACAGGTATGCTAAATGCCATTTATGATAAGCAGTATGAATCAATGTCACAATGTCCCTAACCAAGCAATACACTATCTATAAGTGGTTTGTGTGTGACTTGGCAATTATTGACGGTGTGTGTAGCATACAATCAGTGCTCGTGCAACATGAATCGTCAATAATACATGCAGTGTCCTACTACTACTAGTCCAGGCACACTACATCTACGTAATAGGGTAAAGGCGCAATTCTAACAATAACGTAGAATATGTGACAAGTAATAAAATCTCTAGCCCTGACGCATAACGCCATGCGGGCGATTTCCCTATAGATGTTAAATCTACTCACCGACGCTCCAAGCTAGGTGAATCCTACCACCTGTTTCCCCTTTTCAGCAGTGTCGGTAGTCCCCGCCTGCGAACCTGCAACATTAACAATAAAACAAATATATATTAATAATAACCTAAAATACTTACAATCTACCCGGTGTTAGTGTATATGCCCTAGAGGCCATTACTGTATCATACTAGTTTGTATATTATTTGATGGAAGCTTGGGATATTCACAGTTGTATATACAATCTTGCTCGAAATGGTAGTATGCTACTTGGTTTGTCTCTGCTTTAATATGTGCATGTGTTTCTTTTAGCATATCGCTGATATACATATTAGTAGAGCCCTTAGGATCTTTGCTTGATTACCAGCGTTGTGATGGCGCTCACACTCGTGGGAGCTAGGTAATCCATAAGCACATCCTTATACAGGTCCCTAGTCGTTGGACTATCGAGACAGGGCATCGATACTCCGGAGTAGACTAGCGTATGCGCTTCTCATCCCAGCGTGGGAGACGGTCTGTCCCACAGCCGTCAGTACGTCGTACTTGAGATAGTATGCGGGTGCTCGTTAGGTTACGAGTACACTGGACAGGACTCGTCGGGAACTGTTGGTTGGTATTATACCTATCGTCAGTTATCAGTTCCCAGGTGACATGAGTACAGCTTAGTCCGCTGACTTGACACTGTCACTTCGCCTCGAGTGTGTTCCCACTGCACTTTGATTACTACCCTACCACGGCTCAAAGGAGTCGTGCAAACAAGTAGTTTTTAGGTGCAGTCCCGAAGCACTTGGAGGCAGTGACGGTTAGACAGGATTCGTCTCTCCCGGTATTGGGGATTGACATCGCGCTGTGTCCAGGAGAGCCATTACACGAGTAGTCCCTGACCAGGGCAAGCGAGATATACTGGTAGGTTTCCAGTGTTATCTCAAGGTGTTCTGGGCAACACTCCGACACGACTTGTACCGCTATTAGGGGACAGACGTTCACCGCCTCCCTAGGCCCGCCATGCGATGTATTAGACGAACAGACCGGACTGTACGGAGACTGTCACATACAGGCTCTGTAGGAGTTCAGATGGGGTTACCTCGTCAGTCTTCTTATCAGCATCTACCTGGGGACCGTTACGTACAGCTAGTGCCGCTTGCGGTTTGTGGTTAAACCCACTGCCAGCGTAGTGTCGAGTCTTTAGAGTGCCACACAGAGAGCTATTCGCCTTTAGGCAAAATGAGTAGAGGTCGCATGGTTTTGCGACAGGGTTCGTTCAAATCCGCGCACTTGTGCACGTTTGCTGTCCGGACAGCTTATACTAGCGGGCTTTGGTTTAAGCCGGATCCTAGTATATGATTTGGGATTGGTTTTATCTCATTGTATTCGTGCTCCTCGGATCACGAATACGGGTGCGTATGCACAGTTGCTTGAGACAGAGGGAGAGGACTTTGATTAGGGTTAATGACCATTGTCATTTTATTAACCCTAATGCTTATGTGTGTATTATGGAAAATTGATATTAGTTTAATATAATTGTGCATGGTTATGGTTGTTGACCATTTGACCTTCTTGACTTGTTGACCTAGGTTGACACTTTGACCATCATCATTTCATTTGGAAGATGCTCTTTGATCCTTGCAATTTGCATTAAAAATGAAATGATAATGGTCATGTCTTGATTAACCATGACAATTATCTAGCTAATTATCAATTTATAATAATTCACACATATATGTGAGAATGGTTGTTTTATTCTCTCATTCTATCATTCACTTTCTCTCTCTTGTTCTTCCTCTCCCTCAAGCTCTCCCCACTCATGTGTTGAGAAACACTTGAGCTTGAGAAAAACCTCTTCTTGATAATCTTTACTCTCATCTAGGGTTTTATGACTAGCACTTCTAGCACCCTAGTTATTTCTAGCTTGAAGTTGAAGCCAAAGGTTGTGGCTTTCGGGTGGATCCTTCTTCGACTCAAGAAGACGACAAAGGTGATCCCTTTTCTACTACTCCAAGGAGCAAGGAGAGAAGGACATAAAGCCCTAGGTATAACCATTCTACCCTTTAGCTAGTTTCTAGTTAGCTTTAGCTTGTTTTTGTTTAGCAAAGATCCTTCTTTGTCTAGTCCATGTTGCCTAAAGTGATAAAAATCCGATTTTTATTCCGTTTTCCGCCTCCCCGCAAGCACCGGGGTGGGCAACGTGGACTTACAGTGGTATCAGAGCCTAACTAAACATAAACTAGCTAGGTGGTAAAGTGTATGGAAGTTCAATCAGAAAAAATCGCAAAACCGTGTTTACAAAAACCCAAGTTTCTGTTAAAATTTTTTCTGTTCAAAATAAAATAAATCGTACGTCAAAAATCATCTCAGGGTTTTGTGAAGAAAGCCACAAAAAACGATCCAGTGACTCGCTCAAAGAGCCGCGGTTCCGCGGCAATAGCAAGCTATTGCCGCGCAACCGCGGCCGTTTTGGCTCGGCTCTGGATCTAGTTTGGTGCAGTGTTCTTCTGGCATGGTTTTGGGATTTTTAAGATGGTTTATATGTGCCCAAGTTTTCCAGAAAAGAAATTTGTTTTTGGGGGCCTATAAATCCGTATTTTTGATCGAACTTCAATACACTTTGACTAAAGGGTTATATCTGTGATGTTTATATGTATTGAACGTCGGCTAATCGCTATATGTCGATTAGTGGGGGTTATACATATCTGTGATCTGTGTTTGATGCTGGTATGTGTGTATGAATGCGTTGGATTGTCGCGGGTGAATAGCCGGGGTGGATGTGAGATGAGTGTTTCTTTTTCTTTCATTCTTTGTAACATGTAAATTGATGTTATATTATTTGTATGGCCGCACAACCGGGTCGGGGTTGTAGCCGTCATTGTATAATTCTTTTTACTGTTTTTGCTCCTAGGATAGACCCATGGAGGGGGTGCACAAACTACCGGGTATCTCGAAGCGCCGAGTGGCCTACTAACGGTGTTGAGGGAGGTTGCTTCGCTTCGGGTGCTTAGCGGGTAGTTTGCCGCACCCGTAGGGGTCTTGGGTGGGGTATTGGCTATTCACCGCGACCGTGTAATCCGCTTTTCGTTGTAGGCTCGAACGGATTGTGGATTCCTAGTATATCCAATGTATTCATCTATGATCTGTAATGTCTATCATTGCTATATATTTATATATTATAACTATTTAGGCGTTGCTTATGTTTTACAGCCGCGCTAGCCCAGCCCCCGCTCTGTCGTTAGTTAAGTAACCTAACGGGTGATGACGGGGCCCCGTGGCGAATGCGAATGGCATAAGCGTACGTCATATTTTGGTTGTTTTCTGCAATGGTAGGATTAAATGATCGGACGCATTAAAAGAACTAATGCAAGAAAATAAACCAAGTAAAAGTCGATTGGAACACTTTGAAAACCACTCGGTTCTTTTCAAAACTAAACTTTTAAACGCGGAGCTTGAACCACTCCTTTTAAAAGCTATCTCGTTCCATCGATTATATCAAGTTCACTACGTTCACGGTTTCTCCAAAACCATTCGTAGCCCTCCGTCATTCCACATGAATGGTCAAAAAGTATTCAAGCTATGTAATTTGGCTAAAGTCAAGGCATAGTGATTGGTAGCTATTGGGTATTCATGTGCAGCATAGATAGATGCGTTTGTTTGGGACAGTCGTGCTGCCATTTTGGCCAAAGTCAAGGGTAGGTACGGGTGGGTCCAAATTAACCAGGAGAATGACGGGTAGAACTTGACATGTGACTTATGATATTTTGGCCAAAGTCAAGGTCATAAGAGCATGGGGCAAAAATCCACATCGGGAGTTTCATAAGTACTGAAACTTGCTAGCGCTGCATACCATTTGGAGTGTGATGATTCTGGTAGGATTCCTTCGGTTTTATCACACGATGATATTTGGATCCCGATCCTACTGTGAGTATATGCTACTCCTCGGGAAAACTCTCACTTAACGATCAATGCTATAAACCTAGTAGGTGTCTAGAAATGTGTTAGCGGGGCTACGCCCACAGGGAAAAGAGGTTACTTAATTAAGGAACTTCGCGAAAGCGTTGGAAAACCTCCCTCGAAGTACCGACACTGGCCTGGCTGAACGGTTAAGCAAGTATTGTACGGTGAGATTGATCCCGACTAATCCTTTCTTTACGGTTTGAGAAGGGATTCGAGAGACAGTGGGAGCTATCCTGTTTAGACAAACTAAAAACCACTCTAAACTTGCAAGAGCATCATGCTAAAGTGTTTCTTTTCTCTCTCCTAATTGCAGCGACCATTCAACATGACCGGACTTAAGTTATTACTAGATAAAAACATACTGACAGGGCCAAACTACAAAGATTGGCTCAGGAATGTCAAGATGGCAATCACTTACGACAAGCTGGGGTATCTCCTTACCACCAAAGCTCCCACTGTCCCAGGTCCCAAAACCAGTGTCGTAGATAGGGAAATCTATAAGACCTGGGAAATAGATTGCGCGAAGGCCAAATGCCTCGTACTTGCCTCGATGGACAACGAACATCAGAGGAGGCACGAGAATATGGACCTAGAGTCCATATTTCTTCATACAAAAGAACTGTACGGAGAGCAGTCTCGTATCGCAAGATACGAAGTGTCAAAGAAGTTGTTTTCGGCAAGGTTGGCCGTCGGATCATCGGTAGCGGAACACGTGCTTAAGATGATTGGCTACATAGAGGAGCTCGCAGAACTTGGGACCACGTTGGAGAATGAGCTCTATACGGACTTGATTCTCCAGTCCCTTCCTTCCACTTACACCCAGTTCATCCTGAACTTCAACTTGCAGGAAAAGGAAGTTGAACTTTCAGAGCTCCTCAACATGCTGAGGAGTGCAGAGGGCACCCTATAGAAAGGTAGGGAGACATCCACTTTGTTTGTAGGAGGATCTTCCTCTTCTAGATCCAGGGCGAAAGCCAAGGGCAAGAAAAAGAAAGCCCCCGCCAGACCAAGAGGCGGTGTCAGTAAAGTGGATACGAAGGGAAAAGGAAAAGCAACAAAGGTAGCGGGTAAGCTGGTGGGGAAGGAAGAATGCTTCTATTGTCACAAAAGTGGTCACTGGAAACAGGATTGCAAGGCTTGGAAGGCCAGAACACAGGATTTGAAGCGAGTTGCGGCTTCAGCTTCAGGTGTGTATGTTATTGAAAACTGTCTATCAATAAACTCTACATCCAGGGTATTGGATACCGGATCAGGATCTCATATCTGTAATTCTTTGCAGGCGTTGAGAAAGCGTAGAGTTTTGAAGGCAGGTGACATGACCCTCAGAGTTGCAAACGGTGCTAGCATGGATGCTGAGGCCGTGGGGGACTATCACCTGGGACTGTCAGATGGACACTTTTTGGTTTTGCGTAGTTGTTATTATGTACCAAATGTAGCGTTCATAGGCACACTAATGAGGTCTCACAAGGCATCAAGCATGCCAAATTCAAATTTTACAAGTGCCGAGAAACCCTAATACGGATCGTTGACTAGAGTTTAGGCGAAAACTACGACTAGTAAACTGCTTTACTAATAAGTGAACGGAAATACAACCTTTGTAGATCCGGTCCTCCACCTCCATAGCTCCCTGATGATGTCTCCTCGCTGCGATCATCGGATCCCGGGCTCTTGTGTCGGCTTCATCGGAGAAATGGGCGGGCTAGGTTATCGACTTCGATGCCGAAGATGATCTACGTCGAGGCAACACAAGATCAAGCTCCCACTTCACCAAGTCATGAAACATGTGAAGAAAACACCCTATACTACTTGCCAAGAGGTAGAGGATGAAGAAATAGGAAGTGGGTTCACTTTAGAATTGGATTTCTCACTCTTTTTCTCAAGATGCCATTAATGGTGGCAAGCTTTCTTCTTGAAAAAGAAGAAGAAGAAGAAGAAGATATGATAATATGATAAGTATTATTTAAAATAGAAAATGAAATGATACTTATCATATAGCAACCATGGTTAAGTGTAGAGACTAAACTAGGGTTAGGTGAATGGTTAGGTTTAGGAAAGAAACAAAGTGGTTAAAGCTTCATGAAGCTTCATGGTCAAAACAAAAGATGCCACCATTTTGTTTCTTGCCCAAAATAAACAAATAAATAAATAAAAATGAATAAGTAAATAATTCAAAACCCTAACCATTCACTTAACCATGGTTTATAGTAAACATACACCCAAGCTTGCATGTATCATCAAACATGATACAATCTAGTGCACAAAACTATATCAAATATACAATGTGCACATCAAGTAAGAAAATCCATCTTAAGTGAACTAATACTAGTTAATGTAAAGTAATATATCAAATATATAATTATACACTAAATCATTAAATCAACACTTGATTTAATGATCCGGTCATATCGCATATAACCGTCTAGTATCAAGTGTATCAATGTATCGAATCAACACTTGATTCGGTAACCCGGCTATATCACATATAACCTGCCGATGATACAAATCGCGAGAATAGAATCCAGTATCACATACTGGTATTATTCTCGGTCCCGCACATATCTCATATGCGCACCTATTTCGTTTCGCTTGAGCCAGGAAACCTCTGTGTAGGACTCTAAAGACTCGTCAATACGCCGGCAGCAGGTGATGATCATATCAAACACCCACAAGCCGCAAGCGGTCTGCTAAACGTAACGGCCACCCGGGTATTGAGCGATCAGAAGATCGACGAGCAAGCCCGCTCACACTCCTGTGAATCCAACCAGTAACACTTACCGTACAGTCCGGTCTCGTCGTCTTATATGTCGCATATCTCGCCTAGGGGTGGTAAACGTCAGACCCCAATAGCTCGATAAGTCGTGTCGATATGAGGTCTATAACAATTCGAGAAACTACTGGTAACACTTACCAGTAAATCTCAGCAACCCTAGCCAGGGATTTCCGGTTATAGCCAATCGAACACAGCGCAACATCAACTCCCTATACCGGGAGAGACGAATCCCCTCCTATCGCTCATTGCCTCCATGTGACTCGGGACTGTACCAAAAAACCACCGTTTTGCACGCCCTCTTGGACGTGGTAAGGTGGAAATCAAAGCACAGTGGGAACCACACAAGCCTCTATGACGATCTCGGGTCAACAGACTACTCTATACCAGTGTCACCAGAGAACTGCCATCTGACGTAAGGCATAATACCATCTGGGAGTTCTCGGCGAGTCCGTCCAGTGTACCCAGTCTCCACTGAGCACCCGTATATCATCTCCGATGTCAAACACCAATGGATATGGGATCATCCATCGCCTATCTGCATGGGTCGAGAAGGTATACGCTAGTCTACTCTGGTATATCGATGCCCCGTCTCGATACACCCACGACTAAGGACTTTGAAGGATGTACTAATGGACTACCATGTCCCCACTAGTATGATCCACATCATAGTCCAGGTAGTCAAGTACACATCCTAAGGGCTTTACCAACATGTAACAGAGAGACAATCAGTGTACACGTTAAGGTAAAGAGTAACCAGATAGCATACTATCATGTCTAGCAAGAAAGTCCTCCCTATATATGTCCCAGCATCCACTACAATATACATCCAATGTACAGTAATGGCCTCTAGGGCATACATATAACTAACAATCTCCCACTTGCACTAGGGCCATCTGATAGCAGTGGTTGTAGTATCTCATACTCAACCATCCCATAATAGTCTCTCTCTGGGAAAAGGCCTTTGTGAGTGGATCCGCCGTGTTGTCCTCTGAGTCTATTCTCCTAACCTTGATCCCTTGGAGATCAACCATCTCCATGATCAGGTGACACTGCCTTAGAATATGTCTGGATCACTGATGGGACCGACGTTCCTTGGCATAGCCACAACTCCATTGTCTCACAATGGTAGGAACGTAGTTCATCTCATGAACCAATATACACCCAAACAGCCTTTTTGGTAGCATCTTAAGTAGCGATGTATCCTGCCTTTATCGTCTAGTTAGCCACGGTATCTAGCTTGGAACTCTTCCAAGATACCGTCCCTCCATAGAGGGTAAAGACAATGCCTGTGACTGACATTCAGTCGTCCTTATCACCCTGGAACACTTCCAGTGATTCTCCCCTGGACCAATTGATACCATCTCACTACAACTAGTGAGAATCCTAACATCCATTTAGATCTATCTCATAGATCCAAAACTCAGGATTTAGTAGGTATCAGTTTGATCCTATGTGGAGAATCAAAGTGATAAGCGGAGATTGATCGAGCGTAGCATAGGAAATTCCTTCCCTATCAAGAGTATGTCATCCATGTACTCTACGAGGATCACCACCATACTCCCTACTACCTTTTTGTATATACAAGGTTCATCTACTATTTTGATGAAGTCAAACTATTTGACTACTACATCAAAACAGATGTTCCAACTCCGCGATGCCTGCTTTATCCTATAAAGCATCTTGTACACGTTTCCGCTGCTCCCACTGTCTACGAAGCCCTCTGGCTGTGTACTTACAGACGCTCTCTTCTAAAACATCATTTTAGAAAAGCAGTCATGACACCCAACCGCCAGATATCATAGTCATGGTATGTAGCTGTGGCAAGTAGGATCTGGATGGACTTAAGCATAGGCACTGGAAAAGGTTTCATCATTATCCACACCTGGTCGATGACGAAAAACCTTTAACATGTCTAGCTTTGAAAGTCTCAACTTTTTCATCTACACCAAGTAATCTTCTCAAGATATACTTGCTCCTGATAGGGATTTAACCTTTCAGATATAGCAACCAAAGTCCATACTTTGTTGGCGTATAAGGATTCCATCTCAGATCGCTAAGCATCCAGCCATTCTTACAGAGTCTCACTCCTGATGGCCGGGTCGAAACTAGTTGGGTCATCATCTCATGATGCAATCCTCGCTCACACTGTCATCGAGAAACCGAAGTATCTCTCAGGCGGATAAGGAACCCTACCAGATCGGCGGAGAGGCTGAGGTTCGTCGGTATCTACTGAATCCTTTGGTTGTACCAAATCATCTGCTGTAGTTTGCATAGCTGGAACCTTTCCAGTTCTACATAACTGACCTTGCCTCGAGCTTGTCTGGATTTTGCTTTTAGACATAGGCCGGACAACCCCAAATCTTAACTAACTTAAGATATGGGCTCTTCCCTTTCCATATCACATATGAAGTGGTAGGCAACTGATTTGATTTGAACCCTATTCAATAGGTATGCAGCTTCTCAAGTGCATAACTCCCAAAAGGAAATAGGTAACTCAGTAGTACTCGTCATAGAGCACACCTTATCATATAGGGTGTGATTGCTCCGCCCCGATATACCATCGTGCTATGGTGTATACGGAGGAGTAATGCTGAGAGAGAATCTCATTCTCCTTCAGAAAAGTCCAAGAATTCCGTGCTCAAGTATTCTCCTCCTTGATCACATCAAAGGACATAATACATATACCCGTTTTGGTTCTCTACTTCTAACTTATATTCTGTGAATATCTCAAAAGGTTCGGACATGTGTTTCAACAGGAACATATGTCTGAATCTTGAGAGATTATCAGAGAATGTAATGAAATACAAAGAACCAGTCTTGGCATATGTAGACAGGGGACCTACATACATCAACATGTATCATCCCAAGAGTTCACTAACTCTTTCTCTGTTTCCAGTAAACAGAGCTATGGTCATCGTATCTTTGTGACATGACTGGCAAGTTTCATAAGATGTAAATTCAAACAGATTTAAATATGCATCCAAATGTAACCTCAGCTAGTCAGGTCGCATTGATATGACCTAGTCTACAATACCTCAAGAAAAATTCGTTCATTTCTTGAACTCATCCTCTTGTATGTGTTCTGTATACTAAGAACTGTAGTTTGATTTAGAACATCAATGCTTTTAGATAACGTGCCTGAACCGATCAACTTTTGATATAGGAAATGTTCAAAACATTATCCAACAATACAAAATTTTATCATTTCTTTACTAATAAAGAGAGTATATGATTTTGTATATCAGGTTCGGTATCTAATAACATTCGTTCAGAATCAATGTATTGGTAATACAGGGTGACAGTGACCAACAGACTTGGCTGCAACACTTGCCCCGTTTTCTGCCTCATGAAACTTATCACCCGTTCTCTGTTCTCTACCTTTCTGTAGCCCTATGTAACTGATTACATATCTCGGATCCTGATCCGGTATCAAATACCCAGGACGTAGAGGATACAGAGAAACAGTTCTTTGTAATGAACACACTCGAAGGAGATGCATCATATGCACTTTCCTCGTTTGGGCGGCATATGAATTCTGGTATTCCCCAATTTCCTGCTCTGTCTTATAACAATTATAAGTTGGAGCGGGACCAACGTTCCCCAGCTCAGTATAACAAGCGGGTTTGGTCAATACATCCGTATTATTATCTTGATTAAGACGTGATATGGTCGCTACCTGGAGAGAGAGAGAAGAAAACACTCTGCGTGCGCTCTTGCAAGATTAGATTGGTTATTTATTTTATCTAATCAGGATGGCTCCCACTGTTTTTATCAAATCTTCCTTCAAACCCTAAAAGGAAAGACTAGCCGGGATTAATTACACGCTACAAGTTCGCCAATCTTTCAGCCAGGCCAGTGTCGGTACTTTGAGGGAGGTCCCCCGTGCTTTCGCACGAACCTAATTAATGTAAACCTCGTTTTCCCAGAGGCGTAACCTCGTTAACACCTTTCTAGACACCTACTTGATCGGCTAATTGTAATGTGTAAAACTCTCCCAGGAGTAACAATTACTTGCAGTGGGTATCGGGATCCAACTATCTCATAGAAGGTATGCAATCTCATTGCAAATTTCAACACTTGAAATTCCCGATAATATTTTACCCCTAACGTGCTATGACCTTGACGAAAGCCAACAAACCATAGCCCGCTAGTCAAGTTCAACCCGTACATTTCTTGATTGAATTAAACCCACCCGCACGACCCTTGACGAAAGCCAACAAAGCTGCACGACTACCCTAATCCAATCGCATCGTATGCTAGCAGATAAGCAGCATATAGCTACCGCACATTACACCTTGACGAAAGCCAACAAATGTAGCACGAATACTATATACAACTTATCTGAAATGACGGAGGGCTACGACAGATTTTTCTGAAAACCTATTGCGTAATGAACTTGATATCGTTGTAGAATCAAATGATTTTAAAATGGAGTGTTTTTGAGGCTTTTCTAGTTTTGCTAAAGGGGTCACTCCCGGTGAAGGGATCGTCGGCCCTTTCCTCGTTGAATGAGGTGCTGGATATATCATATATATCACTGTGCAAAGCAAAAACTCTTAAAAGCAATCAAAAGACAAACCGAGTGTGTAGCATCTGCCAGTTATTGCTAAAGGAGTCACTCCCGGTGAAGGGATCTCGGTCCTTTCCTCATCGATAAGGTGCAGAATATATCATATATACCACTGTGCAAAGCAAGAATTGTAGCTACCTGTTTTATTTTGAAATTCAATTCTACAACATCTTTAGGTTTCTTTTATTTCATTAATCTCATTAATGAAGTCCCATCATTTAAGTCACCTAAACATCACAGATAAATACGACGTACACTTATGCCATCCGCATTCGCCTCGATGTCCCCTCGTGCACCGTTAGGTTAGGTAACTAATGGCAGAGCGGGGCAGGGCTAGCGCGGGTGTAAAACATAAGTAACGTCTATATAATATATCATATATACTATATACAGTATTTATCACAGAACATCACATGATCACATCACAGATTTCGCAGCAGAAGAAACATATGAAATATTGGATATACTAGGACGCCCGTGTTTTCAATACGAGCCAGTATAAAACACGGATTCCACGGTCATGATGAATTGCCAAACCCACACCCCTAGACCCCTACGAGAGCGGCAAGCAACCTTACCAATTCTAGAGTTAGGAGACCCGGACTCGACTCCTCGAGTTGGTCTCCCACTGGACTCCAGAACCCGGTTACTTATGCCCTCCTCCTTGGGTCTATCCTAGTGCGGAAAAGTAAATAAAATACAAACGGTGACATCTTCCGCAACCTGGAAGTGCCCCAATAAAAGAATATTACATACAAGTTTTTACATGAATGAAAATGAAAAACACTCATCTCACATAAAAACCCCCGGCTATTCAAACACGACGATCCAATATAACATATCCAGCAACACATAACATCACATGTCATCAACGTAAGTAAATATGCGCATCCCAATTGTCGTTGACATATAGCAACGAAACCGGCGATATCACATATTACACTTACGGTCACAGAAAAGAAAGTGTAAAACTACAACAGTTGGAATCCGCAACCTCCTCAGACATCGCATGCCTGACCAAATGAATTCCTTAGACATCGCATGCCTAACAATTATAAACCTCGCATTTTAGTCTCATTATCGAAAACACTTTTCAATATCAAGTCGGGCAATTCAACAGGATTCCCGACATTCTGATCGAATGCTCGTCGCAAACTTTAGTAGGCGGCCGCACCCCCAGATACCGTCGACGAAGTGCACCAAGGCGGAACACCGCTACCTCGAGCACCCTAACGGATGCTTTCGGCGACGGGGTTCTCCTACAGTCACTTGGTCTGGGATTTGGGGTGTGGCTGTCTATTAAGTTTACCCGGCGAGTATCCGCGTACGCTACGTGATTGCGACGGACTTTTGATCACATCAAAATTCTGTGGCAACCAATCAAGTGAGACTAAACTGCTATGTTTATAACATTCAATTCAGTTATCTCATAACTACTTGTGGATTCCAAATATTGTATCCCATTCCAGATAAATAGAAAATGTTAAACTTTCCGATCGAACATTCAAACACCTAAGTTTTCCCAAAATAGCTCAACACATGAAACAAGTTTAAAAACATCCAGTTCATGCCTCAGTACCAACGGTCCAGCCGTAGAAGGGTCAAGCCAAAGCCTCACATGTGGCACGCCGTACTACCCCAAACCCTAAGGTTCAAAAAGCAGTTCAAGACGGTCACATAATCGAGTTAAGGTTTGTTGTCTTCTAGAGGGTCCATCGCGTTACTTGCACTACTTAGAACGTCATTAAACTACGGAAAGATCCAACACTTGGAAATTTCCCGGCATGGGAAAAGGTGGGTATTTATATCCGGTCGAACTTTTAACATATTCAAAAATTATCCGGAAAACACATAGACAAAATTAGACAATCCGATCGAATAATCGAATCCCCAAAACAATCCCAGAAAAACTCAACTGTTGAGTAAAATATAAAAATTTCCAGAAGACTCGGCACTTCAAGACAAGAATTACTGTGCAAGCCACATGGTCTAACTCACCAAAATGGCCGCGGGACCGCCGCGAAACCTAGGGTGGGGCCGCGGTTCCACGGCGCTTTGGTCGAGTTAGCATCACGTGCTTCACAGTAACTCATAGAATTCCCTGCTGAATTTTTTGGCAATTTTTAATTCACAAAAAACCAAATTTTCAGAAAATTTCCAGAGAGCAATTTGAGTTAGGGTTTCGATGTTCGTTCGGATTTCAAACGTCGTCTACGCATCGCCTAAGACTCTAGCTAGGCTCTGATACCACTGTAGCGTTCCTAGGCATACTAATGAGGTCTCACAAGGCATCAAGAATGCCAAATTCAAATTTTACAAGTGCCGAGAAACCCAAATACGGATCGTTGACTAGAGTTTAGGCGAAAACTAGGACTAGTAAACTGCTTTACTAATAAGTGAACGGAAATACAACCTTTGTAGATCCGGTCCTCCACCTCCATAGCTCCGTGATGATGTCTCCTCTCTGCGATCATCGGATCCCGGGCGCTTACGTCGGCTTCATCGGAGAAATGGGCGGGCTAGGTCATCGACTTCGATGCCGAAGATGATCTACGTCGAGGCAACACAAGATCAAGCTCCCACTTCACCAAGTCATGAAACTTGTGAAGAAAACACCCTATACTACTTGGCAAGAGGTAGGGGATGAAGAAATAGGAAGTGGGTTCACTTTAGAATTGGATTTCTCACTCTTTTTCTCAAGATGCCATTAATGGTGGCAAGCTTTCTTCTTGAAGAAGAAGAAGAAGATGATGATATGATAATATGATAAGTATTATTTAAAATAGAAAATGAAATGATACTTATCATATAGCAACCATGGTTAACTGTAGAGACTAAACTAGGGTTAGGTGAATGGTTAGGTTTAGGAAAGAAACAAAGTGGTCAAAGCTTCATGAAGCTTCATGGTCAAAACAAAAGATGCCACCATTTTGTTTCTTGCCCAAAATAAACAAATAAATAAATAAAAATGAATAAGTGAATAATTCAAAACCCTAACCATTCACTTAACCATGGTTTATAGTAAACATACACCCAAGCTTGCATGTATCATCAAACATGATACAATCTAGTGCACAAAACTATATCAAATATACAATGTGCACATCAAGTGAGAAAATCCATCTTAAGTGAACTAATACTAGTTAATGTAAAGTAATATATCAAATATATAATTATACACTAAATCATTAAATCAACACTGGATTTAATGATCCGGTCATATCGCATATAACCGTCTAGTATCAAGTGTATCAATGTATCGAATCAACACTTGATTCGGTAACCCGGCTATATCACATATAACCTGCCGATGATACAAATCGCGAGAATAGAATCCAGTATCACATACTGGTATTATTCTCGGTCCCGCACATATCTTATAAGCGCTCCTATTTCGTTTCGCTTGAGCCAGGAAACCTCTGTGTAGAACTCTAAAGACTCGTCAATACGCCGGCAGCAGGTGATGATCATATCAAACACCCACAAGCCGCAAGCGGTCTGCTAAACGTAACGGCCACCCGGGTATTGAGTGATCAGAAGATCGACGAGCAAGCCCGCTCACACTCCTGTGAATCCAACCAGTAACACTTATCGTACAGTCCGGTCTCGTCGTCTTATATGTCGCATATCTCGCCTAGGGGTGGTAAACGTCAGACCCCAATAGCTCAATAAGTCGTGTCGATATGAGGTCTATAACAATTCGAGAAACTACTGGTAACGCTTACGAGTAAATCTCAGCAACCCTGGCCAGGGATTTCCGGTTATAGACAATCGAACACAGCGCAACATCAATTCCCTATACCGGGAGAGACGAATCCCCTCCTATCGCTCATTGCCTCCATGTGACTCGGGACTGTAGCTAAAAACCACCGTTTTGCATGCCCTCTTGGACGTGGTAAGGTGGAAATCAAAGCACAGTGGGAACCACACAAGACTCTATGACGATCTCGGGTCAACAGACTACTCTGTACCAGTGTCACCAGAGAACTGCCATCTGACGTAAGGCATAATACCATCTGGGAGTTCTCGGCGAGTCCGTCCAGTGTACCCAGTCTCCACTGAGCACCCGTATATCATCTCCGATGTCAAACACCAATGGATATGGGATCATCCATCACCCATCTGCATGGGTCGAGAAGGTATACGCTAGTCTACTCTTGTATATCGATGCCCCGTCTCGATACACCGACGACTAGGGACTTTGAAGGATGTACTTATGGACTACCATGTCCCCACTAGTATGATCCGCATCATAGTCCAGGTAGTCAAGTACACATCCTAAGGGCTTTACCAACATGTAACAGAGAGACAATCAGTGTACACGTTAAGGTAAAGAGTAACCAGATAGCATACTATCATGTCGAGCAAGAAAGTCCTCCCTATATATATCCCAGCATCCACTACAATATACATCCAATGTACAGTAATGGCCTCTAGGGCATACATATAACTAACACCAAATGCAACCTGTAATATCATTTCTGTATCTTTATTATCTAAAGAAGGTTATGAATTTGCATTTGTAAGTAATGTAGTGAACATTCACCTTAATCAAGTTTTGATTGGGTCAGGTACATTGAACAACGGTATATACGTATTAAACCAACCACAGATTTTCAATGTCCAAAATACACACAAAAGAAAGTCTCCAGAAATCAATAAAACTTTCTTATGGCATTGTAGACCGGGTCATATCAACGAGAGAATGTTGACTAAGTTACATGCAGAAGGATATTTGGATCCGTTCGAATATCAATCGTATGCAACTTGTCAATCCTGTCTCAAAGGAAGATGACAAAGACTCCGTTCACTGGACACGGAGTAAGAGCGAGCGAGCTCTTGGGACTCGTACACAGCGACGTGTGCGGTCCAATGTCTACACATGCACGAAGCGGTTATTCTTACTTCATTACTTTTACGGATGACTTTTCAAGGTACGGTTATGTCTTCTTAATGAAACATAAATCCGAGGCTTTTGAAAAATTACAGGAATACAAGAATGAAGTAGAAAAACAAACAGGCAAAAGTATCAAGGTACTGAGATCTGATCGAGGTGGTGAATACTTGAGTGCCGAGTTCCTGGGTTACTTAAAAGAGAATGGAATTCTCTCTCAGCTTACTCCTCCATACACTCCGCAACATAACGGTGTATCGGAGAGACGGAACCGAACCCTATTGGATATGGTACGGTCCATGATGAGTAACGCTGAGTTGCCGCGATCGTTCTGGGGATATGCGCTAGAATCAGCTGCATACCTTTTGAACCGAGTTCCAACTAAGACTGTGCCTACTACACCATATCAGATGTGGTGTGGGAAGAGACCCTATCTTAATCACATTAAGACATGGGGATGTCCAGCTTTTGTAAAAAAGCAGCATGCGGACAAGCTCGAGGCACGCTCAGTACAGTACAAGTTTATGGGATATCCAAAGAACTCCAAGGGATACTTCTTCTATTGCGAAGAGGAACAAAAGGTTTTTTTTTCTCGCCATGCCCACTTTTTAGAACACCAGTTCATAGAAAAAGAAATAAGTGGGAACGCAATAGAACTGGAAGAAATTCCAGAACCACGAGCTATTACTGAAAGCTTAGTAGAACCAGAGGGTTCGAAAGATCAGGACATTCCCACGCCACTCCGCAGGAGTAGTAGGCAGTCTCATCCGCCCGAGAGATACTACGGTTTTCTCATTGACGGGGATAGAGAGGATTGCATCATAGATTGTGATAAACCTATTAGCTTCCAGCAAGCCATTCAGAGCGACGACTCGGTAAAATGGCTGGATGAAATGCAGACCGAAATGGAGTCCATGTACACCAACAAAGTATGGACGTTGGACATTGCTCCAGATGGGGTAAAACCCGTAAGATGCAAGTGGATCTTCAAAAGGAAGATTGGTGTAGATGGACAGGTTGAGACCTATAAAGCTAGACTGGTTGCAAAGGGTTTTCGTCAGCGACCTGGTTTGGACTATGACGAAACCTTTTCTCCAGTAGCTATGCTGAAATCCATTCGGATCCTTCTTGCCATTGCTGCCTTCCACGATTATGAAATTTGGCAGATGGACGTAAAGACCGCTTTTCTAAATGGACATTTAGAGGAGTGTGTCTATATGGAACAGCCAGAGGGTTTCATTCAGAGTGGGAGCAGCGGAAAGGTGTGCAAGTTGCTTAAGTCTATTTATGGACTGAAGCAGGCATCGCGGAGTTGGAACATCTGGTTTGATGAGACGGTCAAGGAATTTGGCTTTATCAAAAATCCAGATGAACCATGCATCTATTGTAGATTTGTAGCGAGAACTGTAGTATTCCTCGTTTTATACGTGGATGACATTCTCTTAATAGGAAATGACATTCCTATGCTACAATCTGTCAAGGGGTTCTTGTTACACAGGTTCTCCATGAAAGACCGGGGTGATGCCTCATACATTCTGGGTATCCGGATCTACCGTGACAGATCCAAGAGGATATTAGGACTTTCGCAGTCCAGGTACATCGACACCATACTGAAGAGATTCAGTATGGAAGATTCCAAGCGCGGTAATCTACCGGCTGTAAGTGCACGGCGGCGCCCCGGCCGTCAATCCGACGCCGGAATGCGGAAGCGGTGATAAACTTTAATTTTGCGGACTTTGCAAACCGGCACCACCGCGCACTAAACTCCGGATCGTAACCATTAACAAGTCTAAGCTACTAACAAGAAAGGGAAGAGATGTACCGACTGATCCGAGTCCTCCGGTCTTCATCTCCACTCCGATCTCCTCGCGGGATCTCCGTCCGTCTCCTCCTCGTCGGAAAGGGCACCACATCGCCTGTAGCTTTTACGGGCTCCCACCTCAATACCGAGGCAACTCGGGCGCGAAGCTGGCGAATCGACGCGTCCAAGATTTGCTGTAGGAAGTGTAGTGTAGAATCATAGTCTCTTTTGGGGTGGTTGCCATTTGAAGATGATGGAGGAAACAAGATAAGAAAAATGGTGCTTGCATTTTTCTTAACATGAAATGAGATCAAGAAATGAAACTCTCAAGAATGAAAACTCTCATCTTTTTCTTTCTCTCAACCATGAAAAAAAAACTTATCCACTTAGAAATGGAGGAGGAAAGAATATGAAGCATTAAGGGAGGTGAGTGTAGGAGAGAACAAGAGGTGACCACATCCAAAGACAAGAAAACATCAAGCATGCTTCATTAAAAACCAACCATACCCTTTTCAAATCTCATTAAAGCAAAAGCATGGATGAAAGATATGAAGCTATCATAATTAATCATTATGCAAGAAAACCCCTCCACAAATGTAATTTGCAAAACTGCAAATTACCCCCTCCATCGGAAAAGTCCGGCCGGGAAAGAACAAAGGAAAACCGGCCGGAACGGAATGCAAACTGGCAACTCTAGAAAACTGGTCCCGTAATAAATTACAGGAAAACCCCGATACTGTGCATACACACCCGCATCTGTATTCCGTCCGGATACAAATGCAAAGAGACAAAATCTACACTGTACTAAACTAGTACCGGCTTAAACCAAAGCCGGCTAGTAATATCCGTTCGATCCTGATCCGTGCAATACCGCACGTATCTGATCGAACCCTGCCATATACGTATACGGCTACTAGTACAAACCGTCCGATCCTGATCCGTGCAATACCGCACGTATCTGATCGGACCCTGCCATATCTCCATACGGCCTCTACAGCGTTTCGCCCGAAAGCTGAGTAACTGAAAGTGTGGTGGACTCTAAAGACTCGTCAATACTATGGCTGTGGATTTAACCACTAGCACGTCAGAGGTATAAGCCAATACGTAACGGGCCACCAGCTATTGACTAAAAGGGACGTCGATGAGCGAACTCATCCTGACACCCTACTGAGCCTGTCAGTGACAATATCCGTACAGTCCGGTCCGTTCGTCTATGAGCATCGCATGTCGGGCCTAGGGGGTGGGTAAAAGTCAGACCCCCAAAAGCGGTACAAGTCGTGTCGGAGTGTAGCCCAGAACACCCTGAGATACTACTGGAATACCTACCAGTAAATCTCCTGCCTTGGCCAAGGACTTCGTGTAATGGCTCTCCTAGACACAGCGCGACCTCACCCCCAATACCGGGAGAGACGAACCCCTGAAGATCCGCTCACTGCCTCCATGTGGCTCGGGACTGTACCCAACTAAAACCTGTTTGCACGACTCCTTTGAGCCGTGGTAGGGTAGTAATCAAAGCACAGTGGGAACTCACACGAGACAAATGACGATCCCCAGGTCGATGAACTAACCTGTACACATGTCACCTGGGAACTGCTATCTGACGTCAGGTATAAGACCAACTAGCATGTTCCCGGCGAGTCCTGTCCGGTGTACTCATAACCCAATGAGCACCTGTATACATCTTAGGTGAACCAACTGACACCAGTGGCTTGTGAGACCGGCCACCGCCCCTCGTCGGGGTCTCGACTGTATACACTAGTCTACTCTGGAGTATCGATGCCCTGTCTCGAAACTCCCACGACTAGGGACCTTTAAAGGATGTGCTTGTAGACTCCAGCTCTCACTTATATGATCGCCCTCATACTGCTGGCAGTCAAGCAAGAATCCTAGGGGCTCTATCAACGTGCAATAGCGACCTGTCAGGTCACCTAAAGCAGTACACGATGATAAAGGTAAACCAGATAGCAAACTATCATCTCGAGTAAGACTGTCGTCCCGGGATAGGTCCTCCCTCAATCATTGCAATCACGTGCCTGTGATCCAATAATTGACTCTGAGGGCACTATCTCCAACACCGGCTTGTCACGGGATCACCCTCTCCAAAGAGATGTCTCCCAAGACTGATTTAGAGAGGGATCGCATGTCTATTATACCCTACGCTTCTGCGGTAGGCTCTATAATGTATGCGATGTTGTGTACCAGACCGGATGTGGCTTATGCACTGAGTGTGGTAAGCAGGTATCAGTCAAACCCTGGGGAGAAACATTGGATAGCAGTAAAGAACATTCTCAAGTACCTGAGAAGGACTAAGGAGATGTTCTTGGTGTATGGCGGAAAAGACCTCCAGATTGAGGCCTTTGCTGACTCCATCTTCTAGAGTGACAAGGATGATTCCAAGTCCATGTCGGGTTTTGTCTTCACCCTCAATGGAGGGGCAGTGTGTTGGAAGAGCTCCAAACAGGAAACCGTTGCCGACTCGACTATGGAAGCGGAATACATCGCTGCATCTGATGCCGCAAAAGAAGCTGTCTGGATGAGGAAGTTCTTGAAAGAACTTCAGGTGGTTCCGTCCATTGTTGACCCAATACCTCTGTATTGCGACAACAACGGGGCTATAGCTTTAGCGAAGGAACCCAGGTCCTATCAGAAATCCAGACACAACTTGAGGCGGTATCACCTGATCAGGAAGATCGTGGATCGCCAGGAGATCGAGGTTCGGAGTGTTACTTCAGAAGATAACACAGCAGATCCATTCACCAAGGCCTTGCCCCAGACTCAGTTCGAGCGGCTGATCGAGATGATAGGTCTTCGATACGCCAGTACATGGCCATAGTGCAAGTGGGAGATTGTTAGTGTATATGTCCTAGAGGCCATTACTGTATCATACTAGTTTGTATATTACTTGATGGAAGCTTGGGATATTCACAGTTGTATATACAATCTTCCTCGAAATGGTAGTATGCTACTTGGTTTGTCTCTGCTTTAATATGTGCATGTGTTTCTTTTAGCATATCGCTGATATACATATTAGTAGAGCCCTTAAGATCTTTGCTTGATTACCAACGTTGTGATGGCGTTCACACTCGTGGGAGCTGGGTAATCCATAAGCGCATCCTTATACAGGTCCCTAGTCGTTGGACTATCGAGACAGGGCATCGATACTCCGGAGTAGACTAGCGTATGCGCTTCTCATCCCAGCGTGGGAGACGGTCTGTCCCACAGCCGTCAGTACGTCGTACTTGAGATAGTATGCGGGTGCTCGTTAGGTTACGAGTACACTGGACAGGACTCGTCGGGAACTGTTGGTTCGTATTATACCTATCGTCAGTTATCAGTTCCCAGGTGACATGAGTACAGCTTAGTCCGCTGACTTGACACTGTCACTTCGCCTCGAGTGTGTTCCCACTGCACTTTGATTACTACCCTACCACGGCTCAAAGGATTCGTGCAAACAGGTAGTTTTTGGGTGCAGTCCCGAAGCACTTGGAGGCAGTGACGGTTAGACAGGATTCGTCTCTCCCGGTATTGGGGGTTGACATCGCGCTGTGTCCAGGAGAGCCATTACACGAGTAGTCCCTGGCCAGGGCAAGCGAGTTATACTGGTAGGTTTCCATTGTTATCTCAGGGTGTTCTGGGCTACACTCCGACACGACTTGTACCGCTATTAGGGGACTGACGTTCACCGCCCCCCTAGGCCTGCCATGCGATGTATCAGACGAACAGACCGGACTGTACGGAGACTGTCACATACAGGCTCAGTAGGAGTTAAGATGGGGTTACCTCGTCAGTCTTCTTATCGGCATCTACCTGGGGACCATTACGTACAGCTAGTGCCGTTTACGGTCTGTGGTTAAACCCACTGCCAGCGTAGTGTCGAGTCTTTAGAGTCCCACACAGAGAGCTATTCGCCTTTAGGCAAAATGAGTAGAGGTCGCGTGGTTTTGCGACAGGGTTCGTTCACATGCGCGCACTTGTGCACGTTTGCTGTCCGGACAGCTTATACTAGCGGGCTTTGGTTTAAGCCAGATCCTAGTATATGATTTGGGATTGGTTTTATCTCATTGTATTCGTGCTCCTCGGATCACGAATACGGATGCGTATGCACAGTTGCTTGAGACAGAGGGAGAGGACTTTGATTAGGGTTAATGATCATTGTCATTTTATTAACCCTAATACTTATGTGTGTATTATGGTTAATTGATATTAGTTTAATATAATTGTGCATGGTTATGGTTGTTAACCATTTGACCTTCTTGACTTGTTGACCTAGGTTGACACTTTGACCATCATCATTTCATTTGGAAGATGCTCTTTGATCCTTCCAATTTGCATTAAAAATGAAATGATAATGGTCATGTCTTGATTAACCATGACAATTATCTAGCTAATTATCAATTTATAATAATTCACACATATATGTGAGAATGGTTGTTTTATTCTCTCAATCTATCATTCACTTTCTCTCTCTTGTTCTTCCTGTCCCTCAAGCTCTCCCCTCTCATGTGTTGAGAAACACTTGAGCTTGAGAAAAACCTCTTCTTGATAATCTTTACTCTCATCTAGGGTTTTAGGACTAGCACTTCTAGCACCCTAGTTACTTCTAGCTTGAAGTTGAAGCCAAAGGTTGAGGCTTTCGGGTGGATCCTTCTTCGACTCAAGAAGACGACAAAGGTGATCCCTTTTCTACTACTCCAAGGAGCAAGGAGAGAAGGACATAAAGCCCTAGGTATAACCATTCTACCCTTTAGCTAGTTTCTTGTTAGCTTTAGCTTGTTTTTGTTTAGCAAAGATCCTTCTTTGTCTAGTCCATGTTGCCTAAAGTGATAAAAATCCGATTTTTATTCCATTTTCCGCCTCCCCGCAAGCACCGGGGTGGGCAACGTGGACTTACACCCGGACCAACACGACACACAACGCACCCTAAAGGATTCGTATTGTGGCTAACGCGTATAGCTACACTACGAAACCAACTCAGCGCAACAGCAACACGTAACACGCATCGTATCGGATAACGTATCGCACGAAACGAAACACTAGAAATAGGCAAAATGATCCCAGATTTTTCTGTGCTAACCATTTTTAAAAATTGCAAGTACCATGAGACTACAATTAACCCCAGAGACCCCTACCCAAAAACCCAAACCCTAACTCCCTACTCTGGCCGCAATTTGCGGCCAGAACCAATAAAACTGTGGCCTGAACAAGGAGGAACTGGCTCGTATTTTGATGGTAGGTTCTAGGTCTCTATACTAGGTTACTGTCAAGTCAATTTTTGCAACACAAACTTAGTTTAACAGCAGATCATTCGAGACCCCAAATCGACACTAAAAATATGATATTTATCCGAAACGATACGATACGCGATAAAAACAGCAACTTTAAAGCTAAGCTACACAAAAATAACTTAAGGAGAAGAAAAGAAACATTACCTACACCAAAGAACACAAAGATCCAAGCTTTGAGCACTCCAAGGCATCCATGAGGGAAAATGTGAAGGAAAAAGTGATTTTTTGTGAAGACTTGGGTGAATTATGATGGATTTGTGAAGAAGGAAGAGGAAGTGTTCAGAATTTTGAGAGAGGGAATGAGATAAAGAAATGAGGAAGAGAAAAAGAAAGAGAAGAAATGAAGAAGAGAGAGGGAGGTGAGTGTATCATGCATTAATTACACACCATGCCTCATTAATGCCATTCATCTCACACAAATGATAAATATCTCTCTCTCTCACTCACAAAAGAAAATGGATAAGAATGGATTAAAGAAAAGATTAGGATAAGTAAGGATTAGGTTAAAGTCAAGATGGCTAAGACCAAAATTAGCACAAACAAATGCTCGCATTTACGTTCACACGTGCGTGCATGCTTATAACAAATAATAATAAATTATTAATTAAATGTTATAAAATGTGAGTAATCTGAATTGGTAAACATTTTACAGTAAACCCGCAATAAAATAACATTAAAATTGGGAAAACTTCAAATTGGACCAAAACGTCCCATATAACCCCAAAGCTTGCGCACTAGGTTTATTTTTACTAAACTACGTGCTGGCAAGTCTATATGGCCGTTTGATCACAGTCGGTACAAAACAGAAGATACCGACAAATTTTACCCAAAATCGGAAACATTCACATAACGATTTCTAAAACGTTACAATCTCCCCCCCCCCTTAAAAAAAATTCGTCCCCGAATTTAAATTCTCACTAAGCGTACCTTCAAAGAGAAGATTACAAAGTCTCATATCTCGCTCGCAGCCTCTCAAGTGATCACCTAACTATACGGCTACGTCCAAGAAGAACCGTTCACAGATGGCAATACCCTTGACCGAAGCTTCTCCACCTATGAGCCACTAACACACATGGCTGCCGGTGAACGAAAAAATCGAGTCCAAACTAAATGGTCTGTGCTGAATCATGTGAGAAAATCATGAAGGTAATTGTAAAGTATCAACACAAAGAAAACGGGGTGAATACTCAATAATCTGGGCGGAAGTGCCAAATTATAGGCAACGGAACTAACTCTCTTTAAGGATCTCAAAAGGACCTACAATTCTGGGATAAGCTTCCCAAAACTCAACACGTCATTCATCGGAAAAGTCCGTAGGAATACATGATCTCCCACTGCGAACTCAAGTTTGCGACCAACACGGTCGGGAAAAGTCCTCTGTCTGCACTGGTCTACTCTCATCCTGACCTGAACCAACTGAATCATCTCCGAAGTCTCTAGACTAGCTGAGGTCCAAAAATCCTACTACGCAGAGTCAGAAAAACAGACTGGTGATCGACACGACATAACTAAACCTGAAGGTTGCCAATTGGAGTGACTCCCGATAATGGCTATCGAAGGAGAACCCTAACAATGGCGAGTGACGATCCCAACCGTCGACAACAATTAGTACGTACGCACAAGCAAAACCTCTAGAGTGGTATAGCCCGTGCTCGCAAAACCGTCATACTGCGGATGGAAAGACGGAGCTAAGGCTCAACCAGTACCCAAAGCTTCCTGAAGCTCTGCCCAAGACGGCAAGCGAATATGATGCCTTATTTGGAAACGACCCATGAAGAAACTCTGTGCAACGCACAAACTTAACAAAGAACAACTGAGCGAACTGAGTAAAACCGGACAACAAGCATCCGAATGGAGTCACGCCCTAACTAAACCTGGGTAGAAACCATAACGAAATTCGTGGAGATCTGCTCCCACTCCCACTTCGGAACGGTTAAAGGTTGCAACTCTCCAGCCGGCCTCAAATGCTCAACCCAAGCACACAACAAGACAAACACCTTGAAACGAAACCTGTAATTTCTCTTTACATTCCTGCCCACCCGTAACTATCTCACAAGTCTCGTCCATGTTGGTGGAACCTGAATGAACACAGAGAGTTGACTGATGTGCTTGCTCTAGGATTTCACGTCTCTACCCGATAATATCAGGTACACAAACGCGTTCCTAACTTAGCACACCATTGTCACAATTCAAGGACTCCGAATCATTACCCAGCCGAGTATGCTCAAGTTTCTCTAACGAACGAGCGTCGGCGGGCAGTGTCTCACGAAAGCGATTAAAGAAAAATGTTCGGGCGCGGACATGAGCAAGCTGTCCCCTCAGTAGAGGTGAACTTAAGCTATACTAATCGATCGCACAAGAACTGTAAATCTGCAGAAGACTGTCACAACAATCAAAACCCGCTGCAGGAAGATATACATTAAGCTCTGGTGGTCCGTGAAAATCTGACACGACTCTCCGAACAAGTAGTGTCCTCAGATCTTCAACGCACGACCAGAACGACCATCTCTAGATCATGAGTGGGATATCCTGCTCGTACTTCCTCCAACTGTCGGGAAGCAAAAGCAATAACTCTATAGTGTCACCTCAGTACACGGTCGAGCCCCACTCGTGAAACATCACAGTTAAACAACAAAGCCACCCGAACCAAAAAGCAAGGAAAGAACTGATACAGTTGTTAATCGAGTCTTCAACTGCTGAAAAACTCCGCACACATGCCTCAGTCCACAGGAAAGAAACCTCCATTTCGGTCAATCCAGTCAACGGCGCAGCAATACGCTAGTAATCCTGCACGAAACGGCGGTAAAAACCTGCTAAGCCAAAAATCTGCGGACCTCCGTCCTGTACACAAGTCTGGGCCTAAGCTGTACGGCCACGATCTGTTAGTTGTATGTATGCCCTAGAGGCCAGTATTGTACAGATGATGTATATTATATTGGATGCTTGGACATATATAGAGATGACTTTCTTGCTCGATATGATAGTATGCTATCTGGTTGCTCTTTATCTTAACATGTACACTTGTCTCTTTAAACTGTCTTATAGTTACATGTTGATAAAGCCCTTAGGATGTGTACTTGACTACCTGGACTATGATGCAGATCATACTAGTGGGGACATGGTAGTCTATAAGTACATCCTTCAAGGTCCCTAGTCGTGGGTGTATCGAGACAGGGTATCGATATACCAGTGTAGACTAGCGTATACGCTTCTCGACCCATGAGATGGGCAATGGATGATCCCATATCCATTGGTGTTTGACATCAGAGATAGTGTACGGGTGCTCAGTGGAGACTGGGTACACTGGACGGACTCGCCGAGAACTCCCAGATGGTATTATACCTCACGTCAGATGGCAGTTCTCAGGTGACACTTGTACAGGTTAGTCTGTAGACCCGAGATCGTCATAGAGTCTTGTGTGATTCCCACTGTGCTTTGATCTCCACCTTACCACGTCCATGAGGGCGTGCAAAACGGTGGTCTTTGGGTACAGTCCCGAGTCACATGGAGGCAATGAGCGATAGGAAGGGTTTCGTCTCTCCCGGTATTGGGGGTTGATGTTGCGCTGTGCTTGATTGGCCGTAACAGGGAAGTCCCTGGCCAGGGCTGATCAGAGATTTGCTGGTAAGTGTTACCAGAAGTTTCTCGACCCGTTATGAGCCTCACATCGGCACGACTTATCGGTTATTGGGGTCTGACGTATACCACCCCTAGACTTGATATGCGACATATCAGACGAACAGACCGGACTGTACGGTAAGTGTTACTGGTTGGATTCACAGGAGTGTGAGTGGGCTTGCTCGTCGATCTTCTGATCGCTCAATACCCGGATGGCCGTTACGTTTAGCAGACCGCTTGCGGCTTGTGGGTGCTTGATATGATCATCATCTGCTACCGGCGTATTGACGAGTCTTTAGAGTCCTACACAGAGATTTCCTGGCTCAAGCGAAACGAAATAGGAGTGCATATGAGATATGTGCAGGACCGAGAATGATGCGTGTATGTGATACCGTATTCCATTCTCGCGATGGATGTATCGATTGGTTATATTCGATATAACCTAGATATCGAATCAAAGATTGATTCGATAAGCCGATACATAGGATACTAGTCGGTTATATGCGATATGACCGGATCGTTAAATCAAGTGTTGATTTAATAATTTAATGTATAATTATATATTTGATATATTACTTTGCATTAACTAGTATTGGTTCATTTTAAAAGGATTTTCTCACTTGATGCACATTGTATATGTGATATATTTTTGTGCACTTGTTTGTATCATGTTTGATGATACTTGCTCACTTGGGTTTGTGTAAAGATTAAACCATGGTTACATGTATAATGGTTAGGGTTTTGATTATTTACTTAGTTATTTATTTATTTATTCATTTTGGATATTATTAAGAATGGTGGTTTATTTTGTTTCTATGTTGAAGCTTCTTGAAGCTTTGACAAAGTCCACCATCCTTATCGCATCCTTAACCCTAACCATTCCAACTAACCTTAGTTTAATCTCTACACTTAACCATGGTCAAGATATGATAAGTGTTCATATTAGTTTCTTTTTTTAAATAACACTTATCATATTTTCTTTCTTCTTCTTCATCTTCTTCAAGATAGAAAGCTTGATGCCATCAATGGCAACTTGAGATCTAAAGTGAGAAATCCAATTCTAAAGTGAACCCACCTCCTATTTCTTCACCCTCTACCTCTTGCCAAGTTGTTTTGGGTGTTTTCTTCACAAGTTTCACAACTTTGTGAAGTCGGAGCTTGAACTTGTGATGCCTCGACGTAGATCATCTTCGGCACGAAGCCGACGACCTAGTCCGCCCATTTCTCCGATCAAGCCGACGCATGAATCCGGGATTCGAGATGGACAGAGAGAGGACGCCTACGTGGAGCCAAGGAAGTGGATATCCGGATCTACAAAGGTTGTAGCTTCTTATCTTTAGTTAAGTTGTTAACTAGATTCATATTTCGCCTAAACTTCTAGTCAACGATCCGTATTAGGGTTTCTCGGCACCCATAATTTTTTGAAATTGGCATGGTTGATGCCTTATGAGACCTCTATAGTGTGCCTAGGAACCCTACAGTGGTATCAGAGCCAAGCTAGAGCCTTAGGCGATGAGTAGACGAAGTTTGAAACCCGATCGACCCGAAACCCTAACCCGTATTTGCTCTCTGGACTTTTTTGAAAAAATGGGTTTTTTCCAGATTAAAAATTGCTAAAAAATTCAGCAGGGAAATATAAGAATTACGGTGCAAAAATTATTTATTGAGTCATCAATAGTGCGGCGGAACCGCGGCACAAGCATGGCTTGTGTGGCGGTTCCGCGGCGACTTTATCACATTATTTTATTATTTTTACACAGTAATTTATATTTTTAGGTTCTGGATTTTCTGGGAATTTTTAAAATTTATTCATGAGTTGAATTTTCTGGGGTGTATTGGGACTCGATGAATCGATCGGATTATTTAACTTTGTCTATGTGGCTTTCCGGATAATTTTTTGAATATGTTAAAAAGTTCGACCGGATATAAATACCCAATTTTTCCCTTGTCGGGAAATTTCCAAATGTTGGATTTTTCCGTGGTTTAACGACGTTCTAAGTAGTGCAAGTAACTCGATGGACCCTCTAGAAGACAACAAACCTTAACTCGATTATGTAACCGTCTTGAACTGCCCTTTGAACCTTCGGGTTTGGGGCAGTACGGCGTGCCACATGTGAGGCGTTGGCTTGACCCTTCTACGGCTGGACCGTTGGTACTGAGGCATGAAGTGAATGTCGTTGAACCTATTTAATGTGCTGGACGGTTTCGGGAAAACTTGGGTGTTCGAATGTTCGATCGGAAAGTTTAATATATTCTATTTATCCGGAATGGGATACAATAATTGGAATTCACAAACAGTTATGAGATAACTGAATGAATGCTATAAATCTAGCGGTTTAGTCTCATTTGATATTGAAAAGAGTTTTCGATAATGGGACTAAAATGCGGGGTTTATAACTGTTAGGCATGTGATGTCTAAGTATTTCATTTGATTAGGCATGTGATGTCCAAAAGGGTTGCGGATTCCAACTGTTGTAGTTTTACACTTTCTTTTCTGTGACCGTAAGTGTAATATGTGATATCGCCGGTTTCGTTGCTATATGTCAACGACAATTGGGATACGCATGTTTACTTACGTTGATGACATGTGATGTTATGTGTTGCTGGATATGTTATATTGGATTGCCGTGTTTGAATAGCCGGGGGTTTTTATGTGAGATGAGTGTTTTTTCATTTTCATTCATGTAAAAACTTGTATGTAATGTTCTTTTATTGGGGCACTTCCAGGTTGCGGAAGCTGTCACCCTTTGTATATTATTTACTTTTCTGCACTAGGATAGACCCAAGGAGGGGAGCACAAGTAACCGGGTTCTAGGGTCCAGTGGGAGACCATCTCGAGGAGTCGAGTCTGGGTCTCCTAACCCTAGAATTGGTAGGGTTGCTTGCCGCTCTCGTAGGGGTCTAGGGGTGTGGGATTGGCTATTCATCACGACCGTGGAATCCGTGTTTTATACTGGCTCGTATTAAAAACACGGACGTCCTAGTATATCCAATATTTCATATGATATTTTCTGCTGCGATATCTGTGATGTGATCATGTGATGTTCTGTGATAGATACAGTATATAGTATATATGATATATTATATAGACGTTACTTATGTTTTGCACCCGCACTAGCCCTGCCCTGCTCTGTCGTTAGTTACCTAACCTAACGGTGCACGAGGGGACATCGAGGCGAATGCGGATGGCATAAGTGTACGTCGTATTTATCTGTGATGTTTAGGTATTTAAATGATGGGACTTCATTAATGTGATTAATGAAAGAAAAGAAACCAAATGATGTTGTAGAATCAAATTTTAAATAAAACAGGTAGCTACAGTTCTTGCTTTGCATAGCGGTATATATGATATGCCCTGCACCTTATTCGATGAGGAAAGGACCGAGATCCTTTCACCGGGAGTGACTCCTTTAGCAATAACTGGCAGATGCTACACACTCGGTTTGTTTTTGATTGCTTTTATAGTTTCTGCTTTGCACAGTGATATATATGATATATCCCGCACCTCATTCGACGAGGAAAGGACCGACGATCCCTTCACCGGGAGTGACCCCTTTAGCAAAACTAGAAAAGCCTCGAAATCACTCCATTTCAAAACTTTATTTGATTCTACAATGATATCAAGTTCATTACGCAATAGGTTTTCAGAAAAACCTGTCGTAGCCCTCCGTCATTTCAGATAAGTTACATATAGTATTCGTGCTACATTTGTTGGCTTTCGTCAAGGTGTAGTGTGCGGTAGCTATGTGCTGTTTATCTGCTGCATATGATGCGACTGGATTAGGGTAGTCATACGGCTTTGTTGGCTTTCGTCAAGGGTCGTGCGGGTGGGTTTAATTCAGTCAAGAAATGTACGGGTTGAACTTGACTAGCGGGCTGTGGTTTGTTGGCTTTCGTCAAGGTCATAGCACGCTAGGGGCAAAAGCATTGTCGGGAATTTCAAGTGTTGAAATTTGCAATGAGATTGCATACCTTCTATGAGATAGTTGGATCCTGATACCCACTGCGAGTAAGAGTTACTCCTGGGAGAGTTTTACATATTACAATTAGCCGATCAAGTAGGTGTCTAGAAAGGTGTCAACGGGGTTATGCCTCTGGGAAAATGAGGTTTTACATTAATTAGGTTCGTGCGAAAGCACGGGGGACCTCCCTCAAAGTACCGACACTGGCCTGGCTGAAAGATTGGCGAACTTGTAGTGTGTAATTAATCCCGGCTAGTCTTTCCTTTTAGGGTTTGAAGGAAGATTTGATAAAAACCAGTGGGAGCCATCCTGATTAGATAAGATAATAACCAATCTGATCTTGCACGAGCATACGCTAAAGTGTTTTCTTCTCTCTCTCTCCAGGTAACGACCATTTCATGCCCTAATAAAGATAATAATATGGATGTATTGACCGAACCCGCATGTTATACTGTGCTGGGGAACGTTGGTTCCGTTCTTTCCTATAAGAGTTATAGGACTGAACAGGATATAGGGGAATACCAGGATTCCCATGCCACCCGAATGAAGAAAGTACATGTTGATGCAATTTCTTCGGGTGTGTTCGTTACAGAGAACTGTTTCTCCATTTGCCCTACGTCCTGGGTATTAGATACCGGATCAGGATCCCATATATGTAATCAGTTACATGGGCTTAGGAAAGGTAGAGAACTTGGAGAAGGTGATAAAGACATTAAAGTTGGAAATGGTGCAATTGTTGCAGCTAAGACTGTCGGGGAATATCACCTTGAATTACCAACTGGTAATACATTGGTTCTGAACGAATGCTATTACATGCCGAACCTATATGCAACATTATATCGGTTTCTTTATTAAGTAAAGAGGGATATAATTTTGTATTACAGGATAATGTTATAAACATTTTCCGTAACCAAAAGTTGGTTAGATCAGGCACGTTGTGCAATGGCATTTATGTTCTAAACCAATCAACAGTTCTGAGCATAAAAAACACACACAAGAGGAAGAGTTCAGAACTGAACGAATCCTTCTTGTGGCATTGTAGACTGGGTCACATCAATGCGACACGACTGGCCAAGTTGCATAAGGATGGATATTTGAAACCATTCGAATTTTCATCTTATGACACTTTCCAGTCATGTCTCAAAGGCAAGATGACCAAAACTCCGTTTACGGGACACGGAGAAAGAGTTACTGAACTCTTAGGACTAGTACATAGTGATGTATGCGGTCCAATGTCTACACATGCCAGGGATGGTTCTTCGTACTTCATTACATTCACTGACGATCTCTCAAGATACGGACATGTGTACTTAATAAGACACAAGTCTGAAGCTTTTGAGAAATTTAGAGAATATAAACAAGAAGTCGAGAACCAAACCGGAAAAAGTATTAAAATCCTTCGATCTGATCGAGGAGGTGAATACTTGAGCAATGAATTTCTGGACTTCCTAAAAGAGAATGGGATTCTCTCTCAGCTGACTCCTCCATATACACCACAGCACAACGGTGTATCAGAACGGAGGAACCGCACCCTATTAGATATGGTGCGCTCTATGATGAGCACAGCTGAGTTACCTATTTCCTTCTGGGGGTATGCGCTTGAGACAGCCATACATCTATTGAATATGGTCCCAACCAAATCTGTGCCTACCACTCCATATGAGATATGGAAAGGAAAGAGACCAAGTCTTAACTATGTTAAGATATGGGGTTGTCCAGCCTATGTCAAACGACAAAATCCGGACAAACTCGATGCACGGTCTGTTCTATGCAAATTTGTAGGATATCCCAAGAATTCTCAAGGGTATATCTTCTACCACCCTGAGAAACAAAGAGTGTTTGTTTCTCGGCATGCCACCTTTTTAGAAAAGGAATTTCTTGAAAAAGATATTAGTGGTCATGAGGTAGAACTGGAAGAGGTTCCAGCTGCAGAAGCTACAACAGAAGATCTGGTGGAACCAGAGGATTCCGTAGTTCCCGATGAACCCCAGCCACTCCGCCGATCTAGTAGGGTTCCTCGCCAACCTGAGAGATACTACGGTTTTCTCATGGATGGAGGGAGCGAGGATTGCATCATGGAGGATAATGACTCAACTAGCTTCGAGCAGGCCATCACGAGTAGGGACTTAGTTAAATGGCTGGATGCTATGCGGTCCGAGATGGAATCCATGTACACCAACAAAGTATGGACTTTGGAAGTTGCTCCTGAAGGGGTAAAACCCATTGGGAGCAAGTGGATCTTTAAGAAGAAACTTGGTGTAGATGGGAAAGTGGAGACTTTCAAAGCTAGACTTGTTGCAAAAGGTTTTCGCCAAAGACCAGGTGTGGACTATGACGAAACCTTTTCTCCAGTGGCTATGCTTAAATCTATCCGGATCATGCTTGCCATCGCTGCATATCATGATTCCGAAATCTGGCAAATGGATGTTAAGACCGCCTTTCTAAATGGTGATTTAGAAGAGTGCGTGTACATGACTCAGCCAGAGGGCTTCGTAGACAGTGGGAGCAGCGGGAAGGTGTGCAAGCTGCTTAAATCCATTTATGGATTAAAGCAAGCATCGCGGAGTTGGAACATCTGCTTTGACGTCGTTATCAAAGAGTTTGATTTCGTCAAAAACCCAGATGAACCTTGTATTTACAAGAAGGTGGCAGGGAGTAAGGTTGTCTTCCTCGTATTGTACGTGGACGACATACTCTTGATAGGAAATGATATTCCTATGCTGCAATCGGTCAAGCTCTTCTTATCACAAAGATTCTCAATGAAAGATCTTGGTGATGCCTCTTGCATATTGGGGATTAGGATCTATAGAGATAGATCCAAACGGATTTTGGGATTGTCCCAATCCAGGTACATTGACACCATACTAAAAAGGTTTAGTATGGAAGAATCCAAGCGTGGGAACTTACCCACGATCTCTGGAGTCACTCTCTCCAAAGAGATGTCTCCTAAGACTGATTTGGAGAGAGCTCGGATGCAAGGGATACCCTATGCTTCGGCTGTAGGCTCTATCATGTATGCGATGCTATGTACCAAACCTGATGTAGCATACTCACTAAGTGTAGTGAGCAGGTATCAAGCTGATCCTGGAGAGAGTCACTGGACAGCTGTGAAGAGCATTCTCAAGTACTTACGAAGGACTAAAGAGATGCTCTTGGTGTATGGTAACGGAGAACTCCAAGTGGAGTCCTTTACCGATTCGAGCTTCCAGAGTGATAAGGACGACTCTAAGTCGCAGTCGGGATTTGTCTTTACCTTTTACGGAGGGGCGGTTAGTTGGAAGAGTTCCAAGCAGGAAACCGTGGCAGACTCGACGATGGAGGCTGAATACATCGCTGCCAACGATGCTGCTAAAGAGGCTGTCTGGATCAAGAAGTTCATTACTAAACTTGGAGTGGTTCCATCCATTGAGCATCCAATACCTTTGTATTGCGATAACAATGGAGCGGTGGCTTTGGCCAAGGAACCCAGGTCCCATCAGCGATCCAGGCATATTCTGAGGCGGTATCACCTGATCCGGGAGATAGTTGATCGCCGGGAGATCGAGGTCAGGAGGGTTGACACGAAGAATAACACGGCGGATCCACTCACGAAGGCCATTCCCCAGATACAGTTTGAGAGACTCTTCGGGATGCTCGGTATGCGATACTACAGCAGCTGGCCCTAGTGCAAGTGGGAGATTGTTAGTTGTATGTATGCCCTAGAGGCCAGTATTGTACAGATGATGTATATTATATTGGATGCTTGGACATATATAGAGATGACTTTCTTGCTCGATATGATAGTATGCTATCTAGTTGCTCTTTATCTTAACATGTACACTTGTCTCTTTAAACTGTCTTATAGTTACATGTTGATAAAGCCCTTAGGATGTGTACTTGACTACCTGGACTATGATGCAGATCATACTAGTGGGGACATGGTAGTCTATAAGTACATCCTTCAAGGTCCCTAGTCGTGGGTGTATCGAGACAGGGCATCGATATACCAGTGTAGACTAGCGTATACGCTTCTCGACCCATGAGATGGGCGATGGATGATCCCATATCAATTGGTGTTTGACATCAGAGATAGTGTACGGGTGCTCAGTGGAGACTGGGTACACTGTACGGACTCGCCGAGAACTCCCAGATGGTATTATACCTCACGTCAGATGGCAGTTTTCAGGTGACACTTGTACAGGTTAGTCTGTAGACCCGAGATCGTCATAGAGTCTTGTGTGATTCCCACTGTGCTTTGATCTCCACCTTACCACGTCCATGAGGGCATGCAAAACGGTGGTCTTTGGGTACAGTCCCGAGTCATATGGAGGCAATGAGCGATAGGAGGGGTTTTGTCTCTCCCGGTATTGGGGGTTGATGTTGCGCTGTGCTTGATTGGCCGTAACAGGGAAGTCCCTGGCCAGGGCTGATCAGAGATTTGCTGGTAAGTGTTACCAGTAGTTTCTCGACCCGTTATGAGCCTCACATCGGCACGACTTATCGGTTATTGGGGTCTGACGTATACCACCCCTAGACTTGATATGCGACATATCAGACGAACAGACCGGACTGTACGGTAAGTGTTACTGGTTGGATTCACAGGAGTGTGAGCGGGCTAGCTCGTCGATCTTCTGATCGCTCAATACCCGGATGGCCGTTACGTTTAGCAGACCGCTTGCGGCTTGTGGGTGCTTGATATGATCATCATCTGCTACCGGCGTATTGACGAGTCTTTAGAGTCCTACACAGAGGTTTCCTGGCTCAAGCGAAACGAAATAGGAGTGAATATGAGATATGTGCAGGACCGAGAATGATGCGTGTATGTGATACCGTATTCCATTCTCGCGATGGATGTATCGATTGGTTATATTCGATATAACCTAGATATCGAATCAAGGATTGATTCGATAAGCCGATATATAGGATACTAGTCGGTTATATGCGATATGACCTGATCGTTAAATCAAGTGTTGATTTAATGATTTAATGTATAATTATATATTTGATATATTACTTTGCATTAACTAGTATTGGTTCATTTTAAAAGGATTTTCTCACTTGATGCACATTGTATATGTGATATATTTTTGTGCACTTGTTTGTATCATGTTTGATGATACTTGCTCACTTGGGTTTGTGTAAAGATTAAACCATGGTTACATGTATAATGGTTAGGGTTTTGATTATTTACTTAGTTATTTATTTATTTATTCATTTTGGATATTATTAAGAATGGTGGCTTATTTTGTTTCTATGTTGAAGCTTCTTGAAGCTTTGACAAAGTCCACCATCCTTATCTCATCCTTAACCCTAACCATTCCAACTAACCTTAGTTTAATCTCTACACTTAACCATGGTCAAGATATGATAAGTGTTAATATTAGTTTCTTTTTTTTAAATAACACTTATCATATTTTCTTTCTTCTTCTTCATCTTCTTCAAGATAGAAAGCTTGATGCCATCAATGGCAACTTGAGATCTAAAGTGAGAAATCCAATTCTAAAGTGAACCCACCTCCTATTTCTTCACCCTCTACCTCTTGCCAAGTTGTTTTGGGTGTTTTCTTCACAAGTTTCACAACTTTGTGAAGTCGAAGCTTGAACTTGTGATGCCTCGACGTAGATCATCTTCGGCACGAAGCCGACGACCTAGTCCGCCCATTTCTCCGATCAAGCCGACGCATGAGTCCGGGATTCGAGATGGACAGCGAGAGGAAGCCTACGTGGAGCCAAGGAAGTGGATATCCGGATCTACAAAGGTTGTAGCTTCTTATCTTTAGTTAAGTTGTTAACTAGATTCATATTTCGCCTAAACTTCTAGTCAATGATCCGTATTAGGGTTTCTCGGCACCCATAATTTTTTGAAATTGGCATGGTTGATGCCTTGTGAGACCTCTATAGTGTGCCTAGGAACCCTACACGATCTTCCTCGGAACCATACGAAACCGTCTCCCGTAAGTACAAGACCTAGGAGTCAACACAAGCTAGCCTGAAGAAACACTCCAAGAATCTAGCACACCGCCGGGACGCTCCCAGTATCTGCAAAACAAATCCTCAAGTGCTACTCCTGTCCCTCAAGACACATTAAATAGGCCAGAATGTCGTAAATAACACAATAATAACAGATCGAGGAACGGCTTGAAGAATTCCGGTTCATCACATCTACGACTGCTGCTAGGGCATCAGTGAATCCAATGACTCACTAAGACACACAAAGCCCGTAGCATGCATAAGGCAGTCCTCGGAATGTCATCACTCCGAACCTACAACAATGATGACCTGATCCCAGACAACTAAAAAAAATGTCTCGCATTATGGAGCTGATCGAAGAAATCGTCAATGCGAGGTAAAGGATACCTATCCGCACCGTAAGCCGGTTCAATTGATAATCCATCAATCCACAACCGCAATCTATCATCTTTCTCCTTGACGAACAGAAATAGGACCTTCCAAAAGCGAAACACTCAGACGCACAAAACTCACCAAGAAACAACTCTACAGCTGATCCTTAAGCTCCCTAAGCTTCGCCGGCTCATCTGGAACAACGTCGGAAAAACTCTCGCACGAAAGGAAAACCGGTCCAACAAACCCACTGTGGCTTCGGTATCACAAATGAACGCCAAGAATCCATAACATCTCCTCAAAAGCCGACTAGCGAAAAAGGCTGAATTCAAGCTGTGAGAAGCGGCACAACTATCCACCTACACAATAAGTGTAAGTCTACGCTAGCGCCCCGGCCGTCTACAGACGCCAAATGCGGAACAAAAACTTTTAAACTGGCGCTATCGTATACTTTAACCCGGATCTTCCATTATTGCTAAACTAACAAACTGTAAAGAGTGTAGAAAGGTTATACCGAACGATCCGAGTCCTTCGTTCTTTAACCATCATCCCACGCTCCGTTGCGGTTGCTCCGATCTCGTCGATCTCCGATCTGCTCGTCCAGGTGGCACCACATCACCAATTCTTTAAACGGGCTCCCGCCTCTGACTCGAGGCAACTCGATCGTCAAGTTTGCTAAAAGAGACGACCAAGAATTGATGTAGAGAATGAGTAGATGACTTTGTCTCACTTCGTCCAAATCCATGGACGATCGGTTAATGAAGTTGCCGAGGGAATCGGGTGATGGAATGAACTGTAAAATTCCATGCACCCCAAATTCTGTCATATCTTTTCTACAAATGAAATCAACAACCATGAGAGAGAGAGGAGGGGGCCGGCCTCTTATAAAGAGAGGGGGGGTGACCGTAGGAGCAAAGAGGGTGACCTTAAGGAAAAATCATATGTGAACACAAACTAAATATCTTGCATAAAGATCTTAAGCAAAACAAGAATGTAATGAAATCAAAGCATTAGTCACTTAGCCTTGTCACAAATTCTAGAACCTTCTAGAACCTTCTAGAAGCACGACTCACTCTCATCCAAGAAAAGATAAATCCGCCTTTAACCAAATGTTAAAAGACGGCTGATAGAAAACTGGAAACTGGCAACTTCCAAAAGTGATCCTGAAACGAATTTCAGGATAACCCCGAAACTGTATAAATATACCCGCACTTGTATTACGACCGAATACAAATGCAACTGAGACAAAGATATTATACCTACTCAATATAATACTCGGATCCGGCTTAAACCAAAGCCGACCAGTATCATCTGTCCGAAAATCGACACGTGCGTAAACGCACGTGCATTTTCCGAACCCTGCCATAAAACCATACGGCCTCTACAACGTTTCGCCCGAACTTGGAAAACTGTCTGTGGGGGACTCTAATGACTCTTCAGTACCCTGGCAGTGGGTTTAACCACAAACCGTCAGCGGCAGTAGCTATGCGTAACGGTTGCCCATGGACTGATCTCAAAGGAGGCTGATGAGCGCACTCAAGGGTGGCCGATGAGCTAACACATCCAGAAACCCTACTGAGCCTAACAGTGACAAAGTATATACAGTCCGGTCCGTTCGTCAATGAGTATCGCATATCCGCCTAGGGGGCTAGTAACGTCAGACCCCCAGAAGCAGTATAAGTCGTGTCGGAGTGAAGCCCAATAACACCCTGAGATACTACTGGAGTACCTACCAGTAAATCTCCTGCCACGGCCGTGGGCTATGTGTAATGGCTCTCCTAGACACAGCACGATCTCGCCCCCAATACCGGGAGAGACGAATCCCTTGCCGATCCGCTCACGTGCCTCCATATGGCTCGGGACTGTACCCAAAAGCTACCTGTTTGCACGACTCCTTTGAGCCGTGGTAGGGTAGAAATCAAAGCACAGTGGGAACTCACACGAGACAAATGACGACCTCAGGTCGATGAACTAACCTGTACACATGTCACCTGGGAACTGCTATCTGACGATAGGTATAGTACTAACCAGCAGATTCCCGGCGAGTCCTGTCCGGTGTACTCATAACCCAATGAGCACCTGTATACATCTTAGGTGATCCAACTGACACCAGTGGCTTGTGAGACCGGCCACCGCCCCTCGTCGGGGTCTCGACTGTATACACTAGTCTACTCCGGAGTATCGATGCCCTGTCTCGAAACTCCCACGACTAGGGACCACAATTAAGGATATGCATATAAACTACCCAACTCTCACGTATATGATCGCCATCATACTGTTGGTAGTAAAGCAAGATCTTAAGGGCTCTATCAAAGTGTAACATGCAATCAGTCACCTGAACATGTACACGACTGATAAAGGCAAACCAGATAGCATACTATCATCTCGAGTAAGACTGTCCTACCGGGATAAGTCCTCCGCAATCATTGCAATCACGTACCTGCGATCCAATAATTGACTATGAGGGCACTATCTCCAACAATCTCCCACTTGCACTCAAGGCTAATTATTGCGATGTCGACTACTCACAGCCCGTGTGAAACCGAACATCCAACTCCTCTACTAATCAGTTTCACAAAGCCCGTTTGTAAAACTATTGTGTTCGAGAAATAGCCTCATTTAGTGGATCCGCCTAGAAGTATCTTTCTATATCTCTCTTAATCTTAAGTTCGCGGAGAAAGCCATCTCCCGAATTGAGTAGTACCTGTCTTGGAATATGTCTGGATATCTGATGGGACCTTAGTTCATAAATGAACTCCATATCCAAACTTCTCAGACTGTATGGATCACTGAACCTAATCAGTATCCGGCACTATGCCACCCACAGTATCCTCTGGAACCACCTGTCCATAATACTGTCCCTCGTCAGAGGGAAAACTAAAACTCTGACAATCACTCTGTCATCCATGTCACCTTTGAAGCCTGGAATGATAACCGTCTCCCGAAAGAGGTTGCCGTTATCAAATCCGTAGAACATGTACTAATGTTCTAAAACTGCTTCCTTATGTTTCTCCACGATTGGATTAATACAAACTTATTGCATCTAGTGCAAAAACAATATTTGGTGCGGTACTTGACATCTCATGATTGACACAATTGCCTAAGCAAGTGATCTGCCAATCATGCACATCCCTCTCCCCTTTAGTCTACATGACACCTTCAGAGAGGGTGACTCCATCACCTGCAGGTACACTACCATGCTAGGAGTCAACTATTCTAAAAACCATTAGAATATCTGTCAAAGTACCCACATTGGGAAACTACCCAAATCCAGATCTAAAACTATAGATCTAGAAACCAGAATGTCAAATATTATATCCATATCCTGTCTGGAGAAACAACTGTGTGACGATCAGAGTACAACCGATCGTAGTATAGGAATTTTACTTCCTACTCTGTGTTTGTCATCCAAATACCATGACATCACACCCTACTACCTTCTTAACAGATCCATCCCCTATTCTGATGAAGTCAAACCTATGACTTTCACATCAAAATTAGATGATCTATCTCCGCTATTACTGCTCTAGTCTATAAATAGACATAAGCTACTTGCCCACTATCCTTCCGCTGCTCCCACTGAATACGACAACCCTCCTACCGGGTCTCATATCCTTGAACAACAGTAGTGTCAAGTCTGGGTAGATAAGAACCTCCCTGTCACCGTCCTTGAGGCTACCGAAGTACCTCTCGGGTGTCTGAGGTTACCCACCATATCTGCGGAGTGGCTATTGGAATGTCAAACCTGATTGAATATATAGGTCCTATTAAATTTTCTGTAATCGTTCGCGGTTCTGGAATCACTTCCAGTTCTACCATACTCCCACTACTGTTTTCTGAAAAAGATCCATTTTTACTAAAACTGTGGCGAGTTAAGAACAATGTCACTATTGATCTTCCAAATGGTAGAATATCAACCCTCGACATAGCCAGGGTCAACCCACAAACAGCCACTACAGAAACGTGCCCTGAGTTATCCAGAGTCTGGTTTTAAGTACAAGCTGGACAACTCCCCGTACCTTAATTTCTTTTAAGGTACGATCCATTCTATATCCAATACAGAAACTTTGGCACTTATTTAATTGGAACCATATTCAAATCATGCAGCTGTCTCCAGTGCATATCACTTTAATGGAAAAAGGCTAATCAGCATTACTCAACTTAAGAATCCATCCAATTATGAGTAACCTGAAAGAGAAACACTTTTCTCAAAACCATCACTATCATCTGAATACCAATCACAAGAATCTACATCTTCGATCTCTTTGAAGAATCCCGATACTTGTGATATCTGGTTCTCTACTTTATTCTTATACCCACAACTTCTCAAAACTTAGACCTTGTATTTGTACGAAACACTTGTCTAAAAACTAGAGAAGTTATAAGTAAACAGAACATAGTACGAGGACCTACCCCTTTGTCCTGATGGATACTGGACAACATACAATACTCTGTATAAGTCCGCTGAGTTGAACAACTCATAACCTGTGCGTCGTAGGTTGAAAACTGTACCCTGGCGATTTCCTCAAATATCACCAATTATAACGAATTCCGATATAATGAGGATGATCACCTAATTCCCAATATCTTACTCCCACTCATCATCTGTAAAACCATACAGATATGAGAATGAAACCTGGTAAATACATACCCTTGGAGTAAGTGTCTAATCGGGAAAACAGTTTTCCTTTAACAATGTACTGAAACATGAAAATGTTTCGTAGGGGTATCCTGGTATTCTTAGCAATGCCTCTTCCATAATCCAATTCATGACTTTAACCGTATATTTTATTGCCATCTCTCCAAATCGCTTTACTTGTCTTTAGTCGTTACCTTCTGTACACCATCGTTATGCTAAATGGTTTTCTTCCTTCCCTACCGTTCGGCACCAGCCTATGGTTTGGAAGAAGACTATCCAGTAAGCATAATAGGTGTACCCTCCTAAACCAAGGAATACTCGCATCTCGAGAGAAGGTGATGATAAAAGACAACTGAATAATACCTTATTCCTTTAAAAGTGAAATAGGAGTGGCGATGAAGTACGCGGTTTTGGTCGTGAATGATATCGGTCGCAATTTACTTTGCCCTCTTTCTAATCCCTTTATTTTGTCTTTACATATTACCTTCTGCACACCCTTCTTAGGCTAATTGGTTTTCTTCATTCCCTACCTTTCGGCACCTGCCTATGGTTTGGAATAAGACTATCCAATAAGCGTAATAGGTGTACTCTCCTAAACCAAGGAGCTCTCGCAACCTGAGAGAAGGTGATAATAAAAGACAACTGAATAAACCAATTCTATTTCTCCTGAACCTGGATCCATCCTCGAAGAAGTCCCTTTGAGTTCGTATATAACCATACGATGGTCTATCCAATGGAAGTGGATATCCGTAGTAATACGGGTGTTCTGAGAAATGCAAAGGGTAAAAGAAGGAGTGGCAATGACTTATGCAACATAGACAATCCAAAAGCCAGTATTTTAAGAAGGTTCGGTCAACCTGGTCACTGAGTCATAGTATAGGGTCGGTCAAAGGTCGCTGCCAAAGAGAGAGAGAGAGAAAAGAAACACTCTGCGTGCACTCTAACCTAAATCAGAATGGTCATAACTTTATCTAATCCGGAAACCTCCCACTGTCCTGTCAAATTCTCCTCCAAACCTAAAGAAGAATCAATCGGGATCACCCGAAGAGTAAACCAACTCATCAGTGGGAATCGGGATCCAACTCTCATCGCATGATAACGTGATGGAATGCATCCACGTTACTCATACTCCAGAAGGTATGCGCATCCTTGGCAAGTTTCAGTTTCTTTAGAAACTCCCGATCTGATTTTTGCCCCATGCTCTTATGACCTTGGCGTATGTCAACAAATCATAAGTCACATGTCAAGTTCTGCCCGTCATTATCTTGTTAATTTGAACCCACCCGTACATACCCTTGACGTATGCCAACAAGGTAATACGACTGTCCCAAACCAACTCATCTATCTATGCAACAAATGAATACCCAGCAGCTACCAAACACTATGCCTTGACGTATGCCAACAAACATAGCTTGAATACTACTGACCATCCATAAGAAACGACGGAGGGCTACGACTGGTTTTTGGCGAAAAACCTTTAGCGTAGTGAACTTGATATCGCTGAAGGAACCTGATAGCTTTTTAAAATATAGTGGCGAAAACCTTTTGCTAAAGAGGTCACTCCCGGTGAAGGGATCTCGGCTCTTTCCTCGTGGAATGAGGTGCAGGATATTCTACTGAATACCACGGTGCAGAGCAACTTGTAATCGACTATAGTGAAGTTATTACCCTGACGCAAACTTCTGCCCAAGGGGTCAGTCCCGGTGAAGGGATATCGGCCCTTGCCCCGTCGAATGAGGTGCAGGATATTCCACTGAATACCGCTATGCAAAACAAAAGGAAACGTCTTTGCAATAACACTTTTTAAAATTGTTCCAACAACTAAAACAGGTTTGTTTTTCTTTGCATTGATCAGAATCAACGCAGTCCCATCAATCAATCACACCAGAAAAGAACGAAAATAAAATGTCCGTCATGTGGATAACTAACGACAGAGCGGGGACTGGACTAGCGCGGGTGTAAAACATATACAACATCTAATAGTATATAAACCAATATACATAATCGCTCCAGGCGTGATAATATGCAACATTACAGAAAAGTAATAAGCATCACAGAACAATACAGATATCTGGGATCCCCGGGTTTCACAGAGCCGCTGCTGAAACCCGACGTTCCCCTGTCATGTGGATAGCCTGTGCAATGAAACCTAGACCCCTACGGGTGCGGCAAGTTACCCGCCAAAACCTGAAGCGAGGCAGTCCCCACAGCATAGTGAATGGAATACCCGGCACTTCACGGAATCCGGTAAATTGAGCACCCCTCCTTGGGTCAACCTGTACCCCTTACGAGTGCCGCGAATAGTCTGCCAATTTTAGAGTGGGGCCCCTCTGCCTCCCAAAGCCATGAGATGCGGACCCGTTGCCCTCCAGAACCCGGCTGTCCGTGCACTCCGTCGCGGGGTAAAACCTAGCACAGTAATGAAAAATAGTACAACAGGTACATCGACCGCAACCTGGTCGTGCCCCAAAAGAATATTATACAACAGGCAGTGACGGCAGTCCACAAGTTGGACGCTCGCCCCGCAATATCAAATGTACAAATAAACTCAAACTGTACTACCATTGCACACTGCTATCCACCACGACAAATCCGCAACATCACAGCACAACACAGAACATCAACGCGAATGTCACGTTCGCAAACCCGTCTAAAAGAACTATAGCAATCAAACGCGGTTTACCGATCAAATGACATTCCCGGTCGGAGATATAATGTAAGCACTGCAATAACGTGTTTAAATTTCGATCGACCAAATATCAAAAAGTGGGCCCCACGGCTTACTGGTGAACAGTAACAAAATCTGGGCCAAAACGATATGTACCAAAAACCCCAAAATCCAACACAGTACCTACTGACCAAATTTGGGAGCACGTGCTCCCCACATGGCCGCGGTTGCGCGGCCAATTCATGGGTTTGGCCGCGTTTCCGCGGCAGCTTGGAGGGATCACGACCCCGAATTTTGTCGTGACTCTTAAAAATGCCTGCACAGATTTTTAAGACATCCAGAAATAATTTTTGAGACCATTTAAATTCAACAGAAACTGTCAAGCTTGTATTTTGGAATTTTCGATTTCCGGTCGGATCGATGTTTTAAACGCGTTAGCACAAGTTAGTATAGCAAAATGGTTAGGCTCTGATACCACTGTAAGTCTACGCTAGCGCCCCGGCCATCTACAGACGCCAAATGCGGAACAAAAACTTTTAAACTGGCCCTATCGTATACTTTAACCCGGATCTTCCATTATTGCTAAACTAACAAACTGTAAAGAGTGTAGAAAGGTTATACCGAACGATCCGAGTCCTTCGTTCTTTAACCATCATCCCACGCTCCGTTGCGGCTGCTCCGATCTCGTCGATCTCCGATTTGCTCGTCCAGGTGGCACCACATCACCAATTCTTTAAACGGGCTCCCGCCTCTGACTCGAGGCAACTCGATCGTCAAGTTTGCTAAAAGAGACGACCAAGAATTGATGTAGAGAATGAGTAGATGACTTTGTCTCACTTCATCCAAATCCGTGGACGATCGGTTAATGAAGTTGCCGAGGGAATCGGGTGATGGAATGAACTGTAAAATTCTATGCACCCCAAATTCTGTCATATCTTTTCTACAAATGAAATCAACAACCATGAGAGAGAGAGGGGGGGCCGGCCTCTTATAAAGAGAGAGGGGGTGACCGTAGGAGCAAAGAGGGTGACCTTAAGGAAAAATCATATGTGAACACAAACTAAATATCTTGCATAAAGATCTTAAGCAAAACAAGAATGTAATGAAATCAAAGCATGAGTCACTTAGCCTTGTCACAAATTCTAGAACCTTCTAGAACCTTCTAGAAGCACGACTCACTCTCATCCAAGAAAAGATAAATCCGCCTTTAACCAAATGTTAAAAGACGGCTGATAGAAAACTGGAAACTGGCAACTTCCAAAAGTGATCCTGAAACGAATTTCAGGACAACCCCGAAACTGTATAAATATACCCGCACTTGTATTACGACCGAATACAAATGCAACTGAGACAAAGATATTATACCTACTCAATATAATACTCGGATCCGGCTTAAACCAAAGCCGACCAGTATCATCTGTCCGAAAATCGACACGTGCGTAAACGCACGTGCATTTTCCGAACCCTGCCATAAAACCATACGGCCTCTACAACGTTTCGCCCGAACTTGGAAAACTGTCTGTGGGGGACTCTAATGACTCTTCAGTACCCTGGCAGTGGGTTTAACCACAAACCGTCAGCGGCAGTAGCTATGCGTAACGGTTGCCCATGGACTATTCTCAAGGGAGGCTGATGAGCGCACTCAAGGGTGGCCGATGAGCTAACACATCCAGAAACCCTACTGAGCCTAACAGTGACAAAGTATATACAGTCCGGTCCGTTCGTCAATGAGTATCGCATATCCGCCTAGGGGGCTAGTAACGTCAGACCCCCAGAAGCAGTATAAGTCGTGTCGGAGTGAAGCCCAATAACACCCTGAGATACTACTGGAGTACCTACCAGTAAATCTCCTGCCACGGCCATGGGCTATGTGTAATGGCTCTCCTAGATACAGCACGATCTCGCCCCCAATACCGGGAGAGACGAATCCCTTGCCGATCCGCTCACGTGCCTCCATATGGCTCGGGACTGTACCCAAAAGCTACCTGTTTGCACGACTCCTTTGAGCCGTGGTAGGGTAGAAATCAAAGCACAGTGGGAACTCACACGAGACAAATGACGACCTCAGGTCGATGAACTAACCTGTACACATGTCACTTGGGAACTGCTATCTGACGATAGGTATAGTACTAACCAGCAGATTCCCGGCGAGTCCTGTCCGGTGTACTCATAACCCAATGAGCACCTGTATACATCTTAGGTGATCCAACTGACACCAGTGGCTTGTGAGACCGGCCACCGCCCCTCGTCGGGGTCTCGACTGTATACACTAGTCTACTCCGGAGTATCGATGCCCTGTCTCGAAACTCCCACGACTAGGGACCACAATTAAGGATATGCATATAAACTACCCAACTCTCACGTATATGATCGCCATCATACTGTTGGTAGTAAAGCAAGATCCTAAGGGCTCTATCAAAGTGTAACATGCAATCAGTCACCTGAACATGTACACGACTGATAAAGGCAAACCAGATAGCATACTATCATCTCGAGTAAGACTGTCCTACCGGGATAGGTCCTCCGCAATCATTGCAATCACGTACCTGCGATCCAATAATTGACTATGAGGGCACTATCTCCAATAATAAGAACTGACTCGCCGGGGAAAACAAAACCTAACTGTTTTCTCACGGTAGTCCACATACGCCTAGCACGTAGCTAATCAGTTCGTGCCCAGGAGAACGTTAAATCCAACATCTCTAGAAGGATCAAAACGATGGACGAATCTCTATCTCCTATCCGATTAGCACACAACTGAAACACGGATTGCGCAACGAAAGAATCGCTGACAGAAGTTACTACAAACAAACGACTAATCTACCCAACCACGGCACAAGGTGTGGAAAATAAACAAATACATCAAAAGAACATATGAATTAAGGATACCTGAAAACTTTGCATTGGATGCCCGCGCGTCCCGATGAGTAGAAGCAAACTCCTGAGTCTGCCCCCACCCGTAACTGACTGAACTCCTCTGGTAGACTGAGCCCTCTGAGCGAACCGTCCACGTCCACGACCTCTCTGAATATGACCCTGACGAGGTGATAAGGGACAATCCCTGACGATGTACTGAAGGCTTCCGCATCGAAAACATCCACACGGTGACTGCTGACCCTCCTGGGAATGAAAGCTGGACGGCTGTCCTCGTACTAAGCCTCTGCTACTCCCGCGACGGCCACGAAATCTGTCTTGACGACTAAGCCTCTGTCTCTGGGCTGGTACACCGGTACAAGTCCTCCACTGTCCTGGAACTTTCAGAGTCTCTGGTATATGTGCCTCGTCAACTGGGGCTGCATCCACTGGTGCCATGTAGGTGACGGACCGCTGCAAGCTGATCGCAAGGGACAACTGAGTAACAGGGGTGACAACCTCCTGTCGTAGTGCTCGAACGACATCAACCAATGAACTCATCGTCTGGCGGATTTCCTGCATCTCTGACACAAGCCTAGCTATACTATCTGTCGAAGGCTGATCCGTCTGCACCTGTGCAACTAGCGTGCCATCCTGGTCAGTGCTCGTCTCACCCGAACCAACTCTGACCTCGGCCCTCGCTGCATCACTCTGAGTCCCCATAGTCATCGGTGGTAAGGCTATAAATAGAGATAAGATTCGATAAGAATACAGAAATCGAATCACAAGGATATGGATCATCAAAGAAGGAATTTCAAGCAATTTGTACTTAGGTCACTTTAGGCGAAGTACTGCATCGTGAGCATGCTGCAGACATACACACACTACGTTACTCTGCTTAAGCTACCTACTCCATCATATCAAGGTCATCCTACACTCCGAAAGGTAAAAACCTAGCACTCTGATACCAACTTTGTCACAACCCGAAATTGGCACGTGACGGCCCAAATACTACGCAACGCCTAAAGACGTAACGCAGTAAAAGAAAGCCAAAACCCAGAAATCTAAACCATGAAAATACGGAAAAGATAATAAAAGTTTTTGAAACATTTAAAATCACAACCCAAATTCTTTAAAAAGTCCAACTTTCGTTCTTTAAAATTTTGGCAGCACCTCCTTTGTAAAAATTGGCCCCAAAAATGGGTACAACAGAAATATAAATAAAGCATCCGCAAACGGGAGCAAATACACGCCCACAAGCGGAAAACAAACACCACTACAAATATACGACGCCGTAGCGAAGAAATAAAGACAATAGAAAGGAAACTGTATAAAAGACAACAAATCCACAAATAATATACAATATCGTCCTCACCAAGTCTCTAAGTCAACAACATAACAGTAGATGGAGAGTACAAGATACAACGAATATATAATACAAAATACAGATAACCACCAAAACCCACCTAAGCAAAATGGCACACTGTGAGACGATGCGGTATCTGTAGCAAAAGATGATAGATGAATAGCCAGCCTCGACTACTCTGGGAAACACCCTGCAATAACTCGTGAATAGTAAATAACATACGCGGGTAATCGCCAGTATGCACGTACAGCGTGAATCTAAGAAATACAATTAACCGCTATAACAGGTCATATGAATGCAGAATAATGGAAAGTACACTAGCAGGTACAACCAATATATAAAGCAATAATGATATGACAATAGTATGCAATAATCTTGCAATAAGGGTGTGAGAATGTTAATATGCAACAATCATGAAGGATATACCAACAGGTACTACTAATACAAGAAACGGTGCATACTTAGATAAATGTGAGGTATGGAGAGAAATAGGTTATGTCCACGGAATCCCGACATCGTGGTAGGATCACAATCCCTCCAGACACTCAAAATCCCAACTCCTCAAATCAGCCCCCAATCGGCTCTCATATCATATAAGTCTCATGTCTCCCCAATGTACAATATCGAATAATCTCCTATATCCCGAATGTACAAATCAGCAATCTCATAAATATCCAGTATCCAATCTCAATGAATCACCTATGTCCCAAGTCAAATTTCAAGTAAAATTCTAACATCCTAGTTATATATTTGCAGAATAAATATAATGGGGTCAATACACATATATCAGCGTCCCACTCCACTGATATTGGTGTAAGGGTATATATAACAACGGCTGAATCCCCTGTTATATATACAAAGAGTAATTAGAAATATTATGAAACCAATGTGCCAAGCATCGACACGGAAATACTGATCTATCAGATGCCGTCACCAAGACAAGCATTCTGATAGGTACGTATGACACGCTATCCCGAAAAGCATGAGTGCCTAGCTCTGACCCTCAACTTCCCACGTATCCATACGTACATGACTCCCAACGGTACCCTCATGATCACCGCCGAGTCATTGGTACTGTCACCGGACGGTATGGTTCCCCTGACAGGCTCATTGGCGTGGTACATCGACATCCCTTTCTTGCCCCGGGTACCTCCGGTCCCCACCATGTACCATCTACGGCCTCGACGCCTCCTCGTAGGGGTATATATAGATCAGAACCGATAAAACTCATGGTGGATGCGCAAATATCATATCAAGGAAACCGGGTTTTTCAATGTATGCATAATTTCATGAACTCCCGCGGTTCCCAAATCCAGAAAACGTCAAGAAAAATCCATATAACAATGCGAAAATCCATGAATATAATATGTGCGACATATTTGAAATGCAAGCATATAAAGGAAAACCGCTAATTAACCGCATCAAGTTAATACAAATATCATGCGGTTCCTATTTATCAAATTTTAAATAACATCAAATAAGGGAAAACATATAGCTATGACCAGATATAAGTAAAATCAATAAGGTATAGCAAGATATAGGTGTCTACCTACACGTAAATGATATAATATACCCCTTGGGTATAAGAACAGTATGTGAAAGGTATACCTGTAGCTATGTCATGGAGTATGTATGTACCTATCACTAATGGTACAATACTCTAAAAGAATACAGGTATGCTAAATGCCATATATGATAAGCAGTATGAATCAATGTCACAATGTCCCTAACCAAGCAATACACTATCTATAAGTGGTTTGTGTGTGACTTGGCAATTATTGACGGTGTGTGTAGCATACAATCAGTGCTCGTGCAACATGAATCGTCAATAATATGTGCAGTGTCCTACTACTACTAGTCCAGGCATACTACATCTACGTAATAGGGTAAAGGCGCAATTCTAACAATAACGTAGAATATGCGACAAGTAATAAAATCTCTAGCCCTGACGCATAACGCCATGCGAACGATTTCCCTGTAGATGTTAAATCTACTCACCGACGCTCCAAGCTAGGTGAATCCTACCACCTGTTTCCCCTTTTCAGCAGTGTCCGTATGTAACGTTTTGAAAATCGTTTCGGTGAAATTTCGAAAAAACGGTAAAATAAGGGGGTTTTCTGTAAAAAGTCAAAATGCAAATATCTTTATTATAAAATTAAATATACATTTTCTAGCTATGTAATTGCTAGTATTTGGTGTTTATTGAGCCACTGCTGAAATTTCAAATTTTCTGAAAATTTTTCCGAAATTAATTATTTTAATATTATTTTAAGCCGGTAAGAAAATACATTAAATTAGCGATAAATACAAATTTAATTGGGCTAATTTTAATCTTTAAAATCATGTAAATTAAAATCTAGTTGTAATATAATTTTTTAGTATTTTATTTCAAGTTTTAATTGATTTATTTTATGGAAAACAAAAATATAGTTATTTTGAACTAAAACTTGCAAATATGGTATTGTGGGGGGGTCTTTTTGCATAGAATTTTTTTGTAAAGTCTCTCACACTCACCCTCACTCCCCTTGGCCAGCCCCACACTATTGTTGCAGCCCAAGAATTTTATTTCCCTCTTTTTGACCTTAAATCATGTGAGAAATGGGTTAAAATAAGGTTTTTATATATAGTAAAGTAGGTGGGGGTATTATGGTAATTTGGGAGGGGCTTTGACTTGGATTCTTTTCCACAACTCCCCCACACCTCTCCCCACTCCCTCCTCAGCCGAAATTCCTGCAATAAACAGCCCCAAAATTTCCCCTCTCATTTTTCTTCTAAACTCATCAAAATTCCATTTAAACTTCACAATTTCAAGCCCATCCTTCATCCATTCTTCTTAACCTTTCTTGCATGGATTTTGGATGCTAGGAGGCCATCTTTGGAGTCAAAATTTCTTGCTAGATCTCTAGATCTAGAGGTATAATTCTTACCCATTTAAATTCTTATGGTTAGATTTCTTTAAATGAGTTGTTTTAGTGCTAATATTGGTGCTATTTTCATCTAGGATCTTCAAGAGAATGGTTTGAGTTAAACTAGGATTTTAAGCACACCATTATTAAGTTAATTATTCTATTTTGCTATCTAGTGTTTTATACAAACCAAATCTAAGAGTTTAACTTGCTTTTTGGGCTTCAAATTAGTGCTAATTTAGTGTTTCATGTATAGTTTGGGTTGGATTTTGTTAGTTATAAAATTCAAGAAAGGGTTTGAATGTAAGTTAGGGTTTTGTGAAATTGATGTATGGTTGTGTAATGTATTAGGCTCTTATGGCTTGTTAAAACAAAGTTAGTAGCTAGTTGTTAATTGTTAGTTTAAAAATTATGATAATTACGCTAATTTGCTAACTAGCTATTTAAAATTGGTTAAATAATTGGGTTAAAAATGTAATTATGTTTTTATGACATCATTAACATTATTATGAGTGGTTTAATATTTTAGGTTATGCAAAACCAAGCTTAATTGTTGAATTGTGAATTTTGCTTTAAAAGGTGTTAAAAATTGATATTTTTGCAAACTAGGATTTTGGAATTTATGCAAATTGATGAGAATAAATTATAGGAATAGTTTATATGACTTTGTTATGATATTTAGTGAATATTGTGGATGCTAGGTTCGTTTATACATCGAGTTTTGTACTAAAACGGTGATTTGTGCTTGCTAGATTTTCGGAAAAATGACTTTTTAAGTGAAATTAGGGTTTTTGTGAATTTTAAGCTATTTTATATTATAATTAGTGCTTGTAATTGTACAAATGAGTGTGTTGGGAGTTTTCTCGATGGTTTGGCGTTGTACGCCGACGTCGAGGGTTTTTGGGTCGATTTGCGAAAGCAACCATAGGTTTTGACCTATGTGGGATTCGTGCGTCGTTTTGGTCATGGGTCGGATTTTAATGCGGTATGATACGTTATGATATGTAGGTACACCATGTGGACTTCGAGACGACAAGAAAGCGCGTGGCGACGTCGGCACCGGCGAACGAGGACCAGGTGAGTAGATTTATATCTACGGGGAGAAGTCGGGTGGATGGCGTATAGCACCCCCGCAGTCCGTGGTGGTATATACGGATGCGTATACACACCAACAATTTATTATATGTTATTTGGGATTAATAACGATGTTTAGGATGGATATTGGTGTGTTGGATTATTTTACTGTTGCGAACCCTAGGGTAGTATTGCACTACACATACACACCTACATACTTGCATACATTCCTATTTATATGTGCTCATGGGATTCTTTATAGTTATGTGATCACATGGGTATGGGACTATGTGTTCATATACGGATTTGAGGATGATACTTGGGATTGAGCTGTGTCGATGAGATTTGTTTTGTGGTTGTGATATCGGTGATATGGCAGGATTCGTAGTTAAGGTACGCCCTGGTGTTATAGCGGATCTTGGGGCGGCGATACGGGAGAATAGTGTTATAAATAAAATGGTCGACATGTGATCGTGATATGAGGCATGATATGCTAGGATATTAATATTAGGCCGTATCGGGCGATGTATACCCTTGATGATGCTATGTGCTGACGGTATCGGTTTGTACGAGATTGTCGATCTGTAGTCAGATCATGAGTATATTGAGGATATTAGTATTGTACTAGACATAGGTCAGTACCCTAGACTATGATCTTGAATAAAGAGGATACCAGAGGAATGGTGTGAGGAATATGATATTGACCCGTACCCAGATTTGGGGATGCCGTACGACGGATTTACGTACGAGCTATATCTTGATGATTGATCCGCACTCTTGAGTTGGGATGGCTGATTGTACATATGGTATCGGATATGATATTATTGAGGCGGGATCACCGACTAATATATATACAGGTATGTATATGGATCGACTCAGATGTTAGGCGGTTTCCTTACCTGTAGTCCAGCTTGTTAGCTTAGCCCTTTAGTTTAGTTTAATTGTTAGATTAGATTCGATTCTTACCTATTTCAAAAACTAACGAATCATGGGTATTTTAAAAGACAGCCCAAGAGATCCTACGGATATTTCAAAAGACGTATCTTTTCATAAAAACCCCGTAGCCCCTATTTTCAAAATCCCATGATTCGTGTTATTTCAAAAGGCACCATTTATAGGACTTATATTAGATTAATGCAGGTTAGTTACAGTTGCGTCTAGTATTCAGCTCCCGCTTATTATTGTGGTTCGCTTCGCATCGCATATTTATGTTATAATTTCTTATTGCAATGTTGATATCATATTGTTAGGACACCAGCACCATTACCGATGATGCGTATGTACCACGTACACTTACTTGCCGGCTCACACACATCTTCATCGGTAATTGCCATGTCACGTACACCTTAGAAAATATTATTGCTTGACTTAGCTTGTTAGTTAGTAATTTGACATGATATTAATGTGCCTGCCTTATATGCCAGCTTAACATTGTAGTTATTACTTGTCACTTCATGCATACTGTTATTCATTGTTATGCCTATATTCATGGTTTTTACATGCTATTGATGATTTGGATTCGGATTTCCATGAAATTTTCTGGATTTGGGGGGGAAAACCGCAAAACTTATATAAACTGATTTCTCTCTTTTTAAATAAAAAGTGCGGTTTTTCCCATGATGTATGAGTCGTCCACCATGAGTTTTCTGATGGATTTCGAGACCCGATTCGAGGAGACGGATGAACCGTTTCGGGTACATGGTGGACCCGGTAAGGTACCCCAGGGCAAGAAGCGCGTGATGATGATGATGTGAGCTTAGCAGGGGAGCACTACCTACCGGTGATTTTACCCGACGCGTCGGATATCCGGAAGATACCGTCGTGGTCTTGAGATAGATGGTAGGGGCCGGTCTGGACTGACGGCACCCTAGATATTGTGATTGAGACATTGAGATTTCGAGATATTGAGGTACAGAGACTGTGATACAGAGATATCGAGATATTGGGATTACGTTTTGTGCCGATGCTAGGCATTGTTTTATGCTGATTTCATTATGATACCTCATTTTAAAAATACAAAGGAAATCTCACTAAATTATGAAAACGGTTCTTCATTTACATGTATTCTGTTTTCATGCATTCATACCTCATTCATATGATATATTGCTACTTGAGGCACTGACACGGGCACATGAGATTACACTCGGGTTAGATATTTACCCTAGCCTTGCTATAGGCTACGTGTTATTCATATATTTGAGGATATATTATGATCATTGACCTAGGTTGCGTTATTTATGCGATTTCTGTGCGTAGATATTTTTCTATTCACGAGTTGGCAACTCACCCCCGTTGTGCCCCAGTTTCTTGCAGGTTTGCCGTACAGGTTTCTTTACGGCTTGCGGGCATAGTTTCCTTCGGGTGATTTGCTAGGAGGTGGGTTTACTTGTATCGTACCCCCATTTTATATCTTGTATATTATTATTCTGTTGTATCTAGAAGTTCCATCAACCAAACATGTATTTATTTGAGATAGAGACCAGTGATGTTTATTCTTTCGACCTTAGAGTCGCGCGTTGTATTTCTGTGGTTTTCTTGTGGTTTTTGAGTTTCCTTTTGAATTTTGATCCTCGCCCTTGGCGTTGTATATTATATTGCTTGTGTGGTTGTGACCATCGATTGACGAAGAGCTAGCTCCCGCTTGGGGATGCCTTTTTATTGATTTCGTATACTATTCATGTTGTATCCCATTTGGGGGCCAGTATTTACAAAGGAGACTCTGCCGAAATTTTCGGGAAATTTTTGATGTTTTTAAAACCGCCTAATTCGGCTTATGCTATTGAAACTACTTACTTTAAGTTGGTTTTTCCTGCACTCTACATCTTTCTTGGTTTGGATTTCTGGGTTTTCGGTTTACTTAGATTACGTACGCCTCGAGACGTTCGTAGTTTAAGTGCCGGTCATGTTCCGTACTTTCGGGTCGTGACAAAGTTGGTATCAGAGCGTTAGGTTTTACCTTCGGAGTGTAGGATGACCCTTGGTTGATGGAATATGTGACTAAAGTAGAGTGAGGTACCGTGGGTATGTTCCGCGGCATATTTACGATACGCTACTCCACTTAAGAAGCCTTAGGATGTACATTTCTTTGCTCAGTATTATATTCATTCCGATCTAGCCTCATCAGTACCAGTTATGGTTTTGCTGCTACGATTACGGGCAGGGAGAGCTACGGCTAGAGTTGCGGTCAGCACGAGCTCGTCACGAACGAGGACTGACCAGGGCGAAATTCCGGCGACACTTGATTGCGGAGATGTGTCTTTTTACTGTGTTTCCGCGCCACGAGCGTTTGGCGGATCGCCTTTATGAGATTTCTCGGACGTGCCGATCAGTATCAGAGGATTGGGCCACTGACAGAGGCCAGCCAGATTTTGATGACCGTTGGTGTGTTGCTTATTCATGATGGTCGAGGCACTGTTCAGCGTGCGGACGAGCGAGCCAGTTATTGCTGCGAACGACGAGATATTGCCCCAGATGCTGGCGTTAGTGCAGAACGAGTTGTACTAAGAGATGATAGAAGGTCGCTAGTCATCGAGGATGAATGACTAGGACATGTGGATCGTTCGCCTACCCCGATGCGAGGTCATCAGATAGATTGATTCCAGCTAGAGACGACTTCATGCGGAGACGTTGGGAGTCGACAGAGACGATCGAATGTCAGAAACCTATTATTCCAAGTTTAAAGTAGTCGGAAAGACATGCAGGCAATTCTATGGTCCCTCTAGAAGAATGAAACCCTAACTCGACTTAATGACAGTGTGAAAGCCTTTGAACCTTCGGGTTTGCGGCAGTTCTACGGCGCCATTAGTAAGGCTTGGGTTTGCCCTTCTACGGCTGGACCACCGATGCTGTGGTATGTACTCGATACTATTAAACTGTGCCTAAGTTGTTGAGCTCTTGAGGGATTATGAGGTTTTGATGACTCGATCGGATGGCTTGACTTAATTCGGATGCTAGGTGGTGAGATGCATTTCTTGGGAGACTCCAGATACGAGGATAGCCGTTGGAGCTCAGTCCATGCAGCCGCGATGAGACGAGTCCAAAGAAGACGACATTAGAGGAAAGTGAAGTAAGAGGTTCGTACCAGATCTAGATGAGATGACGTTCTAATCCGCCGACATCAGAGATGCGATGCGCATGCCGAGGCATGGTACTTAGATTTACCTTCCAGAAGGAGTCGTGATGAGTATGCAGCCGTTCTGGAACGAGAACAGATCTAGTAAGGAACGATGACTTTCGGACAGTTCGGCAGAGGCGAGATTTGGGAGAGACCTCGACAGGACCTTTCTGGGACAAATTACGAGAAGACTTGGACCCAGGAGTGGTCGTGTTACGCACACCAGCAGGCCAGAGTTCATGATCATCGACGAGACGTCCCACTAGTGACCGCGACAGTTGGTCCGTGATTCTTAGAGGATGCACTTGAGCGGTACTATTCCGCCATTATTGATTTCGATGTTTTGGGTGATTGATTCGCATGATTTGATTTTGATGATTGAGGATTTATGATCTTTGCACAGTGTTGCACTTGATATCGTTTTCGTGCTTGGTTTCACATGTTTGCGATTCTACGGTTTTAGACATTTGAGTTGATTTTGTGCGTATATACGCACACGATTTGGTTTTTGCACGCGGTATAGTTCATATATGCTTGCAGTGCAATGTTACGTATGTTGTGCATTTAGATGCCCTGGACTTTGATTTCGATGGTGATGTTTGATATTTGTTTTGTGCACCTTGTGCACCTGATTTGATTTTGCGCATGTTCGGCACTTGATATTGGATTTCATGATTTTGTGTACGATGGATGCACCTGATTTGGATTTTCGCGCATGTTGGGCGCATGTTTTGAAGTGTGATTTTGGTGCATATCAGATGCACTAAATCGAGATTTTTCGTGCATGTCAGATGCACCTGATTTTGCTGTCAGGCACACATGTTGCCTATGACAGATGTTTCATGCACACCCGATGCACTCAGATGTTGTTTCTGTGCATATGTATGGCACATATTTGAATTTTGATTTCCGTGCGCACAAGACGCACGTAGTATTCATACGCGTATTTTGGGGATTGATTTTTCTTATAGAGCAGTACGTTTTTATGATATTGCTATGTGTTTTCGTACTGAGCAGGACTAGTCAGAGGACAGTACCTGAATATATTTTACATGTATAGTTTCGAGTTATATCATATTGGTTTTGCTTTGGATTTGGTATTGATGTCTTCCCCATGACTCCGATGATTGCGGGATGCTTGACGGAGTTCTGATTTGAGTTATATGCTCATTTTTCATGCGCATGCGTTGCGCTACGATTTGTTTTATGTATTTATGATTTCGGAGCCCCGGCGATTTGATGGTTTTGGCAGAAATATTTTAGTATTTGGGGGAAGTTTTAATTTAAATTCGGGGACCGAATTTCTTTAAGGGGGGAAGATTGTAACGTTTTGAAAATCGTTTCAGTGAAATTTCGAAAAAACGGTAAAATAAGGGGGTTTTCTGTAAAAAGTCAAAATGCAAATATCTTTATTATAAAATTAAATATACATATTTTAGCTATGTAATTTCTAGTATTTGGTGTTTATTGAGCCACTGCTGAAATTTCAAATTTTCTGAAAATTTTTCCGAAATTAATTATTTTAATATTATTTTAAGCCAGTAAGAAAATACATTAAATTAGCGATAAATACAAATTTAAATGGGCTAATTTTAATCTTTAAAATCATGTTAATTAAAATCTAGTTGTAATATAATTTTTTAGTATTTTATTTCAAATTTTAATTGATTTATTTTATGGAAAACAAAAATATAGTTATTTTGAACTAAAACTTGCAAATATGGTATTGTGGGGGGGTCTTTTTGCATAGAATTTTTTTGTAAAGTCTCTCACACTCACCCTCACTCCCCTTGGCCAGCCCCACACTATTGTAGCAGCCCAAGAATTTTATTTCCCTCTTTTTGACCTTAAATCATGTGAGAAATGGGTTAAAATAAGGTTTTTATATATAGTAAAGTAGGTGGGGGTATTATGGTAATTTGGGAGGGGCTTTGACTTGGATTCGTTTCCACAACTCCCTCACACCTCTCCCCACTCCCACCTCAGCCGAAATTCCTGCAATAAACACCCCCAAAATTTCCCCTCTCATTTTTCTTCTAAACTCATCAAAATTCCATTAAAATTCCATTTAAACTTCACAATTTCAAGCCCATCCTTCATCCATTCTTCTTAACCTTTCTTGCATGGATTTTGGATGCTAGGAGGCCATCTTTGGAGTCAAAATTTCTTGCTAGATCTCTAGATCTAGAGGTATAATTCTTACCCATTTAAATTCTTATGGTTAGATTTCTTTAAATGAGTTGTTTTAGTGTTAATATTGGTGCTATTTTCATCTAGGATCTTCAAGAGAATGGTTTGAGTTAAACTAGGATTTTTTTCGGTTTACTTAGATTACGTACGCCTCGAGACGTTCGTAGTTTAAGTGCCGGTCATGTTACGTACTTTCGGGTCGTGACACCGTAGTCCCCGCCTGCGAACCTGCAACATTAACAATAAAACAAATATATATTAATAATAACCTAAAATACTTACAATCTACCCAGACCAACACGACACACAACGTACCCTAAAGGATTCGCATTGTGGCTAACGCGTATAGCTACACTACGAAACTAACTCAGTGCAACAGCAACACGTAACACGCATCGTATCGGATAACGTATCGCACGAAACGAAACACTAGAAATAGGCAAAATGATCCCAGATTTTTCTGTGCTAACCATTTGTAAAAATTGCAAGTACCATGAGACTACAATTAACCCCAGAGACCCCTACCCAAAAACCCAAACCCTAACTCCCTAATCTGGCCGCAATTTGCCGCAAGAACCAATAAAACTGCGGCCTGAACAAGGAGGAACTGGCTTGTATTTTGATGGTAGGTTCTAGGTCTCTATACTAGGTTACTGCCAAGTCAATTTTTGCTACACAAACTTAGTTTAACTGCAGATCATCCGAGACCCCAAATCGACACTAAAAATACGATATTTATCCGAAACGATACGATACGCGATAAAAACAGCTACTTTAAAGCTAAGCTACACAAAAATAACTTAAGGAGCAGAAAAGAAACATTACCTACACCAAAGAACATAAAGATCCAAGCTTTGAGCACTCCAAGGCATCCATGAGGGAAAATGTGAAGGAAAAAGTGATTTTTTGTGAAGACTTGGGTGAATTATGATGGATTTGTGAAGAGGGAAGAGGAAGTATTCAGAATTTTGAGAGAGAGAATGAGATAAAGAAATGAGGAAGAGAAAAAGAAAGAGAAGAAATGAAGAAGAGAGAGGGAGGTGAGTGTACGAGAGAAAGAGAGGTGAGTGTATCATGCATTAATTACACACCATGCCTCATTAATGCCATTCATCTCAAACAAATGATAAATATCTCTCTCTCTCACTCACAAAAGAAAATGGATAAGAATGGATTAAAGAAAAGATTAGGATAAGTAAAGATTAGGTTAAAGGTCAAGGTGGCTAAGACCAAAATTAGCACAAACAAATTCTCGCATTTACGTGCACACGTGCGTGCATGCTTATAAAAAATAATAATAAATTATTAATTAAATGTTATAAAATGTGAGTAATCCGTATTGGTAAACTTTTTACAGTAAACCCGCAATAAAATAACATTAAAATTGGGAAAAAATTCAAATTGGACCAAAACGTCCCATATAACCCCAAAGCTTGCGCACTAGATTTAGTTTTACTAAAGTAGGTGCTGGCAAGTCTATATGGCCGTTTGATCACTGTCGGTACAAAAAAGAAGATACCGATAAATTTTACCCAAAATCGGAAACATTCACATAATGATTTCTAAAACGTTACAAATGCGATATGAGATACCGTATTAGATTCTCGCGATATGAGATATCGGCCGGGTATATGTGATATGGCCGGGTCATCGTATTAGTCGGTTATATGCGATATAGCCGGATTGTCGGATTAAGTGTTGATTCGATAATTTAATGTATAATAATATATATGATATATTAAATTACATTAACTAATATTAGCTCACTAAAAGATTCTTTTTCTCACTCGGATAATACATTGATATATATGCGATATATGTTAATTGTATTATTTTATTTTGTTACAATAAATATTATCTATGTGATATATAATATTGTAACATGATATGATTATTAATGCAACATGATTAGTGGAGATTAAACAAGGTTAGGGTTTGAATTGGGTTAGTTGTTTCATGAACATTCTAGAAGGTTTTTCTTTTTTCATGGAAAAGATATTATGCTTGATATTTTCAAGTGACTCACCTTTAACCCAACCCAAACCCTAGCCCTGGTTAAATCTCTACAAGGGTTTAGTTGACCATGGTTGCATTATTCATCATTATTATCTTTTCATTATTCATCACAAAAGGTTTACCATTATTCTATCATCTTCTTCCTTGAGTTCTTCATGGAAAAGCTTTCTAGGTTTTTCCTAAGTGATGAAAATGAGTGAGAATATGAAAACAAATGAGAGCTAAAATCCTACTTCATCATCCCCATCTATCCTTGCCATTTAGATGAGGGTGTTCACTTCATTTAGTGAGTGTTAGCTTGTGTTAATGAAACTTCAAGGTAGATCATCTTTGTTATCGAAGATCGGAAGCAAGCTTGCATCTTTCTCTTCACTGAGCCTCTCGAGAGTCCGGAACACGATGATCGAAGCGAAGGGACCTCAACACGGAGCTTAAGAAGTGAAGGACCGGATCTACAAAGGTTGTAATCCCTCTCACTTAGTGTTAAAGTGTTTACATGCTTGTTTTCTCCTAAACTCTAGTTTAAAGATCTTGTTAAGGGTTGTTCGGCACGGCTAAATTTTAAATCGGGCATGGTTGATGCCTCGTAGACCCTTATGCCTGTGCCTAGCAACCCTATACAGTCTCGAGGCACATGGAGGCAATGAGATTTTGGAGGGGTTTCGTCTCTCCCGTTATTGGGAGTTGATGTTGCGCAATGCTCGATTGGCTATAACAGGAAGTCCCTGGCCAGGGCTGCTGAGATTTACTGATAAATGTTATCAGTAGTTTCTCGATCTGGTATGAGCCAAAGACCGTCATGACTTATTGAGTTATTGGGGTCGACGTTACCATCTCTAGACACGATATGCACCATATCTGATAAAGAGACCAGACTGTACGGTATGTATTTCCAGTTAGCTCGACGGGAATTTTGACAGGTTCGCTTCTTTTTCTTCTGATCGCTCAATACCCGGGTGGCCGTTACATTTAGCTGACCGCTTGCGGCTTGTGGGTTTTTGACGTGATCATCACCTACTGCCGGCGTATTGACGAGTCTTAGAGTCCCACACAGGAGTTTCCTAGCTCAGGCGAAACGATGTGGTGTGCATATGAGATATGCGCGGGAGCTCGATTGAATGCGTGTATATGATACCGCATTTTAATCGGGCATTTTTTATTGGTCAGGTCCTATGAGACATGACCGGTTTATTAAATCAAGTGTTGATTTAATATTGACTTTTATCTCATTTATATAAACCTTTTCTTTATGATGTATGCATGGATATATATGTACATGTTGATGTGCATACACACATACATACATGCATTTGTATCATGGTTGATGATACATGGAAGATGGCAATACAAGACTCATATGGAATATAAATATCATTATATTTATTAGAATGAGAAAAAGAAAATTGATTTTAAATCATGGTTGACTATTCTGTTAGTTATGTATATGCCCTAGAGGCCATTGTTGTACATATGATGTATATTATAATGGATGCTTAGATATATATAGAGAGGACTTTCTTGCTCGTTATGATAGTATGCTATTTGGTTTCACTTTATCTTAACATGTTGACTTGTATATGTTTATTGTCTTACTCTTACATGTTGATAAAGCCCTTAGGATTTGTACTCGACTACTGGGACTATGATGAGATCATACTAGTAGGGCAATGGTAGTCGATGAGTACATCCTATAACTGTTCCTAGTCGAGGGTATATCGAGACAGGGCATCGATACACCAGAGTAGACTAGCGTATACGCATCTTGACCCATATGATGGGCGATGGATGATCCCATATCCATCGGTGTTTGACATTAAGGATAGTGTACGGGTGCTCAGTGGAGACTGGGTACACTGGACGGACTCGCCGATGTAGGGTTCCTAGGCACGCCAATGAGGTCTCACAAGGCATCAACCATGCCAAATTCAAAATTTTCCGGTGCCGAGAAACCCTAATACGGATCGTTAACTAGAAATTAGGCGAAACTACAAGCAAGTTAACAACTTAACTAAGAGTGAACGGAAAATACAACCTTTGTAGATCCGGTCCTCCACCTCCATAGCTCCGTGATGATATCCCCTCGCTGCGATCATCGGATCCCGGGCTCTAGCGTCGGCTTCATCGGAGAAATGGGCGGGCTAGGTCGTCGACTTCAATGCCGAAGATGATCTACGTCGAGGCAACTCAAGATCAAGCTCCAACTTCACCAAGTCATGAAACTTGTGAAGAAAACACCCTATACTACATGGCAAGTGGTAGAGGATTAAGAAATAGGAAGTGGGTTCACTTTAGAATTGGATTTCTCACTCTTTTTCTCAAGTCACCATTGAAGCTAGCAAGCTTCTTTTTTCTTAAAGAAGAAGAAGAAGATGATAATATGATAAGAATAATGAATAAATGGAAAATAATGTGATTCTTATCATAATGCAACCTTGGGTTAGTTTAACAAGTGTAGAGAATAAACTAGTGTTAGGTGAATGGTTAGGTTTAGGAAAGAAACAAAGTGGTCAAAGCTTCATGAAGCTTCAAGGTAAATCCAAAGAAAGCCACCATTTCATTTCTTGCCAAAATAAATAAATAAATGAATAAATAAATAAATCAAACCCTAACCATTCACTTAACCATGGTTTAAAGTAAACATACACCCAAGCTTGCATGTATCATCAAACATGATACAATCTAGTGCACAAAAATATACCACATATACTACTTTTGCACATCAAGTGAGAAAATCCATCTTAAGTGAACAAATACTAGTTAATGTAAAGTAATATATCAAATATATAATTATACATCAAATCATTAAATCAACACTTGATTTAACGATTCGGTCATATCGCATATGACCGACTAATATCCGATGTATCGACTTATCGAATCAATCCTCGATTCGATAACTAGGTTATATCGCATACAACCAATCGATACATTCATCGCGAGAATAGAATACGGTATCACATACACGCATTATTGTCGGTCCCGCACATATCTCATATGCACTCCTATTTCGTTTCGCTTGAGCCAGGAAACCTCTGTGTAGGACTCTAAAGACTCGTCAATACGCCGGCAGCAGGTGATGATCATATCAAACACCCACAAGCCGCAAGCGGTCTGCTAAACGTAACGGCCACCCGGGTATTGATCGATCAGAAGATCGACGAGCAAGCCCGCTCATACTCCTGTGAATCCTACCAGTAACACTTACCGTACAGTCCGGTCTCGTCGTCTGATATGTCGCATATCTCGCCTTGGGGTGGTAAACGTCAGACCCAAATAGCTCGATAAGTCGTGTCGATATGAGGTCTATAAGAGTTCGAGAAACTATTGGTAACACTTACCAGTAAATCTCAGCAACCCTGGCCAGGGATTTCCGGTTATAGCCAATCGAACACAGCGCAACATCAACTCCCTATACCGGGAGAGACGAATCCCCTCCTATCGCTCATTGCCTCCATATGATTCAGGACTGTACCCAAATACCACCGTTTTGCACGCCCTCTTGGACGTGGTAAGGTGGAATTCAAAGCACGGTGGGAATCACACAAGACTCTATGACGATCTCGGGTCTACAGACTAACCTGTACCAGTGTCACCAGAGAACTGCCATCTGAGGTAAGGTATAATACCATCTGGGAGTTCTCGGCGAGTCCGTCCAGTGTACCCAGTCTCCACTAAGCACCCGTATATCATCTCTGATGTCAAACACCAATGGATATGGGATCATCCATCGCCCATCTGTATGGGTCGAGAAGGTATACGCTAGTCTACACTGGTATATCGATGCCCTGTCTCGATACACCCACGACTAGGGACCTTGAAGGATGTACTTATGGACTACCATGTCCCCACTAGTATGATCCGCATCATAGTCCAGGTAGTCAAGTACTCATCCTAAGGGCTTTACCAACATGTAACAGAGAGACAATCAGTGTACACGTTAAGGTAAAGAGCAACCAGATAGCATACTATCATGTCGAGCAAGAAAGTCCTCCCTATATATGTCCAAGCATCCACTACAATATACATCCTATGTATAGTAATGGCCTCTAGGGCATACATATAACTAACAATCTCCTGCTTTCACTAGGGCCATCTGATAGCAGTGGTTCTAGTATCTCATACTCAACCATCCCATAAAAGTCTCTCTCTGGGAAAAGGCATTTGTGAGTGGATCCGCCGTGTTGTCTTCTAAGTCTGTTCTCCTAACCTTGATCACCCTGGAGATCAACTATCTCCATGATCAGGTGACACTGCCCCAGAATATGTCTGGATCACTGATGGGACGGGCGTTCATAGGCATAAGCCACAACTCCATTGTCACATAATGGGAGATACTAAGTTCATCTCATGAACTAATATACACCCAGACTTCTTCTTTGGTAACATCTTTGGTAACGATGTATCTTGCCTTTAATCGTCTAGTATGCCACGGTATCTAGCTTGGAACTCTTCCAACATACCGTCCCTTTACTAAGGGTAAAGACAATGCATGTGACTGACATTCAGTCGTCCTTATCACCCTGGAACACTTCCAGTGATTCTCCCCAGGATCGATTGATACCATCTCACTACAACTAGTGAGTATCCTAACATCCAATTAGATCTATCTCATAGATCCAAAACCCAGGATTTAGGAGGTATCATTTTGATCCTATATGGAGAATCCTTGTGATAAGCGGAGATTGATCGAGCGTAGCATAGGAAACCACTTCCCTATCAAGAGTATGTCATCCACGTACTCTACGAGGATCACCACCATACTCTCTACTATCTTTTTGTATATACAAGGTTCATCTACCATTTTGATGAAGTCAAACTATTTGACTACTACATCAAAACAGATGTTCCAACTCCACGATGCCTGCTTTATCCTATAAAGCATCTTGTACACGTTTCCGCTGCTCCCACTGTCTACGAAGCTCTCTGACTGTGTACTTATAGACTCTCTCTTCTAAAATATCATTTAGAAGAGTAGTCATGACACCCAACCGCCAGATATCGTAGTCATGGTATGTAGCCGTGGCAAGTAGGATCTGGATGGACTTAAACATAGATCCTTAGAAAAGGTTTCAACATAATCCATACCTAGTCGATGACGAAAACCTTTAACAAGTCTAGTTTTGAAAGTCTCAACTTTTCCATCTAAACCAAGTAATCTTCTCAAGATATACTTGCTCCTGATGGAGATTTAACCCTTCAGATATTGCAACTAAAGGCCATACTTTGTTGGTGTACATGGATTCCATCTCAGATCTCTAAGCATCCAGCCATTCTTACAAAGTCCCACTCCTGATGGCCAGCTCAAAAATAGTTGGGTCATCATCTCATGATGCAATCCTCGCTCCCACTGTCATAGAGAAACCGTAGTAACTCTCAGGTGGGTGAGGAACCCTACTAGATCGGCGGAGGCTGAGGTTCGTTGGTAACTATTGAATCCTCTGGTTTTATCAAATCATCTGTTGTAGTTTGTATAGCTGGAACCTTTCCAGTTCTACATAACAGATCTTGTCTCGAGCTTGTCTGGATTTTGCTTTTAGACATAGGCCGGACAACCCCAAATCTTAACTAACTTAAGATATGGGCTCTTCCCTTTCCATATCACATATGAAGTGGTAGGCAACTGATTTGATTTGAACCCTATTCAATAAGTATGCAGCTTCTTAAGTGCATAACTCCCAAAAGGAAATAGGAAACTCAGTAGTACTCATCATAGAACGCACCATATCATATAGGGTGTGATTGCTCCGCCCCGATATACCATCGTGCTATGGTGTATACGGAGGAGTAATGCTGAGAGAGAATCTCATTCTCCTTTAGAATAGTCCAGGAATTCTATGCACAAGTATTCTCCTCCCTGATCACATTAAAGGACATAATACTTATCCCCTCATTTTGGTTCTCTACTTCTAACTTATATTCCGTGAATATCTCAAAAGGTTCGGACTTGTGTTTCAACAGGAACATATGTCTGAATCTTGAGAGATCATCAGAGAATGTAATGAAGTACAAAGAACCGGTCTTGGCATGTGTAGATTGGGGACCTTTATACATCAACATGTATCATCCCAAGAGTTCACTAACTCTTTCTCTGTTTCCAGCAAACAGAGCTATGGTCATTTTATCTTTGTGACATGACTGGCAAGTTTCACAAGATGTAAATTCAAACCGATTTAAATATGCATCTACAAGTAACTTCTGCTAGTCGGGTCGCATTGATATGACCTAGTCTACAATGCCTCAAGAAGGATTCGTTCATTTCTGAACTCTTCCTCTTGTGTGTGTTCTGTATACTAAAAACTGTAGTTTGATTTAGAACATCAATGCTTTTAGATAACGTGCCTGAACCGATCAACTTTTGATATAGGAAATGTTCAAAACATTATCCAACAATACAAAATTTTATCATTTCTTTATTAATAAAGAGAGTGATATGATTTTGTATATCAGGTTCGGTATCTAATAACATTCGTTCAGAATCAATGTATTGGTAATACAGGGTGACAGCGACCAACAGACTTGGCTGCAACACTTGCCCCGTTTTTTGTCTCATGAAACTTATCACCCGTTCTCAGTTCTTTACCTATCTGTAGCCCATGTAACAAATTACATATGCGGGATCCTGATCCGGTATCTCATATCCAGGACGTAAAGAATACTGAGAAACAGTTCTGTATAATGAACACACCCGAAGATGATGCATCAGCATGCACTCTCTTCGTTTGGTCGGCACGGGAATTCTGGTAATCCCCTATTTCCTGCTCTGTCTAATAACAATTATAAGTTGGAGCGGGACCAATGTTCCCCAGCTCAGTATAACAAGCAGGTTCGGTCAATATTCCGTATTATTATCTTGATTAAGGCGTGATATGGTCGCTACCTGGAGAGAGAGAGAAGAAAACACTCAGCGTATGCTCTTGCAAGATCAGATTGGTTATTATTTTATCTAATCAGGATGGCTCCCACTGTTTTTTATCAAATCTTCCTTCAAACCTTAAAAGGAAAGACTAGCCGGGATTAATTACACACTACAAGTTCGCCAATCTTTCAGCCAGGCCAGTGTCGGTACTTTGAGGGAGGTCCCCCGTGCTTTCGCACGAACCTAATTAATGTAAATCTCGTTTTCCCAGAGGTGTAACCTCGTTAACACCTTTCTAGACACCTACTTGATCGGCTAATTGTAATGTGTAAAACTCTCTCAGGAGTAACTCTTACTCGCAGCGGGTATCGGGATCCAACTATCTCATAGAAGGTATGCAATCTCATTGCAAATTTCAACACTTGATTCCCGATAATTTTGCCCCTAGCAGCTATATGACCTTAACATAGTCAACAAATCATAAGTGCTAGTCAAGTTCAACCCGTCATTTCCCGATTAAATTAAACCCACCCGCACGACCCTTAACATAGTCAATAAAGTCGCACGACTACCCTAATCCAATCGCATCATATGCTTATACAGATAAGCACAAATCAGCTATCGCACACTACGTCTTAACATAGTCAACAAACGTAGCATGAATACTAACTAGTACTTATCTGAAATGACGGAGGGCTACGACAGATTTTTAAGAAAACCTATTGCGTAATGAACTTGATATCGTTGTAGAATCAAATGATTTTGAAATGGAGTGTTTTTTAGGCTTTTCTAGTTTTGCTAAAAGGGTCACTCCCGGTGAAGGGATCGTCGGCCCTTTCCTCGTCGAATGAGGTGCGGGATATATCATATATATCGCGGTGCAAAGAAGAAACTATAGAAGCAATCAAAAGACAAACCGAGGGGTGTAGCATCTGCCAGTTATTGCTAAAGGGGTCACTCCCGGTGAAGGGATCGTCGGCCCTTTCCTCATCGAATAAGGTGCAGGATATATCATATATACCGCTGTGCAAAGCAAGAACTGTAGCTACCTGTTTTATTTTTGAAATTCGATTCTACAACATCTTTAGGTTTCTTTTACTTTCATTAATCACATTAATGAAGTCCTATCAAATAAGCACCTAAACATCACAGATAAATACGACGTATACTTATGCCATCCGCATTCGCCTCGATGTCCCCTCGTGCATCGTTAAGTTAGGTAACTAACGGCAGAGCGGGGCAGGGCTAGAGCGGGTGTAAAACATAAGTAGCGTCTATATAATATATCATATATACTATATACAGTATCCATCACAGAACATATCACATGATCACATCACAGATATCGCAGCAAAAGAATCATATGAAACATTGGATGTACTAGGACGTCCGTGTTTTCAATACGAGCCAGTATAAAACACGGATTCCACGGTCGCGATGAATAGCCAAACCCACACCCCTAGACCCCTACGAGAGCGGCAAGCAACCCTACCAATTCTAGAGTTAGGAGACCCGGACTCGACTCCTCGAGTTGGTCTCCCACTGGACTCCAGAACCCGGTTACTTGTGCCCTCCTCCTTGGGTCTATCCTAGTGCGGAAAAGTAAATAATATACAAAAGGTGACATCTTCCGCAACCTGGAAGTGCCCCAATAAAAGAATATTACATACAAGTTTTTTACATGAATGAAAATGAAAAAACACTCATCTCACATAAAAAACCCCGGCTATTCAAACACGACGATCCAATATAACATATCCAGCAACACATAACATCACATGTCATCAACGTAAGTAAATATGCCCATCCCAATTGTCGTTGACATATAGCAACGAAACCGCCGATATCACATATTACACTTGCGGTCGCAGAAAAGAAAGTGTAAAACTACAACAGTTGGAATCCGCAACCTCCTAAGACATCGCATGCCTAATTAAATGAATTACTTAGACATCGCATGCCTAACAATTATAAACCCCGCATTTTAGTCTCATTATCGAAAACTATTTTCAATATCAAGTCGGGCAATTCAACAAGATTCCCGCCATTTTGATCGAATGCTCGTCGCAAACTTTATTAGGCGGCCGCACCCCCGATGCCGTCGACGAAGTGCACCAAGGCGGAACACCGCTGTCGTGAGCACCCGAACGGATGCTTTCGGCGACGGGGTTCTCTTACAGTCACTTGGTCGGGGATATGGGGTGTAGCTGTCTATTAAGTTTACCCGGCGAGTATCCGCGTACGCTACGTGATTGCGACGGACTTTTCATCGCATCAAAATTCCGTGGCAACCGATCAAGTGAGACTAAAGTGCCATGTTTATAACATTCATTCAGTTATCTCATAACTATTTGTGGATTCCAAATATTGTATCACATTCCAGATAAACAGAAAATGTTAAACTTTCCGATCGAACAGTCAAACACCCAAGTTTTCCCGAAACATCTCAACACATGAAATAAGTTCAAGAACATTCACTTCGTGCCACAGTACCAACGGTCCAGCCATAGAAGGGTCAAGCCAACGCCTCACATGTGGCATGCCGTACTGCCCCAAACCCTAAGGTTCAAAGGGCAGTTCAAGACGGTAACATAATCGAGTTAAGGTTTGTTGTCTTCTAGAGGGTCCATCGCGTTATTTGCACTACTAAGAACGTTCTCAAACTACGGAAAAATCCAACACTTGGAAATTTCCCGGCAGGGGAAAAAGTGGGTATTAATATCCGGTCGAACTTTTTAACATATTCAAAAATTATCCGGAAAAAACATAGACGAAGTTAAATAAACCGATCGAATCATCAAATCCCCAATACAACCCAGAAAACTCAACTCTTGAGTAGAAGTTAAAAATTCCTAGAAAATACAGTACTAAAATATAGGAAATACTGTGCAATTTTCAAAACGTGATGTGACTACTTGGCCGCGGAACCGCCGCACCATCCATGCTCGTGCCGCGGTTCCGCCGCGCCTTAGTCGAATTAGCTACTCGAATTTCACAGTAACTCCTAGAAACGCCTGCTGATTTTTCTGCATATTTTTAATTAGGAAAAATGCACAGTTTTGAAAAAAGTACAGAGAATGGCATCGAATAGGGTTTCGGGGTTCGATCGGAGTTCTAACATTGTCTACGCATCGCCTAAGGCTCTAGCTAGGCTCTGATACCACTGTAGGGTTCCTATGCACGCCAATGAGGTCTCACAAGGCATCAACCACGCCAGATTCAAAATTTTCCGGTGCCGAGAAACCTTAATATGGATCGTTAACTAGAAATTAGGCGAAACTACAAGCAAGTTAACAACTTAAATAAGAGTGAACGGAAAATACAACCTTTGTAGATCCGGTCCTCCACCTCCATAGCTCCGTGATGATATCCCCTTGCTGCGATCATCGGATCCCGGGCTCTAGCGTCGGCTTCATCGGAGAAATGGGTGGGCTAGGTCGTCGACTTCGATGCCGAAGATGATCTACGTCGAGCCAACTCAAGATCAAGCTCCAACTTCACCAAGTCATGAAACATGTGAAGAAAACACCCTATACTACATGGCAAGTGGTAGAGGATGAAGAAATAGGAAGTGGGTTCACTTTAGAATTGTATTTCTCACTCTTTTCTCAAGTCACCATTGAAGCTAGCAAGCTTCTTTCATCTTAAAGAAGAAGAAGAAGATGATAATGTGATAAGAATAATGAATAAATGGAAAATAATGTGATTCTTAACATAATGCAACCTTGGGTTAGTTTAACAAGTGTAGAGAATAAACTAGGGTTAGGTGAATGGTTAGGTTTAGGAAAGAAACAAAGTGGTCAAAGCTTCATGAAGCTTCAAGGTAAATCCAAAGAAAGCCACCATTTCATTTCTTGCCAAAATAAATAAATAAATGAATAAATAAATAAATCAAACCCTAACCATTCACTTAACCATGGTTTAAAGTAAACATACACCCAAGTTTGCATGTATCATCAAACATGATACAATCTAGTGCACAAAAATATGTCATATATACTACTTGTGCACATCAAGTGAGAAAATCCATCTTAAGTGAACAAATACTAGTTAATGTAAAGTAATATATCAAATATATAATTATACATCAAATCATTAAATCAACACTTGATTTAACGATCCGGTCATATCGCATATGACCGACTAATATCCGATGTATCGACTTATCGAATCAATCCTCGATTTGATAACTAGGTTATATCGCATAAAACCAATCGATACATTCATCGCGAGAATAGAATACGGTATCACATACACGCATTATTCTCGGTCCCGCACATATCTCATATGCGCTCCTATTTCGTTTCGCTTGAGCCAGGAAACCTCTGTGTAGGACCCTAAAGACTCGTCAATACGCCGGCAGCTGGTGTTGATCATATCAAACACCCACAAGCCGCAAGCGGTCTGCTAAACATAACGGCCACCCGGGTATTGAGCGATCAGAAGATCGACGAGCAAGCCCGGTCATATTCTTGTGAATCCAACCAGTAACACTTACCGTACAGTCCGGTCTCGTCGTCTGATATGTCGCATATCTCGCCTAGGGGTGGTAAACATCGGACCCCAATAGCTTGATAAGTCGTGTTGATATGAGGTCTATAAGAGTTCGAGAAACTACTGGTAACACTTACCAGTAAATCTCAGCAACCCTGGCCAGGGATTTCCGTTTATAGCCAATCGAACACAGCGCAACATCAACTCCCTATACCGGGAGAGACGAATCCCCTCCTATCGCTCATTGCCTCCATGTGATTCGGGTCTGTACCCAAAAACCACCGTTTTGCACGCCCTCTTGGACGTGGTAAGGTGGAAATCAAAGCACAGTGGGAATCACACAAGACTCTATAACGATCTCGGGTCTACAGACTAACCTGTACCAGTGTCACCAGAGAACTGCCATCTGACGTAAGGTATAATACCATCTGGGAGTTCTCGGCGAGTCCGTCCAGTGTACCCAGTCTCCACTGAGCACCCGTATATCATCTCTGATGTCAAACACCAATGGATATGGGATCATCCATCGCCTATCTGTATGGGTCGAGAAGGTATACGCTAGTCTACACTGGTATATCGATGCCCTGTCTCGATACACCCACGACTAGGGACCTTGAAGGATGTACTTATGGACTACCATGTCCCCACTAGTATGATCCGCATCATAGTCCAGGTAGTCAAGTACTCATCCTAAGGGCTTTACCAACATGTAACAGAGAGACAATCAGTGTACATGTTAAGGTAAAGAGCAACCAGATAGCATGCTATCATGTCGAGCAAGAAAGTCCTCCCTATATATGTCCAAGCATCCACTACAATATACATCCTATGTATAGTAATGGCCTCTAGGGCATACATATAACCAACAGCCGAGAACTCCCAGATGGTGATATACCTCACGTCAGATGACAGTTCTCCGGTGACACTGGTACAGGGTATTCTGTAGACCCGAGATCGTCATAGAGTCTTGTGTGATTCCCACTGTGCTTTGATTTCCACCTTACCACGTCCAAGAGGACATGCAAAACGGTGGCTTTTGGGTGCAGTACCGAATCACTGTTAGTTATATGTATGCCCTAGAGGCCATTACTGTACATAGGATGTATATTGTAGTGGATGCTGGGACATATATAGGGAGGACTTTCTTGCTCGACATGATAGTATGCTATCTGGTTGCTCTTTACCTTAACGTGTATGCTGATTGTCTCTCTGTTACATGTTGGTAAAGCCCTTAGGATGTGTGCTTGACTACCTGGACTATGATGCGGATCATACTAGTGGGGACATGGTATTCCATAAGTACATCCTTCACAGTCCCTAGTCGTGGGTATATCGAGACGGGGCATCGATATACCAGAGTAGACTAGCGTGTACCTTCTCGACCCATACAGATGGGCGATGGATGATCCCATATCCATTAGTGTTTGACATCAGAGGAGATATACGGGTGCTCAGTAGAGACTGGGAACCCTGGACGGACTCGCCGAGAACTCCCAGATGGTATTATACCTCACGTCAGATGGCAGTTCTCTGGTGACACTGGTACAGAGTAGTCTGTTGACCCGAGATCGTCATAGAGTCTTGTGTGGTTCCCGCTGTGCTTTGATTTCCATCTTACCACGTCCAAGAGGGCGTGCAAAACGGTGGTTTTTGGGTACAGTCCCGAGTCACATGGAGGCAATGAGCGATAGGAGGGGATTCGTCTCTCCCGGTATAGGGGGTTGATGTTGCGCTGTGTTCGATTGGCTATAACAGGAAATCCCTGGCCAGGGTTGCTGAGATTTACTGGTAAGTGTTACCAGTAGTTTCTCGAATTGTTATAGACCTCATATCGAGACGACTTATCGAGCCATTGGGGTCTGACGTTTACCACCCCTAGGCGAGATATGCGACATATCAGACGATCAGACCGGACTGTACGGTAGTGTTACTGGTTGGATTCACTGGAGTGTGAGCGAGCTTGCTCGTCGATCTTCAGATCGCTCAATACCCGGGTGGCCGTTACGTTTAGCAGACCGCTTGCGGCTTGTGGGTGATTGATATGATCATCACCTGCTGCCGGCGTATTGACGAGTCTTTAGAGTCCTACACAGAGGTTTCCTGGCTCAAGCAAAACAAAATAGGAGCGCATATGAGATATGTGTGGGACCGAGAATAATGCGTGTATGTGATACCGTATTTCATTCTCGCGATCAATGTGTCGAATGGTTGTATGCGATATAACCTAGTTATCGATTCAAGCGTTGATTCGATAAGCCGATACATTGGATACTAGTCGGTTATATGCGATATGACCGGATCGTTAAATCAAGTGTTGATTTAATGATTTAATGTATAATTATATATTTGATATATTACTTTGCATTAACTAGTATTGGTTCACTTTAGATGGATATTCTCACTCGGATGTGCGCATTATATATGTGATATGATTTTGTGCACATGCTTGTATCATGTTTGATGATACATGTTTACTTGGTTAAGTGTAAAGAATTAAACCATGGTTAAACTTATGATTAGGGTTTTATTTCCTTTTCTCATTTATTTATCTATTTATTCATTTTGGAAAATAGATGGAAAAAGGAGAAAAGAATGGTGGCTTTTTTTTGTTGTTTAGTGGAAGCTTCATGAAACCTTGACCCTAACCATTTATTTAACCTAAGTTAATTCTCTACACTTTACCATGGTTACTTTGATGATAAGAATGATTATTCTTTTCTTTTCTAATTAATCTTATCATAACATTTACCTTCTTCTTCTTCATTTCTTCAAGTGAAGAAAGCTTGCCTCCATCAATGGCAAGTGATGAAAAAGAGTGTGAAATCCAAATCTAAAGTCTACCCACTTCCTATTTCTTCATCCTCTACCTCTTGCCAAGTAGTAGAGTGTGTTTTCTTCACAAGTTTCTTGACTTGGTGAAGTCGGAGCTTGATTTAGCGATGCCTCGACGTAGATCATCTTCGGCATGGACATCGATGACCTAGCCCGTCCATTCTCCGATGAAGCCGACGCTAGAGCCCGGATTTATTTTGGACAGCGAGAAGACTTCGTTGCAGAGCCGTGGAAGTGGAGAACCGGATCTACAAAGGTTGTATTTCCGTATTCCCTTAGTTAAGTGTTAACTATAGTTTATGTTTTCGCCTAGAAATCTAGCCAACGATCCGTAGTCGGGTTTCTCGGCACCGTTAAATTTTGAAATTGGCATGGTTGATGCCTTGTGAGACCTCTATAGAGTGCCTAGGAACCCTACAGTGGTATCAGAGCCTAGCTAGAGCCTTAGGCGAAGTCTAGACGGATTTTGAACTCCGAACGAACCCGAAATCCTAACACATCCATGCTCTCTGTCCAATTTTCAAAAACAGGGATTTTTCAGTATTAAAAATATGAAGAAATATCAGCAGGTTATTTTAAGAGTAACTGTGAAATACGAGTGCGTAATTCCATCAAACTGCCGCGGTTCCGCGGCACGAGCATGGCTCGTGCGGCGGATCCGCGGCCGTACGGACTCATTCTTCAGTCAATGTTACACAGTAACTCCTAATTGATATTGCTGGTTTTCCTGGGTATTTTTAAATATTTTTCAAGAGTTGAATTTTCTGGAGTTGTTTTTGGGGATTCGGTGTTTCGATCGGAGTATCAAATTTTGTCTATGTGGCTTTCCGGATAATTTTAAGAATATGTTAAAAAGTTCGACCGGATATAAATACCCAATTTTTCCCCTGTCGGAAAATTTCCAAGTGTTGGATTTTTCCGTAGTTTAACGACGTTCTAAGTAGTGCAAGTAACGCGATGGTCCCTCTAGAAGACAACAAACCTTAACTCGATTATGTGACCGTCTTGAACTGCCCTTTGAACCTTCGGGTTTGGGGCAGTACGGCGTGCCACATGTGAGGCGTTGGCTTGACCCTTCTACGGCTGGACCGTTGGTACTGAGGCACGAACTGAATGTTGTTAGACTTATTTCATGTGTTGAGCTGTATCGGGAAAACTTGGGTGTTTGACTGTTCGATCGAAAAGTTTAACATTTTCTAATTATCTGGAATGGGATACAATAATTGGAATTCACAAAAGTTATGAGATAACTGAATGAATGTTATAAACGTAGCAGTTTAGTCTCACTTGATCGGTTGCTACGGAATTTTGATGTGATCAAAAGTCCATCGCAATCACGTAGCATACGCGGATACTCGCCGGGTAAACTTAATAGACAGCCTCACTCCATAGCCCCGACCAAGTGACTGTAGGAGAACCCCGTTGCCGAAAGCATCCGTCCGGGTGCTCGCGGTAGCGGTGTTCCGCTTTGGTGCACTTGGTCGACGGCGTCAGGGGTGCAGCCGCCTACTAAAGTTTGCGACGAGCATTCGATCAAAATGTCGGGAATCCTGTTGAATTGCCCAACTCGGTATTGAAAAGTGTTTTCGATTTTGAGACTAAAATGCGGGGTTTATAATTGTTAGGCATGCGATGTCTAAGAAATTCATTGGTTTAGGCATGCGATGTCTAAGAAGGTTGCGGATTCCAACTGTTGTAGTTTTACACTTTCCTTTCTGTGACCGTAAGTGTAATATGTGATATCGCCGGTTTCGTTGCTATATGTCAACGACAATTGGGATGCGCATATTTACTTACGTTGATGACATGTGATGTTATGTGTTGTTGGATATGTTATATTGGATCGTCGTGTTTGAATAGCCGGGGGTTTTTATGTGAGTTGAGTGTTTTTCATTTTCATTCATGTAAAAACTTGTATGTAATATTCTTTTATTGGGGCACTTCCAGGTTGCGGAAGATGTCACCTTTTGTATATTATTTACTTTTCCGCACTAGGATAGACCCAAGGAGGAGGGCATAAGTAACCGGGTTCTGGAGTCCAGTGGGAGACCAACTCGAGGAGTAGAGTCCGGGTCTCCTAACTCCAGAATTGGTAGGATTGCTTGCCGCTCTCGTAGGGGTCTAGGGGTGTGGGTTTGGCTATTCATCACGACCGTGGAATCCGTGTTTTATACTGGCTCGTATTGAAAACACGGACGTCCTAGTATATCCAATATTTCATATGATTCTTCTGCTGCGATATCTGTGATGTGATCATGTGATGTTCTGTGATAGATACAGTATATAGTATATATGATATATTATATAGACGTTACTTATGTTTTACACCCGCGCTAGCCCTGCCCCGCTCTGCCGTTAGTTACCTAACCTAACGGTGCACGAGGGGACATCGAGGCGAATGCGGATGGCATAAGTGTCGTATTTATCTGTGATGTTTAGGTACTTAAATGATGGGACTTCATTAATGTGATTAATGAAATAAAAGAAACCTAAGCTGTTGTAGAATCGAATTTCAAAATAAAACAGGTAGCTACAGTTCTTGCTTTGCACAGAGGTATATGTGATATATCCTGCACCTTATTCGATGAGGAAAGGACCGAGATCCCTTCACCAGGAGTGACCCCTTTAGCAATAACTGGTAGATGCTACACACTCGGTTTGTCTTTTGATTGCTTTTAAGAGTTTTTGCTTTGCACAGTGATATATATGATATATCCCGCACCTCATTCGACGAGGAAAGGACTGACGATCCCTTCACCGGGAGTAACTCCTTTAGCAAAACTAGAAAAGCCTCAAAAACACTTCATTTTAAAATCATTTGATTCTACAACGATATCAAGTTCATTACGCAATAGGTTTTCAGAAAAACCTGTCGTAGCCCTCCGTCATTTCAGATAAGTACTAGTTAGTATTCCTGCTACGTTTGTTGACTATGTTAAGGCGTAGTGTGCGGTAGCTAATTAGTGCTTATCTGCATAAGCATATGATGCGATTGGATTAGGGTAGTCGTGCGACTTTGTTGACTATGTTAAGGGTCGTGCGGGTGGGTTTAATTCAATCGGGAAATGACGGGTTGAACTTGACTAGCACTTATGATTTGTTGACTATGTTAAGGTCATATAGCTGCTAGGGGCAAAATATTATCGGGAATTTCAAGTGTTGAAATTTGCAATGAGATTGCATACCTTCTATGAGATAGTTGGATTCCGATACCCGCTGCGAGTAAGAGTTACTCCTGGGAGAGTTTTACACATTACAATTAGCCGATCAAGTAGGTGTCTAGAAAGGTGTCAACGGGGTTACGCCTCTGGGAAAACGAGGTTTACATTAATTAGGTTCGTGCGAAAGCACGGGGGACCTCCCTCAAAGTACCGACACTGGCCTGGCTGAAAGATTGGCGAACTTGTAGCGTGTAATTAATCTCGGCTAGTCTTTCCTTTTAGGGTTTGAAGGAAGATTTGATAAAAAGCAGTGGGAGCCATCCTGATTAGATAAAATAATAACCAATCTATTCTTGCAAGAGCGCACGCTGAGTGTTTTCTTCTCTCTCTTTCCAGGTAGCGACCATATCACGCCTTAATCAAGATAATAATACGGATTTTTGACCAAACCCGCTTGTTATACTGAGCTGGGGAACGTTGGTCCCGCTCCAACTTATAATTGTTATAAGACAGAGCAGGAAATTGGGAAATACCAGATTTCCCGTGCCGCCCAAACGAGGAGAGTGCATGTTGATGCATCATCTTCGGGTGTGTTCATTACAATGAACTGTTTCTCTGTATCCTTTACGTCCTGGGTATGTGATACCAGATCAGGATCCCAGATATGTAATATGTTACATAGGGCTACAGAAAGATAGAGAACTGAGAACGGGTGATAAGTTTCATGAGGCAGAAAACGGGGCAAGAGTTGCAGCCAAGTCTGTTGGTCACTGTCACCCTGTATTACCAATACATTGGTTCTGAACGAATGTTATTAGATACCGAACCTGATATACAAAATCATATCAGTCTCTTTATTAGTAAAGAAATGATAAAATTTTGTATTGTTGGATAATGTTTTGAACATTTCCTATATCAAAAGTTGATCGGTTCAGGAACGTTATCTAAAAGCGTTGATGTTCTAAATCAAACTACAGTTCTTAGTATATGGAACACACATAAGAGGAATAGTTCAGAAATGAACGGATCCTTCTTGAGGCATTGTAGACTAGGTCATATCAATGCGACCCGACTGGCTGAAGTTACATTTAGATGCATATTTAAATTAGTTTGAATTTACATCTTATGAAACTTGCGAGTCATGTCACAAAGATAAAATGACCTCAGCTCTGTTTATTGGAAACAGAGAAAGAGTTAGTAAACTCTTGGAATGATACATGATGATGTATGTAAGGTCCCCTGTCTACATATGCCAGGATAGGTTCTTTATACTTCATTACGTTCTCTGATAATCTCTCAAGATTCAGACATATGTTCCTGTTGAAACACAAGTCTGAACCTTTTGAGATATTCACAGAATATAAGTTAGAAGTAGAGAACCAAAATACGGGTATAACTATTATAACATATGATGAGATCAAGGAGGAGAATACTTGAGCACGGAATTCCTGGACTGTTCTAAAGGAGAATGAGATTCTCTCTCAGCATTACTCCTCCGTATACACCATAGCACGATGGTATATCGGGGCGGAGCAGATACACCCTATTTGATATGGTGTGCTCTATGATGAGTACTACTGAGTTACCTATTTCCTTTTTGGGAGTTATGCACTTATGAAGTTGCATACCTATTGAATAGGGTTGGAATCAAATCAGTTGCCTACCACTTCATATGTGATATGGAAAGGGAAGAGCCCATATCTTAAGTTAGTTAAGATTTGGGGTTGTCCGGCCTATGTCTAAAAACAAAATCCGGACAAGCTCGAGGCAAGGTCTGTTATGTAGAACTGGAAAGGTTCCAGCTATGCAAACTGAAGCAGCAGATTTGGTAGAACCAAAGGATTCAATAGTTATCAACGAACCTCAGCCTCTCCGACGATCTAGTAGGGTTCCTCACCCACCTGAGAGATACTTCTGTTTCTCTATGACAGTGGGAGCGAGGATTGCATCATGAAATGATGACCCAACTAGTTTCGAGCTGGCCATCAGGAGTAAGACTCTGTAAGAATGGCTGGATGCTTAGCGATCTGAGATGGAATCCTTATACACCAACAAAGTATGGACTTTGGTTGCTATATCTAAAGGGTTAAATCCCCATCAGGAGCAAGTATATCTTGAGAAGATTACTTAGTGTACATCGAAAAGTTGAGACTTTCAAAGCTAGACTTGTTAAAAGTTTGCATCATTGACCAGCTGTGGATAATGATAAAACCTTTTCAAGTATCTATGCTTGAGTCCATCCAGATCCTACTTACCACGGCTACATACCATGACTACGATATCTGGTGGTTGGGTGTCATGACTGCTTTTCTAAATAATGATTTAGAAGAGTGCGTCTATAAGTACACAGCCAGAGGTTTTCGTAGACAGTGGGAGCAGCGGAAACGTGAGCAAGATGCTTTATCTGATAAAGCAGGCATCGCGGAGTTGGAACATCTGTTTTGATGGTTAGCTAAAGAGTTTGACATCATCGAAATGGTAGATGAACCTTGTATAAACAAAAGGTAGTAGGGAGTATGGTGACGATCCTCATAGAGTACGTGGATGACATACTCTTGATGGGGAAGGAGTTTCCTATGCTACGCTCGGTCAATCTCCGCTTATCACCATAATTCTCCATATAGGATCAAAGTGATACCTCCTAAATCCTGAGTTTTGGATCTATGAGATAGATCTAAATGGATGTTAGGATTCTCACTAGTTGTAGTGAGAAGGTATCAATCGACCCTGGGGAGAATCACTGGAATGGTTCCAGGGTGATAAAGACGACTGAGTGTCAGTCACAGGCATTGTCTTTACCCTCAGTAAAGGGACGGTATGTTGAAAGAGTTCCAAACTAGATACCGTGACATACTAGATGATAAAGGCAGGATACATCGCTACTTAAGATGCTACCAAAGAGGCTGTTTGGGTGTATATTGGTTCATAAGATGAACTACGTTCCTACCATTGTGAGACAATGGAGTTGTGGCTTATGCCAAGGAACGCCGGTCCCATCAGTGATCTAGACATATTCTAAGGCAGTGTCACCTGATCATGGAGATGCTTGATCTCCAAGGGATCGAGGTTAGGAGAGTAGACTCAGAGGACAAACACAGCGGATCCACTCACAAAGGCCTGTTCCCAGAGAGAGACTTTTATGGGATGGTTGAGTATGAGATACTACAACCACTGCTACAGATGGCCCTAGTGCAAGTGGGAGATTGTTAGTTATATGTATGCCCTAGAGGCCATTACTGTACATAGGATGTATATTGTAGTGGATGCTGGGACATATATAGGGAGGACTTTCTTGCTCGACATGATAGTATGCTATCTGGTTGCTCTTTACCTTAACGTGTATGCTGATTGTCTCTCTGTTACATGTTGGTAAAGCCCTTAGGATGTGTGCTTGACTACCTGGACTATGATGCGGATCATACTAGTGGGGACATGGTAGTCCATAAGTACATCCTTCACAGTCCCTAGTCGTGGGTATATCGAGACGGGGCATCGATATACCAGAGTAGACTAGCGTGTACCTTCTCGACCCATACAGATGGGCGATGGATGATCCCATATCCATTAGTGTTTGACATCAGAGGAGATATACGGGTGCTCAGTAGAGACTGGGTACACTGGACGGACTCGCCGAGAACTCCCAGATGGTATTATACCTCACGTCAGATGGCAGTTCTCTGGTGACACTGGTACAGAGTAGTCTGTTGACCCGAGATCGTCATAGAGTCTTGTGTGGTTCCCACTGTGCTTTGATTTCCATCTTACCACGTCCAAGAGGGCGTGCAAAACGGTGGTTTTTGGGTACAGTCCCGAGTCACATGGAGGCAATGAGCGATAGGAGGGGATTCGTCTCTCCCGGTATAAGGGGTTGATGTTGCGCTGTGTTCGATTGGCTATAACAGGAAATCCCTGGCCAGGGTTGCTGAGATTTACTGGTAAGTGTTACCAGTAGTTTCTCGAATTGTTATAGACCTCATATCGACACGACTTATCGAGCCATTGGGGTCTGACGTTTACCACCCCTAGGCGGGATATGCGACATATCAGACGATCAGACCGGACTGTACGGTAGTGTTACTGGTTGGATTCACTGGAGTGTGAGCGAGCTTGCTCTTCGATCTTCAGATCGCTCAATACCCGGGTGGCCGTTACGTTTAGCAGACCGCTTGCGGCTTGTGGGTGATTGATATGATCATCACCTGCTGCCGGCGTATTGACGAGTCTTTAGAGTCCTACACAGAGGTTTCCTGGCTCAAGCAAAACGAAATAGGAGCGCATATGAGATATGTGCGGGACCGAGAATAATGCGTGTATGTGATACCGTATTTCATTCTCGCGATCAATGTGTCGAATGGTTGTATGCGATATAACCTAGTTATCGATTCAAGCGTTGATTCAATAAGCCGATACATTGGATACTAGTCGGTTATATGCGATATGACCGGATCGTTAAATCAAGTGTTGATTTAATGATTTAATGTATAATTATATATTTGATATATTACTTTGCATTAACTAGTATTGGTTCACTTTAGATGGATATTCTCACTCGGATGTGCGCATTATATATGTGATATGATTTTGTGCACATGCTTGTATCGTGTTTGATGATACATGTTTACTTGGTTAAGTGTAAAGAATTAAACCATGGTTAAACTTATGATTAGGGTTTTATTTCCTTTTCTCATTTATTTATCTATTTATTCATTTTGGAAAATAGATGGAAAAAGGAGAAAAGAATGGTGGCTTTTTTTTTGTTGTTTAGTGGAAGCTTCATGAAACCTTGACCCTAACCATTTATTTAACCTAAGTTAATTCTCTACACTTTACCATGGTTACTTTGATGATAAGAATGATTATTCTTTTCTTTTCTAATTAATCTTATCATAACATTTACCTTCTTCTTCTTCATTTCTTCAAGTGAAGAAAGCTTGCCTCCATCAATGGCAAGTGATGAAAAAGAGTGTGAAATCCAAATCTAAAGTCTACCCACTTCCTATTTCTTCATCCTATACCTCTTGCCAAGTAGTAGAGTGTGTTTTCTTCACAAGTTTCTTGACTTGGTGAAGTCGGAGCTTGATTTAGCGATGCCTCGACGTAGATCATCTTCGGCATGGACATCGATGACCTAGCCCGTCCATTCTCCGATGAAGCCGACGCTAGAGCCCGGATTTATTTTGGACAGCGAGAAGACTTCGTTGCGGAGCCGTGGAGGTGGAGAACCGGATCTACAAAGGTTGTATTTCCGTATTCCCTTAGTTAAGTGTTAACTATAGTTTATGTTTTCGCCTAGAAATCTAGCCAACGATCCGTAGTCGGGTTTCTCGGCACCGTTAAATTTTGAAATTGGCATGGTTGATGCCTTGTGAGACCTCTATAGAGTGCGTAGGAACCCTACAATCACATGGAGGCAATGAGCGATAGGAGGGGATTCGTCTCTACCGGTATAGGGAGTTGATGTTGTGCTATATTCGATTGGCCAAAACCGGAAGTCCCTGGCCAGGGCTGATATAGAGACTTACTGGCATGTGTTACCAGTAGTTTATCGACCTGTTATGAGCCTCACATTGACACGATTTATCGATTACTGGGGTCTGACGTATACCACCCCTAGACTTGATATGCGACATATTAGACGAAGAGACCGGACTGTACAGGAGTGTTATTGATTGGATTCACAGGAGAATATACAGGCTTGTTTGTTGATCTTCTGATCGCTCAATACCTAGGTGGCTGTTACGTTTAGCTGACCGCTTGCAGCTTGTGGGTGTTTGATATGATCATCACCTGTTACCGGCGTATTGACGATTCTTTAGAGTCCTACACAGAGGTTTCTTCACTCAGGCAAAACGGAGTAGGGGCACATATGTGATATGTGCATGACCGAGGATAATGTGATATGAGATACCGTATTATATTCTCACGATATTATGATATGAGCCGGATCATCGGATCAAGTGTTGATTCGATGAATCGGTATATGAAATATTAGTCGGTTATATTCGATATAGCCGGATTGTCGGATCAAGTGTTGATTCGATAATTTAATGTATAATAATATATATGATATATTGCATTAGATTATCTAATATTGGCTCGCTTTATTGATTCATTTTCTCACTGGATAATACATTGATATATATACGATATATCTTAATTGTATTATTTTCTTTTATTACAAATATATATTATATATGTGATATATAATATTGTAACATGATATGATTACTATGCAACATGTTTAGTGGAGATTAAACAAGGTTAGGGCTTGATTTGGGTTAGTTCTTTCTTGATGCTTCTAGAAGGATTTATTTTGTTTTGAGCTAAGATATTATGCTTGATATTTTGTAGTGACTCATTCTTAACCCAACCCAAACCCTTAGCCCTAGTTAAATCTCTACAAGAGTTAGCCTTGTCATAGTTAACCATGGTTGCATTATTATTCATTATGATCTTTTCATTATTCATCACAAAAAGGATTTAATTCATTATTCTTCTTCTTCTTCCTTGAGCTTTGAGAAAGCTTTCTAGGTTTTGATTTTGTGATGATTAAGAGTGAGAATTTGATAATAAAAGAGACCACAAATACTACTTCATCATCCTCATCTAATCTAGCCAATTAGATTTGGGTGTTCACCTCATTAGAGAGAGAGAACTTGAGTTATAGAAACCTCGAGGTAGACCATCGGAGAAAAGGAAAACTACAAGCTAGCATGGATCATTCGGGTTGTGGAGCCTCTCTTGAGTCCGGGAGATCATGGATTGCGGCGAAGGGACTTCTACTCGGAGCTTATGAAGCGAAGGAGCGGACTACAAAGGTTGTAATCCCTCACTCTTAGTTGTAAAGATGTTTACTTGCATGTTAAACCCTAATTATCTAGTAAAGATCCCGGCTTTCGGTTGTTCGACACGTCTAAAATTTTATTCGGGCATGGTTGATGCCTTATTAACCCTTGTATGAGTGTCTAGGAACCCTACATATTCTTCACTTGACCTAATTTGAACAATGGTTTCATTTGATTTGTTATTTAACTCTCATTCTAAAATATCTAGATATTTATTAACCATAGTTTGAGATGAGATATTTATTTATGATATTTATCTTTCTCTTCTCATTATTATCATTATCTTCATCCAAAAGGAAATAGAGCTCAAGGTTGCCATGTTCTTCTTCCTCTCTCTAGCTCTCTCTTGAGTTTCCAAAGTGAGTGAAGGTAAAAGAAAGAAAGGATTTTTATGTGAGAACAAAACCATATCATCATACTACACCTGTCTAGCCCATTGCTGCAGATTGTTTGCTTCATCTTCATTGTGATCAAGTGGAGCAAGGAGCTTTGAGCAAAGGTACTCCAGGTGGATCGTCATGGACGTAGAAGGAGCTTTAGCAAGCCAGTTCAAACTCTAGGAGATCCAAGGAGTTGCAAAGGAAGTTTACAAAGGTTGTATTTCTCCCCACTTAGTGTTAGACACTAGCTAGTATATGATAATACAACTTGTTACCGTAATTATTCTAGTTCGATTCCTAGGTTAGTTTGTTTAGCACCTCCTAATTTTTTAATATGGCATGTGTGATACTTGTGAAACCATAGGGAACGTACTAAGGAAACCCTACTGTGGTATCAGAGCCAAGCTAGAATTTTAGACGATGTTAGATATCACGAAACCGAAACAAATACGAAAAATACGGTTTTCTGGAAACCCAAATTCTGCTCTCTGTCGAATTTTAAACGATCTAGTAAAATTATTTAAACAACTGCAGAAGCTTATATATGACACCACTAGAGCACACAAGGAAAATGTGGCCAATCCACCGGATTTCGACCGAGCACATGCCCAGGATATCTAAGGCGGCCGGCCCAAAATGCTTCAATTTGCCTCGTTTTGCTTGTGTGCTCTGGTATGTAGGTTTTGGGTTTTTCGGGATTGTTTGCTAAGCTCAATTTTTCATGTGATGACAATTGTGCTTAGGGGCTATTTCGTAGTGTTTCGTAGTCGTAAATTTAACATTGTATTGGTAAACTTGATGATGTTTAACAATTCGAACAAACTTCAAACTCCACAATATCACCCCCTCTGAAATTTTCAAGTGTTGCAATTTTCCAAGTTGATTGTATTCAATGGTCGTGCAAGTATTCCTATGGACCCTCTAGAAGATTATAAAATCTTAACTCGATTCTATGTCCACGGAACCGCGACCGTAGTTCCGTGATATCATAGGTGAGGCATTGGTTAACCCTTCTACGGCTGGTCCATAGACACTGCGGCACGTCTTTTGGGTATTTTCAACTTCACTCAAGTGTTGAGCTCTCGGGGTAATTTGTGGGTGGTTGTTGATTCGATCGAAATGTTTAACATTGTCTTGATATATATGAAAGTGATTATTGCAAGTGTTGTTGTTTTTCACTTTCTTTTCTGCGACCGTAAGTGTAGTATGTGGTGTATCGCCATTTTCCTTGCTATACATCAACGACAATCGGAATACGCATACTTACTTACGTTGATGGCATGTGATGTTATCTGTTGCTGAGATATGTTGTACAGGATCGTCGTGAATGAATGGCCGGGGGTTTTATGTGAGATGAGAGTGTTTATTTTCATTCATGTAAAATTAAATTGTATGTAATATTCTTTTATTTGGGGCATTTCCGTGTTGAGGATGATGTCACCATTGTTGTATATTATTTACTTTTCCGCATTAGGATAGACCCAAGGAGAGGAGCACAAGTGACCGGGTTCTAGGATTCAGTGGGAGGCTATCTCGAGGAGTCGAGACCGGGTCTCCTAAACTCTATAATTGGTAGGGTCACTTGCCGCTCTCGTAGGGGTCTAGGGGTGTGGGTTTGGCCATTCATCGTGACCGTGGAATCCGTATTTTCTATTGATGGCTAAATACTAATTGCGGACCTCCTAGATATCCTATATTTTCATATGTGCTTCTGCTGCTGATATTCTGTGATATGATCACTTTACATGTTGAGACGAATGGTATTATATATATGATATATAATAAACGTTGCTTATGTTTTACATCCGTGCTAGTCCCGCCCCGCTATGCCGTTACTTAAGTAACCTAACGGTGCATAATGGGACACCGTGACGAATGCGAATGGCATAAGCGTACGTTATATTTTTGTTTCTTTTCTGTGATGGCTTAGGGACTCAAATGATGGGAATACATTAATAAGATTAATGTAAAGAAAAATGAACCTAAAAAGATGTTGTAGAATCGGATTTAAAACCCACTTGGCTTTTTTGTGAAAAAGCAAGTTTTAAAAGTGCGGAGCTTAAGCCACTCCTTTTCAACCCATTTGATTCTGCAACGATATCAAGTTCAATGCGTTAAAATTTTTCTTAAAATCTATCCGCAACCCTCCGTCTTTTTAGGAAGTAGAGTACTTAGTATTCGTGCTACGTATGTTGACTTTAGCCAAGGCGTAGTGTACGGTAGCTAAGTGATGTCTTCCTACACAACATATGATGAGATTAATTAGGACAAACACGTGATTATGTTGACTATAGCCAAGGGTCATGAGGATGGGTCTAATTAATCATGAAATGACAGGTAGAACCTGACTGGTGCTTATGATATGTTGACTATAGCCAAGGTCATAAGTACTAGGGGTAAAAACCATATCGGGAGTTTCAAGAGTTGAATTTGCAATGAGATTTCAAACCTTCTATATGATAGTAGGATCCCGATCCCACTGTTAGCAAGAGTTGCTCTCAGGAGAGTTTTGCACTTTACAATTAGCTAACCTATTAGGTGTTAAGAAAGGTGTCAACGGGGCTAGCCTCTGGGAAAACAAGGTTTACTTTAATTAGGTCCGTGCGAAGCATGGGGAACCTCCCTCAAAGTACCGGCACTGGCTTGGCTGAATGGTTAGCGAAGTTGTAGACTGTAATTAATCCTGACTAGTTTTCTTTTTAAGGTTTGAAAGGAAATTTGATAAAAAGCAGTGGGAGACATTGATTAGACAAGATAATAACCAATCTGATCTTTGCAATAGCTTTCGCTGAGTGTATTCTTTTCTCTCTCTTAATGGCTGATACAAATGACAGGCCTTAAGCTTCTACTAGATAAAAACAAGCTGACCGGACCCAACCATAAAGACTGGTTGAGGAACATTATCATTGCTCTCATATATGATAAAGTATCATATGTCTTCACTGCCAAAGCCCCGCCCACCCCAGGACATGAATCTTATACTGCGGATAGGGAAATCTGCAAAACGTAGGATTATGACCGTGCTACGGCCAAATGCCCCGCGCTTGCATCGATGGACAATACACATCAAAAGCAACACGAGCAGATAGATGTTCAATCCATCTTTCTCCATACAAAAGATATGTATGGGGAGCAATCTCAGACCCTGAGATACGAAGCATCTCGAAAGTTGTTTCAGATGCGGATGGCACCAGGCACACTAGTAGGCGATCACGTTTTGAAGATGATAGATCTTATAGAAGAACATGAAGAACTTGAGGACCTCGGATGGACAATGGATAACGAACAGTATACTGATAGTGTTCTACAGTCTCTTCCCTCCGCCTTTGCTCCATTCATAGTGAATTTCAACATGCATGACATGGAGAAATCACTACCCGAACTTCTCAATATGTTAAGAAGTGCGGAGAGCACGCTGAAAGCGAAGTCCCCCTCTATGCTTGTTGGATAATCTTCTTCTTCCATCCCAAAGGCCAAAGCCAAGGGAAAGAATAAGAAGAAATTCACCAAACCGAGAGGAGGAATAAAGAAGGCGAAGGGAAAAGAAAAATCCAAAGCTGCGGAGTCGGGGAAGGGAGCATGTTTTCACTGCAAGAAGACGGGGAACTAGAAGCGGAACTGTACTAAGTACCTTGAACTCAAGAAAAAGAAGCATGGTGATGCTTCGGCTTCAGGTGTGTTCGTGATTGAAAACTGTTTTTCTATTAACTCTGCTTCCTGGGTATTAGATACCAGTTCGGGTTCTCATATTTGCAATTCTGTGCAGGCATTGAGAAATAGCAGAGTTTTGAAGATAGGTGATCATACTCTCCAAGTTGGAAATGGTTCCAATGTACATGCAGTTTCAGTGGGAGAGTATCACCTAGGGTTTCTGTCGGGTTGTATATTGGTTTTGAACCCATGTTATTTTGTACCAAGTATGCTTTGAAATATTATATCCGTTTCTTTGTTAGTCAATGAAGGATATCATTTTGCTGTGCAACACAATGTTATGAACATTAAACTAAATCAAGAGTTGATTGGTTATGGTACACTTAATAACGGTATATATGTCCTTAATCAACCCACAGTTTTCAACATTCAACATACAAGTAAAAGAAAATTTTCAGATATACATGAAGCTTTTCTTTTGGATTTTAGACTTAGTTATATTAATGAAACAAGACTAAATAAGCTTCATAAAGATTGATATTTAAATTCTTTTGAGTATAAATCTTATGCGACTTGCCAATCTTGTATCAAAGGTAAAATGACCAAAACTCCGTTTACTGGACACAGAGAAAGAGCTACTGAGCTCTTAGGCCTCATACATAGTGATGTATGTGGGCCAATGTCTACACATGAAAGAGGCGGTTTTTCATACTTCATAACTTTTACTCATGATTTCTCAAGATTCGGTCATATGTTTTTGATAAAGCATATGTCTGAAGCTTTCGAGAAATTCAAGGAGTACAACCTTGAAGTAGAAAAACAAACAGAAATGAGCATCAAGATACTTTGATCAGATTGAGATGGAGGGTACTTAAGTACTGAGTTCTTGGACTTCCTAAAAGAGAATGGGATTCTCTCTCAGCTCACTCCCCCTTACACACCACAGCACAACGGTGTGTCAGAGTGGCGGAATCGTACCCTTTTAGATATGGTATGATCCATGATGAGTGATGATGTGTTACCTCTCTCTTTTGGGGGGCATGCATTGGAGACTGCAGCTCTTCTGTTGAACAAAGTTCCAACCAAGACCGTGTCTACCACTCCATATGAGATATGGTATGGGAAGAGACCATCTCTTAAGTGAGTTAAGATTTGGGATTGTCCGGCTTTTGTCAAAAAGCAGAATCCAGACAAACACGAGACACGATCATTCAAATGTATATTTGTGGGATATCCAAAATATTCGTTTGGATATCTATTCTATAATAAGGAGGAACAAAAGGTGTTTGTTTCTCAACATGCCACATTTTTAGGAAATGAGATTTTTCCAAATGATACTGATGGCATTGTGGTAGATCTAGAAGAGGTTCTAGAAACACAAGTTATAAATGACGACTTGGTTGAACCTGATGTTGCAACAGAATCTAATGAACCTCAGCTACTCCGTATATCTGGTAGGACTTCTCGTCCACTGGAGAGATAGTACGGTTTTATCATTGATGGTGATAGAGAAGATTGCATTATGGATGATGATAACCCTACCAGTTTTCAGCAAGCTATCACGAGTGGTGACTCTGTGAAGTGGCTGGATGCCATGAGATCCGAAATGGAGTCCATGTACACCAACAAATTATGGACTTTGGAGGATGTACCCTCTGGGATAAAACCCGTAGGCTGCAAATGGATCTTTAAAAGGAAGATCGCTGTAGATGGACAGGTAGAAACCTATAAGGCAAGGTTGGTAGCGAAAGGTTTTCGTCAAAGACCAGGACTGGACTATGACGAGATTTTCTCTCTGGTAGCCATGCTTAAATCCATTCGGATCCTACTTGCTATTGCTGCTCACTACGACTATGAAATCCGGCAGATGGACGTTAAAACTGCATTTCTAAATGGTGATTTAGAAGAATGCGTTTATATGGATCATCCAGAGGGCTTCATTGACTGTGGGAGCAGCGGGAAAGTATGTAGGTTGCTTAAATCCATTTATGGATTAAAGCAGGCATCACGGAGTTGGAACATCTATTTTGATGATGTTATTAAAGAGTTTGATTTCGTCAAAAATCCAGATGAACCTTGTGTTTATAAGAAGACTGTAGGGAGAACTGTCGCATTCCTCATATTGTACATGGATGACATTCTTCTGATAGGAAATGACATTCCTATGCTACAGTCAGTCAAATCATTCTTATCACAAAGGTTCTCCATGAAGGACCTGGGTGATGCCACGTACATATTGGGCATACGGATCTATAGGGATAGATCCAAATGGTTATTGGGATTGTCCCAAAGCAAGTACATCAAAACCATCCTAAAGAGGTTTAGTATGGAAGACTCCAAACGGGGTGCCTTACCCACTTGCCACGGAGTCACTCACTCCAAGGACGATCGCCCAAAGTCTGATGAAGAGAGAGCTCTCATGAGAATTATTCCCTATGCTTCAGCCGTAGGATCAATAATGTATGCGATGTTGTGTACACGCCCTGATGTTGCTTATCCACTCAGTGTAGTAAGCAGGTGTCAGTCAAACCCAGGGGAGAATCACTGGACTGCTGTGAAGAACATTCTTAAGTACTTGCGAAGGACTAAAGAATTGTTCTTGGTGTATGGTAAAAGGGATCTCCAAATAGAGGCCTTTACCGATTTGAGCTCCAGAGTGATAAGGATGACAACAAGTCTATCTCAGGATTTGCATTTACCCTCAACGGAGGAACGTTGACTTGGAAGAGTTCCAAACAGGATATCGTTGCAGACTCTATGATGGAAGCTGAGTGCATTGTTGCAAATGATATTGCCAAGGAAGCCGTCTCGATGAGGAAGTTCATCTTGGAGCTAGGAGTTGTTCCAACCATTATTGATCCAATACCTTTGTATTGTGACAATAATAGGGCTATGGCATTGGCCAAAGAGCGCAGGTCCCATCAGAAGTCCAGACACATACTGAGACGATATCATTTGATCCGGGAGATAGTTGATCGCCACGAGATCGAGATTAAGAGAGTAGATACAAAGGACAACACTGCGGATCCATTCACCAAGGCCCTCCCATAGCCACAATATGAGCGACTTTTTGAGATCTTGGGTATGAGATACGCCAATAATTGGCCTTAGGGCAAGTGGGAGATTGTTGGATATATGTATGCCCTAGAGGCCATTATATGATAGTGTATGTACTGGTATGTGTGTCTATATATATATATATATATATTGTTGGATATGTATGCCATCGAGGCCATTATTATATAGTACTAGTATGTATAAGACATTTTGGAAGCTTGGGATATATACACGGGTTTACGAAAGTCTTGCTCGATATAGTAATATGCTACTTGGTTTGTATCTATCTTAATATGTGTATATGTTTCTTTTAACATATCGCTAAAAACATATTGATAGAGCCCTTAGGATCTTTGCTTGACTACCGGCGTTGTGATGGCGATCACACTAGTGGGGGCTGGGTAGTTTATAAGCACATCCTTATTTTGGTCCCTGGTCATAGGATTATCGAGACAGGGCATCGATACTCCAGAGTAGACTGGTGCATACGCTTCTCGTCCCAGCAGGGGAGATGGTCTGTCCCACAGCCATCAGTATGTCGTACTGGAGATAGTATCCAGGTGCTCGTTAGGTTACGAGTACACTGGACAGGACTCGTTGGGAACTGTAGGTTGGTATTATATGTATCGTCAGTTAACAGTTCCCAGGTGACATGAGTACAGCTGTAGTCTGTTGACTTGACACTGTCACTTCGCCTCAAGTGTGTTCCCACTGTTCTTAGATTACTACCCTACCACGGCTCTATTGAGTCATGCAAACAGGTAGTAGTTGGGTGCAGTCCTGAAGCACTTAGAGGCAGTGACGGTTAGAAAGGATTCGTCTCTCCCGGTATTGGGAGTTGATATCGCGTTGTGTCAAGAACAGCCATTACACATAGTCGTCCCTGGCCAGGGCAAGCGAGATTTGCTGGTAGTGTTACCAGTAGTTTCTCAGGGTGTTCTGGGCTACACTCCGAAACGACTTGTACCGCTATTAGGGGACTGACGTTTACCGCCCTCTTAGGCCCGCCATGCGATACTCATAGACGAACAGACCGGACTGTACGGAGATTGTCTCATTCAGGCTCAGTAGGAGTTCAGATGGGTTCAACTCATCAGTCTTCTTATCGGCATCTACCTGGGGACCGTTACGTACAGCTAGTAGCGCTTGCGGCCTGTGGTTAAACCCACTGCCAGCGTAGTGTCAAGCCTTTAGAGTCCCACATAGAGGGTTACTCGCCTTTGGGCAAAACAGAGTAGAGGTCGCATGGTTTTACGACGGGGTTCGTTCACATCCGCGCACTTGTGCCCGTTTGGTGTCCAGGCAGTTATTACTAGAGGGCTTTGGTTTAAGCCAGATCCTAGTATTTGTTTCGGGATTGGTTTTGTCTCAGTGTATTCGTGTTCCTCGGAACACGGATGCGGGTGTGTATGCACAGTTGACAGAGGCAGAGGCAGAGGATTCTCATTAGGGTTGTTGACCATTTGACTTTGGTTGACTTGTTGAGCGTTGACTTTTTCCAAACCCTAAAGAGAATGGGCAATATGGTTAATAATATTAATTAAGGATAATTGTGCTATGGATAGGGTTGTTGACAATTTGACTTTTGTTGACTTGTTGACCTTGTTGACCAGTTGACATTTGTGGTCTTGTTGACCATCATCATTTCATTTCAATGATTCTTCTTGTTCTTTGCAAAATGCATTAAATGAAGGTAATGATAGTGGTCATTCACAAACTAACCATCACAATTCTTAATCATTATTATTATTATCATTATTCCAAAATATGTGAGCATGGTTGCAAGATGATAGCTCATTCTATCATATTCTTTCTCTCTCTTGAAAGAAAGCTCTCCCTCTTCCTCTCTCAAAGTTCAAGTGTTCCATGAGTTGGAAATCATGAACTTTTGAGACAAAACCACCATAACTCTTCTCTACTCATTCTAAGGTTCTAGGTTTAGCAAACCAAGCACCTTAGTTATCTCTAGGTTGAGATAGGAGCTCAAGTTCGAGGCCCTCGGGTGGATCCATCTACGGCAAAGAGGAGACGACGAGGAGGAGCCATTCAAACCACTACAAGGAGCAAGCAAGGAGGAGAACCACAAAAGAAGAGAAGGAGTTCAAGACCTAGGTATAACCATTCTACATAGTAGCTAAAACTTGTAGTTTATTTGTTAGTTTTTGTTTAGCAAAGATCCTTCATGGATGGTCCATGTTACCAAGTTAGAAAATTTTGATTTTTACCTATTCCGCCTCCCCGAAAGAACCGGGATGGGTAACGTGGACCTAACAGTGGTATCAGAGCCTAGCTAAACAACAACTAACTGTTAGCAAAGTGTCTAGAACTTCGATCCGGGAAAAATCGCAAAATCCGTCTAAAAACTTGTGTTTTCTGTCGATTTATAAAACAGGCCTAAAAATATTTTATCTGACATGAAAATACAAGCAGGGTTTTTTGAGCAAACTGCAGAAATTTAAGCGCCTGAGTCCGTCAGATGACCGCGGATCCGCGGCCGATCCAAGCGATCCGCCACGGTTCCGCGGCCGAGTCGACTCGGCAGCGCACCAAATTTTTCCAGGGGTTCTCTGTGTTGATTTTGTGATTTTAAGATGTTTTGTTTCTGCCCAGATTTTCCAGAGAACAATGTTATGTTTGGGGTAGTTATAAATTGGTATTTTGATCGGAGTTCTACAAACATTGGCTAAAATGGTTATATCTGTGATGTGATATATGCATTGAACGTCGACTAATCGCTATACGTCGATTACTGGGGGTTGTGCATATCTGTGATCTGTATTGTTGTTGGATTGTGTATATGAACTTGTTGGATTGTCGCGGATGAATAGCCGGGGGTTTGTGAGATGAGAGTTTCTTTATCTTTCATTTGATGTAATATGTAAATTGATATAATATTATTTTAAGGCCGCACATCCGGGATGAGGTTGTAGCCGCCATTGTATATTATTTCTTTACCGTTTTTGCTCCTAAGATAGACCCAAGGTGGGGTGCAAAAACTACCGGGTACGTTGAAGTGCTGAGTGGCCTACTCACGTTGTTGAGGGAGGCTGCTTCACTTCAGGTATTTGGCGGGTAGTTTTCCGCACCCGTAGGGGTCTAGGGTGGGGTTTGGCTATTCATCGCGACCGTGTAATCCGTCTTTCGTTGCAGGCTAGAACGAAACGCGGATTCTTAGCATATCTAAAGTGTTCATCTGTGATCTGGAATGGCTATCATTGCATCTGACGAATGTATATATCTATATATGATATCTAGTAGGTGTTGCTTATGTTTTGCATCCGCGCTAGTCCAGCCCCCGCTCTGTCGTTAGTTAAGTAACCTAACGGGTAATGACGGGGCCCCGTGGCGAATGCGGATAGCATAAGCGTACGTCATATTTTCGTTGTTTTCTGCAATGGTAGGATTAATTGATGGGACGCATTATATTAATGCAAAGAAAAAACAAACCTAAAAGACGTTGTTGGAACAATTTTCAAAAAGCTGTTATTGCAAGGACGTTCTCTTTTGTTTTGCACAGAGGTATTCGGTTATGAATGCCCAGCACCTCATTCGATGAGGCAAGGGCCGAGATCCCTTTATCGGGAGTGACCCCTTAGACAAAAGTTTGCGTCAGGGTAATAACTTCACAATAGTCGATTATTCTTGCTTTGCATCGAGGTATTCAGTTTGGAATATCCTGCACCTCATTCGACGAGGAAAGAGCCGAGATCCCTTCACAGGAAGTGACCTCTTTAGCAAAAATTTTCGCCGCTATATTTTCAAAAAGGCTATCATGTTCCTTCAACTATATCAAGTTCATTACGTTAACGGGTTTTCGCCAAAACCCAGCCGTAGCCCTCCGTCATTTCGGATTGGTATTGCTTAGTATTCGTGCTACGTATTTCATGCTCAGCCGAGGCGTAGTGAACGGTAGATATGTAATATTTTTCTGTAGCATATAATGTGATTGGTTGGGACAGTCGTGCGGTCATTTTGGCTCAGTCAAGGACTCGTACGGGTGGGTCTAATGCAATCAAGATAAATGACGGGTTGAACTTGACTAGGATCCTTTGATATGTTGGCTCAGTCAAGGTCACTTGGGTCCTAGGGGTAAAAACCATATCGGGAGTTTCTAAAGAAACTGAAACTTACAGATTTAGCATACCTTCTGGAGTGTAGTGACTAGAGTGGATTCCATCTAGGTCATTACACAATGATAGTTGGATCCCGATCCTACTGATGAGTTGGATTACTCTCGGGAGATTATTTCACTTAACAATCAATACTATAAACCAAGTAGGTGTCTAGAACGGTGTTAGCGGGGCTACGCCTCTAGGGAAAAGAGGTTATTTAATTAAGGAATTTCGCGAAAGCGTTAGAAAACCTCCCTCGAAGTACCAACACTAGCTTGGCCGAAAAGTTAAGCAAGTATTGTGACGTGCGATTAATCATGACTAATTCTTCTTTTAGGGTTTGAAGAAGAATTTGAGGAAACAGTGGGAGCCATCCTGGTTAGATAAATCAATAAACCAATCTAATCTTGCAAGAGCGCACGCTGAGTGTTTGTTTTCTCTCTCTCCAGGTAGCAACCATTTCACGCCCTAATCAAGATAATAAAATGTATCGCTTGACCGATCCGAATTCTTATTCGGGGCTGGGGAACGTCGGTTCAGCTCTAACTTACGACAACAGTCATAAGTATGAGCAAGGGAAAGAGGATTGTATGGATTCCAAGGATACCCAGTTGAAGAAGAAGCATAGTTTTGCATCTAATTTAGGTGTTCTTGTAATTGAGAACTACTTTAGGGTCAGCCCTACCTCCTGGGTACTTGATACCAGATCAGGATCTCATATCTGTAATATATTGCAGGGACTGAGAAAAAGTAGGAGAGTTGCACCTGGTGATATGTCGCTCAGGTTAGCGAACAGAGCACAAGTTAATGCTGCAGCCGTCGGTGAATATCACCTAGTGTTGCCAAATGGCAATACTATGATTTTGAACGATTGCTACTATGTACCTTCCATGGTTTGCAACATCATATTAGTTTCTTTACTCGATAAAGATGGATATAACTTTGTTCTTGATAGAAATATCATGAACATTTACCTTCATAAGGTACTGGTTGCAGAAGGTACACTGTGTAATGGTATCTACGTTCTAAATCAGAATACAGTTCTCAATGTACAAAGCACACGCAAGAGGAAGAGTTCAGATACGAATGAATCCTACTTGTGGCATTGTAGACTTGGTCATATCGGAGAGAAAAGACTAAGTAAGTTGCATAAAGATAGACTCTTGGATACATTCGAGTTTTCATCTTATGAAACTTGTCAGTCTTGTCTCAAAGGAAAGATGGCCAAATCTCCGTTCACCGGACATGGAGAAAGAGCAACAGAGCTCTTGGGACTCATACACAGTGATGTATGTGGTCCTATGTCTATACATGGAAGGGGTGGGTTCTCGTACTTCATCACATTCACTGACGATCTCTCTAGATTCGGATATGTGTATCTTATGAAACACAAATCTGAAGCTTTTCAGAAATTCAAGGAATTCAGAAACGAAGTAGAGAACCAGACTGGCAAAAGTATCAAGATCCTCCGATCAGATAAGGGAGGGGAGTACTTAAGCACGGAATTCCTAGATTACTTAAAAGAGAATGGTATTCTCTCTCAGCTTACTCCCCCTTATACACCACAGCACAACGGTGTATCGGAACGGAGGAATCGTACCCTATTGGATATGGTTCGCTCCATGATGAGTAATGTTGAGTTGCCTCTTTCATTTTGGGGACATGCGCTTTTAACAGCAGCATATCTATTGAATGATGTTCCGTCTAAATCAGTGCCTATAACACCATTCGAGATATAGAATGGTAAAAGGCCGTATCTTAAACATATTAAGATACGGGGTTGTCCGGTCTATGTAAAAGTACAAAATCAGGACAAACTTCAGGCACGTTCAGTTCTATGTAAATTTATGGGATATCCTAAAAATTCTACAGGATATCTGTTCTACCACACCAAGGAACAGAAGGTGTTTGTATCTCGCCACGCCACCTTTTTAGAGTGGCAATTTCTTGCAAAAGAAACAAGTGGGAGTTCGGTAGAACTGGAAGAAATTCAGCGACCACAAAATGAAACTGAAGATTTAACAGAACCTCAGGATTCAAAAACTCCAGAAGATCCTCAACCACTCCGCAGATCTGGTAGGATTTCTCGTCCACCCGAGAGATACTACGGTTTTCTCATAGACGGGGATCGAGAGGATTGCATCTTGGCAGAAGACGACCCTATCAGTTTCAGGTAGGCCATTATCAGTAGGGACTCTGATAAGTGGCTGGAAGCAATGCAATCCGAAATGGAGTCCATGTACACCAATAAAGTATGGACCTTGGATATTGCACCACCTGGGGTAAAACCCGTTGGATGCAAATGGATCTACAAAAGGAAACTTGGTGTAGATAGGCAGGTGGAAACCTATAAGGCTAGACTCATTGCTAAAGGTTTTCGTCAAAGACCTGGTGTGGACTATGACGAAACTTTTTCTCCAGTGGCTATGCTCAAATCCATTCGGATCCTACTTGTCATTGCTGCCTTCTATGACTCTGAAATCTGGCAGATGGACGTTAGAACGGCTTTTCTAAATGGCTGTTTGGAAGAGTGCGTTTACATGGATCAGCCAGAAGGTTTCGTAAACAGTGGGAGCAGCGGGAAGGTGTGCATGTTGCTTAAATCCATTTATGGATTAAAGCAGGCATCGCGGAGCTGGAACATCTGTTTTGATGAGGCAATCAAGGAATTTGATCTCATCAAGAACGAAGATGAACCCTGTGTCTATAAGAAGATTGTAGGACGAACTGTCGTGTTCCTAGTCTTGTATGTGGACGACATTCTTTTGATAGGAAATGACATTCCTATGCTATAATCGGTCAAGCTATTCTTGTCACAACGGTTCTCCATGAAGGACCTGGGTGATGCCTCGTACATTCTGGGGATCAAGATCTACAGAGTGTAAGTCTACGCTAGCGCCCCGGCCGTCTACTGACGCCAATTGCGGAACAAAAACTTTTAAACTGGCGCTATCGTATACTTTAACCCGGATCTGCCATTATTGCTAAACTAACAAACTGTAAAGAGTGTAGAAAGGTTATACCGAACGATCCGAGTCCTTCGTTCTTTAACCATCATCCCACGCTCCGTTGCGGCTGCTCCGATCTCGTCGATCTCCGATCTGCTCGTCCAGGTGGCACCACATCACTGATTCTTTAAACGGGCTCCCGCCTCTGACTCGAGGCAACTCGGTCGTCAAGTTTGCTAGAAGAGACGACCAAGAATGATGTAGAGAATGAGTAGATGACTTTGTCTCGTTCCGTCCAAAACTATGGACGGACGGTTAATGAAGTTGCCGAGGGAATTGGGTGATGGAATGAAATGAACTGTAAAATTCCATGCACCCCAAATACTATCATAATCTTTTTCTCTCTAAAATGAAATCAACCAAGTGAAGTGAGGAGGAGAGAGAAGGCCGGCCACTTTATAGAAAGAGGGAGGTGACCGTAGGAGAAAGAGGGTGACCATAAGACATGAAGCTTATCTTGAAGAACAAATATCTTAAGCTTAACAAAAAATGGAGGAAATCAAAGCATGAGTCACTAATACACATCATCAAGCCTTTAATGCATCCAATGAAAACTCAACACCAATTAATCCTAGTCACCTCATCTAGAATCATCTAGAAGAATCCACACTCATTTCAAGAAAAGATAAACCCGTCTTTAACCAAATGTTAAAAGACGGCTGATAGAAAACTGGAAACTGGCAACTTCCAAAAGTGATCCCGAAACGACTTTTCAGGATAACCCCGTAACTGTATAAATATACCCGCATTTGTATTATGACCGAATACAAATGCAACAGAGACAAAGATATTATACCTACTCAATATAATACTCGGATCCGGCTTAAACCAAAGCCGACCAGTATCATCTGCCCGAAAATTGACACGTGCGTAAACGCACGTGCATTTTCCGAACCCTGCCATAAAACCATACGGCATCTACAACGTTTCGCCCGAACTTGGGAAACTGTCTGTGGGGGACTCTAATGACTCGTCAGTACCCTGGCAGTGGGTTTAACCACAAACCGTCAGCGGCACTAGCTATGCGTAACGGCTGCCCATGGACTGACCTCAAGGGAGGCCGATGAGCGCACTCAAGGGTGGCCGATGAGTGAACTCATCCAGAAACCCTACTGAGCCTAACAGTGACAATGTATATACAGTCCGGTCCGTTCGTCAATGAGTATCGCATATCCGCCTAGGGGGCTAGTAACGTCAGACCCCCAATAGCAGTATAAGTCGTGTCGGAGTGTAGCCCAATCACACCCTGAGATACTACTGGAGTACCTACCAGTAAATCTCCTGCCATGGCCATGGACTTTGTGTAATGGCTCTCCTAGACACAGCACGACCTCGCCCCCAATACCGGGAGAGACGAATCCCCTGCCGATCCGCTCACGTGCCTCCATATGGCTCGGGACTGTACCCAAAAGCTACCTGTTTGCACGACTCCTTTGAGCCGTGGTAGGGTAGAAATCAAAGCATAGTGGGAACTCACACGAGATAAATGATGACCTCAGGTCAATGAACTAACCTGTACACATGTCACCTGGGAACTGCTATCTGACGATAGGTATAGTACTAACTAGCAGATTCCCGGCGAGTCCTGTCCGGTGTACTCATAACCCAATGAGCACCTGTATACATCTTAGGTGATCCAACTGACACCAGTGGCTTGTGAGACCGGCCACCGCCCCTCGTCGGGGTCTCGACTGTATACACTAGTCTACTCCGGAGTATCGATGCCCTGTCTCGAAACTCCCACGACTAGGGACCACAATTAAGGATATGCATATCAACTACCCAACTCTCACGTATATGATCGCCATCATACTGTTGGTAGTAAAGCAAGATCCTAAGGGCTCTATCAAAGTGTAACATGCAATCAGTCACCTGAACATGTACACGACTGATAAAGGCAAACCAGATAGCATACTATCATCTCGAGTAAGACTGTCCTACCGGGATAGGTCCTCCGCAATCATTGCAATCACGTACCTGCGATCCAATAATTGACTATGAGGGCACTATCTCCAACAATCTCCCACTTGCACTCAAGGCTAATTATTGCGATGTCGACTACTCACAGCCCGTGTGAAACCGAACATCCAACTCCTCTACTAATCAGTTTCACAAAGCCCGTTTGTAAAACTATTGTGTTCGAGAAATAGCCTCAGTGAGTGGATCCGCCTAGAAGTATCTTTCTTTATCTATCTTTGTCTCAAGTTCGCGGAGAAAGCCATCTCCCGAATCGAGTAATACCCGTCTTAGAATATGTCTGGATATCTGATGGGACCTAGTTCATAAATGAACTCCAAATCCAAACTTCTTAGACTGTATCGATCACTGAACCTAATCAGTATCCGGCACCATGCCACCCACAGTATCCTCTTGAACCACCTGTCCATAATACTGTTCCTTTTGGTCAGAGGAAAAACTATAACTCTGACAATTACTCTGTCATCCATGTCACCTTTGAAGCCTGGAATGATGATCGTCTCCCGAAGGAGGCTGCCGTCATCAAATCCGTAGAACATCCACTTATGTTCTAAAACTGCTTCCTTATGTCTCTCCAGGATTGGATTAATACAAACTTATTGCATCTAGTGCAAAAACAACATCTGGTGTGGTACTTGACATCTCATGATTGACTCAATTGCCTAAGCAAGTGATCTGTCAATCATGCACATCCCTCTCCCTTTTAGTCTATACGACACCTTTAGAGAGGGTGACCCCATCACCTGCAGGTACACTACCATGCTAGGAGTCAACTATTCTAAAAACCATTAGAATATCTGTCAAAGTACCCACATTGGGAAACTACCCAAATCCAGATCTAAAACCATAGATCCAGAAACCAGAATGTCAAATATTATATCCATATCCTGTCTGGAGAAACAACTGTGTGACGATCACAGTACAACCGATCGTAGTATAGGAATTTTACTTCCTACTCTGTGTATGTCATCCAAATACCATGACATCACACCCTACTACCTTCTTAACAGATCCATCCCCTATTCTGATTGAAGTCAAACCCATGACTGTCACATCAAAATTAGATGATCTATCTCCGCTATAACTGCTCTAGTCTATAAATAGACATAAGCTACTTGCCCACTATTCTTCCGATGCTCCCACTGACTACGACAACCCCTTTACCGGGTCTCATATCCTGGAACAACAGTAGTGTCAAGTCTGGGTAGATAAGAACCTCCCTGTCACCGTCCTTGAGGCTACCGAAGTACCTCTCGGGTGTCTGAGGTTACCCACCAAATCTGCGGAGTGGCTATTGGAACGTCAAACCTGATTGAATATATAGGTCCTATTAAATTTTCCGTAATCGTTCGCGGTTCTGGAATCACTTCCAGTTCTACCATACTCCCACTACTGTTTTCTGAAAAAATCCATTTTACTAAAACTGTGGCGAGTCAAGAACAATATCACTATTGATCTTCCAAATGGTAGAATATCAACCCTCGTCATAGCCAGGGTCAACCCACAAACAGCCATTACAGAAACGTGCCCTGAGTTATCCAGAGTCTGGTTTTAAGCATAAGCTGGACAACTCCCCGTACCTTAACATCTTTTAAGCTACGATCCATTCTATATCCAATACAGAAACTTTGGCACTTATTTAATTGGAACCATATTCAAATCATGCAGCTGTCTCCAGTGCATATCACTTTTAATGGAAAGAGGCCAATCAGCATTACTCAACTTAGGAATCCATCCAATTATGAGTAACCTGAAAGAGAAACACGTTTCTCAAAACCATCACTATCATTTGAATACCATTCACAAGAATCTACATCTTCGATCTCTTTGAAGAATCCCGATACTTGTGATACCTGGTTCTCTACTTTATTCTTATACCCATAACTTCTCAAAACTTTGACCTTGTATTTCTACGAAACACTTGTCTAAATACTAGAGAAGTTATAAGTAAACAGAACATAGTACGAGGACCTACCCCTTTGTCCTGATGGACACTGGACAACATACAATACTCTGTATAAGTCCGCTGAGTTGAACAACTCAAAACCTGTGCGTCGTAGGTTGAAAACTGTACCCTGGCGATTTCCTCAAATATCACCAATTACAACGAATTCCGATATAATGAGGATAATCACCTAATTCCCAATAACTTCCTCCCACTCATCATCTGTAAAACCATACAGATATGAGAATGAAACCTAGTGAATACACACCCTGGAGTAAGTATCTAATCGGGAAAACAGTTTTCCATTAACAATGCACTGAAACATAAAAATGTTTCGTAGGGGTATCCTGGTATTCATAGCAATGCCTCTTCCATAATCCAATTCATGACTTCAACCGTATATTTTATTGCCATCTCTCCAAATCCCTTTATTTGTCTTTAGTCGTTACCTTCTGTACACCATCGTTAGGCTAAATGGTTTTCTTCCCTCCCTACCGTTCGGCACCAGCCTATGGTTTGGAAGAAGACTATCCAGTAAGCATAATAGGTGTACCCTCCTAAACCAAGGAGTACTCGCATCTCGAGAGAAGGTGATGATAAAAGACAACTGAATAATACCTTATTCTTTTAAAGGTGAAATAGGAGTGGCGATGAAGTACACGGTTTTGGTCGTGAATGATATCAGTCGCATTTTACTTTGCCCTCTTTCTAATCCCTTTATTTTGTCTTTAGTTATTGCCTTCTGCACACCCTACTTAGGCTAATTGGTTTTCTTCATTCCCTACCTTTCGGCACCTGCCTATGGTTTGGAATAAGACTATCCAATAAGCGTAATAGGTGTACTCTCCTAAACCAAGGAGCTCTCGCAACCTGAGAGAAGGTGATAATAAAAGACAACTGAATAAACCAATTCTATTTCTCCTGAACCTGGATCCATCCTCAAAGAAGTCCCTTCGAGTTCGTATATAACCATACGATGGATCTATCCAATGGAAGTGGATATCCGTAGTAATACGGGTGTTCTGAGAAATTCAAAGGGTAAAAGAAGGAGTGGCAATGACTTATGCAACATAGACAATCCAAAAGCCAGTATTTTAAGAAGGTTCGGTCAACCTGGTCACTGAGTCATAGTCTAGGGTCGGTCAAAGGTCGCTGCCAAAGAGAGAGAGAGAAAAGAAACACTCTGCGTGCACTCTAACCTAGATCAGAATGGTTATCACTTTATCTAATCCGGAAACCTCCCACTGTCCTATCCAATTCTCCTCCAAACCTAAAAGAAGAATCAATCGGGATCACCCGAAGAGTAAACCAACTCATCAGTGGGAATCGGGATCCAACTCTCATCGCATGATAACGTGGTGGAATGCATCCACGTTACTCATACTCCAGATGGTATGCACATACTTGGCAAGTTTCAGTTTCTTTAGAAACTCCCGATCTGATTTTTGCCCCATGCTCTTATAACATTGGCTTTGGTCAAAATGTCATAAGTCACATGCCAAGTTCTACCCGTCACTATCTTGTCAATTTGAACCCACCCGCACATGCCCCTGACTTTGGCCAATCGGCAGAACGACTGTCCCAAACCAACTCATCTATCTATGCAACAATTGAAATACCCAGCAGCTACCAAACACTATGCCTTAACTTTGGCTAAAATACATAGCTGGAATACTACTGAATACTCAAAAGAAGTGACGGAGGGCTACGGCTGGTTTTTGGCGAAAAACCTTTAGCGTAGTGAACTTGATATCGCTGAAGGAACCTGATAACTTTTTAAAATATAGTGGCGAAAACCTTTGCTAAAGAGGTCATTCCCGATGAAGGGATCTCGGCTCTTTCCTCGGGGAATGAGGTGCAGGATATTCCACTGAATACCGCTATGCAAAGCAACATGTAATCGACTATAGTGAAGTTATTACCCTGACGCAAACTTTTGCCCAAGGGGTCAGTCCCGGTGAAGGGATATCGGCCCTTGCCCCGTCGAATGAGGTGCAGGATATTCCACTGAATACCGCTATGCAAAGCAACATGTAATCGACTATAGTGAAGTTATTACCCTGACGCAAACTTTTGCCCAAGGGGTCAGTCCCGGTAAAGGGATATCGGCCCTTGCCCCGTCGAATGAGGTGCAGGATATTCCACTGAATACCACTATGCAAAACAAAAGGAAACGTCTTTGCAATAACACTTTTTAAATTTGTTCCAACAACTGTAAACAGGTTTGTTTAACTTTGCATTGATCAGAATCAACGCAGTCCCATCAATCAATCACACCAGAAAAGAACGAAAATAAAATGTACGTATATGCCATCCGCATTCGTCACTGGGTCCCGTCATCACCCGTTAGGTTACTTAACTAACGACAGAGCGGGGACTGGACTAGCGCGGGTGTAAAACATATACAACATCTAATAGTATATAAACCAATATACATAATCGCTCCAGGCATGATAATATGCATCATTACAGAAAAGTAATAAGCATCACAGAACAATACAGATAATCTGGGATCCCCGAGTTTCACAGAGCCGCTGCTGAAACTCGACGTTCCCCTGTCGTGTGGATAGCCTGTGCAATGAAACCTAGACCCCTACGGGTGCGGCAAGTTACCCGCCAAAACCTGAAGCGAGGCAGCCCCCTACAGCATAGTGAATGGACCACCCAGCACTTCACGGAATCCGGTAAGCTTGGGCACCCCTCCTTGGGTCAACCTGTACCCCCTACGAGTGCGGCGAATAGTCTGCCAATTTTAGAGTAGGGCCCCTCTGCCTCTCAAAGCCATGAGATGCGGACCCGTTGCCCTCCAGAACCCGGCTATCCGTGCACTCCGTCGCGGGATAAAACCTAGTACAGTAATGTAAAATAGTACAATAGGTACATCGACCGCAACCTGGTCGTGCCCCAAAAGAATATTATACAACAGGCAGTGACGGCAGTCCACATATTGGACGCTCGCCCCGCAATATCAAATGTACAAATAAACTCAAACTGCACTAGCATTGCACACTGCTATCCACCACGACAAATCCGCAACATCACAGCACAACACAGAACATCAACGCGAATGTCACGTTCGCAAACCCGTCTAAAAGAACTATAGCAATCGGACGCGGTTTACCGATCAAATGACATTCCCGGTCGGAGATATAATGTAAGCACTGTAAACTAACGTGTTTAAATTTCGATCGACCAAATATCAAAAAGTGGGCCCCACTGCTTACTGGTGAACAGTAACAAAACCTGGGCCAAAACGATATTTAACAAAAACCCCAAAATCCAACAGAGAACACACAGAAAAAATTTGGTGCACTGATCCCCTAGAACGGCCATGGATGTGCGGCCAAACCATGGGTTTGGCCGCTAATCCGCGGCACTCTAGTGAGATCACTTGCTCAAATTTTGTCCGTACGCTTAAAAAACCCTGCACAGATTTTTAAGACATGTAGAATTAATTTTTGAGACCATTTAAAATCAACAGAAACTGTCGAGCTAGGATTTTGCAATTTTCGATTTCCGGTTCGATCGATGTTTTAAACGCGTTAGCACAAGTTAGCATAGCAAAATGGTGAGGCTCTGATACCACTGTAAGTCTACGCTAGCGCCCCGGCCGTCTACAGACGCCAATTGCGGAACAAAAACTTTTAAACAGGCGCTATCGTATACTTTAACCCGGATCTGCCATTATTGCTAAACTAACAAACTGTAAAGAGTGTAGAAAGGTTATACCGAACGATCCGAGTCCTTCGTTCTTTAACCATCATCCCACGCTCCGTTGCGGCTGCTCCGATCTCGTCGATCTCCGATCTGCTCGTCCAGGTGGCACCACATCACTTATTCTTTAAACGTGCTCCCGCCTCTGACTCGAGGCAACTCGGTCGTCAAGTTTGCTAGAAGAGACGACCAAGAATGATGTAGAGAATGAGTAGATGACTTTGTCTCGTTCCGTCCAAAACTGTGGTCGGACGGTTAATGAAGTTGCCGAGGGAATTGGGTGATGGAATGAAATGAACTGTAAAATTCCATGCACCCCAAATACTATCATAATCTTTTTCTCTCTAAAATGAAATCAACCAAGTGAAGTTAGGAGGAGAGAGAGGGCCGGCCACTTTATAGAAGGAGGGAGGTGACCGTAGGAGAAAGAGGGTGACCATAAGACATGAAGCTTATCTTGAAGAACAAATATCTTAAGCTTAACAAAAAATGGAGGAAATCAAAGCATGAGTCACTAATACACATCATCAAGCCTTTAATGCATCCAATGAAAACTCAACACCAATTAATCCTAGTCACCTCATCTAGAATTTTCTAGAAGAATCCACACTCATCTCAAGAAAAGATAAACCCGTCTTTAACCAAATGTTAAAAGACGGCTGATAGAAAACTGGAAACTGGCAACTTCCAAAAGTGATCCCGAAACGACTTTTCAGGATAACCCCGTAACTGTATAAATATACCCGCATTTGTATTATGACCGAATACAAATGCAACAGAGACAAAGATATTATACCAACTCAATATAATACTCGGATCCGGCTTAAACCAAAGCCGACCAGTATCATCTGCCCGAAAACTGACACGTGCGTAAACGCACGTGCATTTTCCGAACCCTGCCATAAAACCATACGGCCTCTACAACGTTTCGCCCGAACTTGGGAAACTGTCTGTGGGGGACTCTAATGACTCGTCAGTACCCTGGCAGTGGGTTTAACCACAAACCGTCAGCGGCACTAGCTATGCGTAACGGCTGCCCATGGACTGACCTCAAGGGAGGCCGATGAGCGCACTCAAGGGTGGCCGATGAGTGAACTCATCCAGAAACCCTACTGAGCCTAACAGTGACAATGTATATACAGTCCGGTCCGTTCGTCAATGAGTATCGCATATCCGCCTAGGGGGCTAGTAACGTCAGACCCCCAATAGCAGTATAAGTCGTGTCGGAGTGTAGCCCAATCACACCCTGAGATACTACTGGAGTACCTACCAGTAAATCTCCTGCCATGGCCATAGACTTTGTGTAATGGCTCTCCTAGACACAGCACGACCTCGCCCCCAATACCGGGAGAGACGAATCCCCTGCCGATCCGCTCACGTGCCTCCATATGGCTCGGGACTGTACCCAAAAGCTACTTGTTTGCACGACTCCTTTGAGCCGTGGTAGGGTAGAAATCAGAGCACAGTCGGAACTCACACGAGACAAATGATGACCTCAGGTCGATGAACTAACCTGTACACATGTCACCTGGGAACTGCTATCTGACGATAGGTATAGTACTAACTAGCAGATTCCCGGCGAGTCCTGTCCGTTGTACTCATAACCCAATGAGCACCTGTATACATCTTAGGTGATCCAACTGACACCAGTGGCTTGTGAGAACGGCCACCGCCCCTCGTCGGGGTCTCGACTGTATACACTAGTCTACTCCGGAGTATCGATGCCCTGTCTCGAAACTCCTACGACTAGGGACCACAATTAAGGATATGCATATAAACTACCCAACTCTCACGTATATGATCGCCATCATACTTTTGGTAGTAAAGCAAGATCCTAAGGGCTCTATCAAAGTGTAACATGCAATCAGTCACCTGAACATGTACACGACTGATAAAGGCAAACCAGATAGCATACTATCATCTCGAGTAAGACTGTCCTACCGGGATAGGTCCTCCGCAATCATTGCAATCACGTACCTGCGATCCAATAATTGACTATGAGGGCACTATCTCCAACACAGAGATAGATTCAAGAGACTACTGGGACTTTCGCAGTCCAGGTACATAGAGACCGTACTAAAATGATTTAGTATGGAAGATTCCAAGCGCGGTAATATACCCGCAATGCACGGAATCACCCTCTCCAAGAAAATGTCTCCTAAGACTGACGAGGAGAGGGTTCGCATGGGCACTATACCCTATGCTTCGGCGGTAGGATCTATAATGTATGAGATGCTATGTACAAGACCAGATGTAGCTTACGCGCTGAGCGTGATGAGCCGGTATCAGTCAGACCCAGGTGAGGACAACCGGACGGCAGTGAAGAACATTCTCAAGTACCTGAGAAGGACTAAGGAGATGTTCCTGGTTTACGGTAATGGAGACCTCAGGGTCGAGTCCTTTACCGATTCAAGCTTCCAGAGTGACAAAGATGACAGCAAGTCTGTCTCGGGTTTTGTGTTTACCCTCAACGGAGGGGCGGTGTGTTGGAAGAGTTCCAAACAGGATACCGTCGCAGATTCGACGATGGAGGCTGAATACATTGCTGCAAGCGATGCCGCAAAAGAGGCGGTCTGGATGAAGAAGTTCATTAGTGAACTTCAGGTGGTTCCGTCCATTGTTGACCCAATACCTTTGTATTGCGATAACAATGGGGCTATAGTTTTAGCGAAGGAACCAAGGTCCCATCAGAAATCCAGACACATCTTAAGGCGGTATCACCTGATCAGGGAGATCATTGATCGCCAGGAGATCGAGGTGTGGAGAGTGGACACAAAAGACAACACGGCGGATCCATTCACAAAGGCCCTCCCTCAAATACAGTTCGAGCGACTTTTTGAGCTATTGGGTATGCGGTACGCCAGCAGCTGGCCATAGAGCAGACGTTGGGTATGCGGTACACCAATTACTGGCCTATAGTGCAAGTGGGAGATTGTTGGATATGTATGCCCTAGAGGCCATTATTGTATAGTACTAGTATGTATAATACATTTTGGAAGCTTGGGATATATACACGGGTTTACGACAATCCTGCTCGATATAGTAGTATGCTACTTGGTTTGTATCTATCTTAATATGTGTATATGTTTCTTTTAACATATCGCTAAAAACATATTGATAGAGCCCTTAGGATCTTTGCTTGACTACCGGCGTTGTGATGGCGATCACACTAGTGGGGGCTGGGTAGTCTATAAGCACATCCTTATTTTGGTCCCCGGTCGTTGGATTATCGAGACAGGGCATCGATACTCCAAAGTAGACTGGTGCATACGCTTCTCGTCCCAGCAGGGGAGATGGTCTGTCCCATAGCCATCAGTATGTCGTACTGGAGATAGTATGCAGGTGCTCGTTAGGTTACGAGTACACTGGACAGGACTCGTGTCACGTCCCGAAAATACGGATCATGACCGGCACTTAAACTACGAAACGTCTTGAGGCGTACGCAATCTAAGTAAGCCGAAAACCCAGAAAACCAAACCAAGAAAAGTAGTAGAGTGAAGGAAAACCAATTTAAATCAAGTAGTTTTAATAGCATAAGCCGAATTATGCGTTTTTAAAAACATCAAATATTTCCTGAAAATTTCGGCAGAGTCTTCTTAGTAAATACTGGCCCCCAAACGGGATACAACATGAATAGTATACGAAATCAAAAAAAAGGCATCCCCAAGCGGGAGCTAGCTCTTCGTCAATCGACGGTCACAACCACACAAGCAATATAATATACAACGCCAAGAGTGAGGATCAAAACTCAAAAGGAAACTCAAAACAACAAGAAATCCATAGAGATATAACTCGCGACTCTAAGGTCGAAAGAATAACATCACTGATCTCTATCTCAAAAATAAATACATGTTTGGTTGATGGAATTTACTAGATACAACTGAAAATATTATACAAGTAATATGATGGGTATGATACCAATAAACCCACCTACTAGCAAGTCACCCAAAAGAAGTAGTGCCAGCAAAACCGTAATGAAACCTGTACGGCAAAACCTGCAAGAACTGTGGCACAACGGGGGTGAGGTGCCAACTCGTGAGTAGAAAAACATCTACGAACAGAAATCGCTATGAACAACGCAATCCTATGTCAACAATCATAATATATTCTCAAATATATAACCAGCAGCCTATAACAATGGCTAGGGTAAAATTCTAACCCAAGTGTAATCCCATGTGCCCGTGTCAGTGCCTCAGGTAGCAATATATCAAATGGATGATGTATGAATGCATGAAACAGAATGCATGTACTGAAGAAAACTGCCTTCATAAACAAGTGAGATTTCTGTATCTATTTTAAAAAACGAGGTATCATAAATGAAATCAGCATAAACAGTGCCTAGCATCGACACAAAACAAATATCTGAATATCTCAATATCTCTGTGTCGCAATCTCTGTACCTCAATATCTCAAATATCTCTGTATGTCTCAATCTCACTATCTAGGGCGCCGTCAGTCCAGACCGACCCCTAACATCAATCTCAAGACCACGACGGTATCCTCCGGATATCCGACGCGTCGGGTAATATCACCGGTCGGTAGTGCTCCCCTTCCAGGCTCAACGCCATCATCTGCGATCTTCTTGCCCCGGGGTACCGCACCGGATCCACTATGTACCCGAAACGGTTCCTCCATCTCCTCGAACTCGGGTCTCGAAATCCATCAGCAAAACTCATGGTGGACGACTCATACATCATGGGAAAAACGCACTTTTTGTTTAAAAAGAGAGAGAAAAGATTTATTTATGTTTTTGCGGTTTTCCTCCAAATCCAAGAAATCTCATGAAATCCGAATCCAAGTCATCAATAGCATGTAAACAGTGAATATAGGCATGAAAATCCATGAATGCGGCACAACAGTGAATAATAACATGCATGAAGTAGCAGGCAATAACTACAATGTCTAAACTAGCATATAAGGCAAGTACACTAATATCATGTCTAAAATATTAGCTAACAACCTATGTCTATGAAATAGTATTTTCTAAAGTGTTCGTGACATGGCAATTACCGATGAAGATGTGTGTGAGCCGACAAGTAAGTGTACGTGGTACATACGCGTCATCGGTAATGGTGCCGGTGTCCTAACAGCATGATATCAACAATAGAATATGATTCATAATATAAGCATGTGATGCGGAGCGAACAGCAAAAAGGAGCGGGAGCTAACTACTAGACACAATGATAACAAATATGGGCTAACAACTACACTAAACTATAGGGCTAAGCTGTCAAGCTAAACTAAAGGTAAGGAAGCCGCCTAATGTCTGAGTCGATACATATATATATATATATATATATATATATATTAGTCGGTGATCCCGCCTCGATAATATCACATCCGATACCATATCTATAATCAAATATTCCCAAGTCAAGAGTGCGGATCAAACATCAATATATAGCTCGTACGTAAATCCATCGTACGGCATCCCAAATCTGGGTACGGGTCAATATCGCATTATTCATCCGGTATCCTCTTTATCCAAGATCATAATCTGGGTACTGATCTACGTCTAGTATGATACTAATATCATCAATATAGTCATGATCTGACTGCTGACCTACAGCCTCATACAAACCGATATCATCATCATATATCGTCATAAAGAGGTATACATCGCCTAATGCGACCTATGATGAATATCTTAATATATCTTATCTCATATCACGATCACATGTCAACCCTTCAATGTATAACACTATTCACATGTAACGTCGTCCCAAGATCTACTATAATATTAGGACGTATCTCAAGTACGAATCCTGCCATATCACCGTTCTCGCAGTCTCAAACAAATCTTATCGACTCATCTCAAATCCCAAATACTATTCTCAAATCCAGTATGTGAACACATAGTCCCATACCCTTGTGAACACATAATAATATAACCCCATATAAGCACATATGAAAGAAGAATGTATGCAAGTATGGGTGTGTATGTGTGTAAATGTGGTGCAACCTCTACTCTAGGGTCTCGCAACACTAAACATATTTAATCACACCTAAAATCTATCTTTATCATCAATAACTCAACAATATATAACCAATATATATGTGTGTATACGTATTCGTATAAATCAGCACGAACTGCGGGGGTGCTATACAACATCCACCCGACTTCTCCCCGTAGATATAAATCTACTTACCTGGTCCTCGCTCGCCGGTGCCGACGTCGCCACGCGCTTGCTTGTCGTCTCAAAGTCCACATGGGGTACCTACATGTCATAACGCACCGTATCGCATTAAAAACCAAATTCGAAATCGAAACGGCATATGAAAATCAAGTCAGCACGAGTATCACGCATAGGTCAAAACCTATCGCCTACGCATGCAAGAATAGCCAAACCAACTCTCGATATCGACGTAAAAACGTCAAACCATCGAGAGAAACCCAAACACACTCATTTTCACATTCACGAACACTAATTATAATACAAAATGGGTTAAAATTCACAAAAACCCCAAACTCACTTTAAAAGCCATTTTTCCGAAAATCTAGCAAGCAAAAATTTACCGTTTTAGTACAAGACTTGATGTTTTAACAATTCTAATGGCCATAATACTTATTAAACATCTTAAATAAGTCATATAACCCATAACCACAATTTAATCTCATCAAACTATATATGTTCAAAAAAAACTAGTTTGCAATTTACCCAAATTTCAACCATTTTAGCAAAAATGCATAAACAACAATTTAGCTTGGATTTGCATGATCTAAAATATTAAAATACAATTTAAAATGTTAATAATACCATGGATACCCTAATTAGATTTTTATCCCAATTGATTAATTAAATTCTCAAAACCTAGTTAACCAAATTAACACAATTAGCAAAATTTTAGACTAACAAATAGCAACTAGTAACCAATTTGGGTTTTGCATTCAATTAACATGCTAATCTACCCATTAAAACCATGATCAAACAATACAAACCCTAACTTGATCACAACCCACTCTCTCTTGAACTTTCAAACGCACAATTAAACCACAATTAAACTTATAATTAAGCTAGACTAAAGTATTTCTCAACAATTTAAACAAAAGGCCAAGATTTATACCTCATGAACCATGGATCAAACTTAAGATCTAGACCTCCAATTTGAAATCCTTGCACCAAGATCCATGCTAAAAGGGATAAGCGAAAATGGGTAAGGCTTTGATTTGAATTTTAGTTTAGATTTTGATGGAAATTAGTGAATTTTTCTTGAGGGAAAATGAGGGAAGAAGAGAGAAGAAGGCTGCTGTTTTGGGGGCTGCATTTTTGGCCAGTGGGTGTGGGGGGAATGAGGGAGGAGAGAGGGTGAGGTGGAGAAAGTGGGGGAAAAGTCAAAGTCCACCTTTTACTTCTATCATTTTCTTTTCTTTTCTTTTCTTTTCTTTTGCAAAACAAGTGGGGAAAATTTAGGGGGGGGTGTTCATACCATAATATTGCAATATTATATTCCCCATTCTTATGCATTTTACAAATAAATAGATGCTTTTGACCCATGTCTGCTACATAGTACAGGCTACAGGTTCTTGGATCTAAAACAGTGAAAAAGACAAAAGACGATCCAAAAGAGGGACATTGACCAACAAATAGAAGGATCTTAATCAAGCCTACACAAAAGATCAGTACAAGGCAACGCAAGGTCTAAGATTACAAAGTGAACGGTTAAAAGTCTACTGTAATTGTTCACTGGAGATCTGGAAGAAACGTAGAAGCTATTTTGATAAAAGAACCAAAGAATAAGGAAGCCCAGAAAGCCCAGAGTCAGCCCAGAAAGTTTCAGACTTCAATGCCATCATTGGGCCGTGGAACCACGGCCCAACCCCTGCTGCGGCCACGGTTCCGCGGCAAGGTTAAGCCCATAGAAGTGGAATTTTTTACCATAATTTGGTGGCGGCTTTGACTAGTCTACCTAGGGGTATTTTTGTAAATGCAGACGTGCGGCAATTGTAAACCTAGGGTTTTCTATGTCCTATAAATAGAAACCCAAATCATTGTAAGTGCACGGCGGCGCCCTGGCCGTCAATCCGACGCCGGAATGCGGAAGCGGTGAATAACTTAAATTTTTGCGGACTTAGCAAACCGGCACCACCGCGCACTAAACACCCGGGATCGTTACCATTAACTAGTCTAAGCTAACTAGAAGATGGGTTAGAGATATACCGACGATCCAAGTCCTCCGGTCTTCTCGTCATGGTCCCGATCGCCTGCGGAAAAGTCCCGTCTCCTCCTCGTCGCCGGAAGTGCACCACATCGCCTTCTTCGTTTACGGGCTCCCACCTCAATGCCGAGGCAACTCGGGCACGAAGCCGGCTACTCGACGTGCCCAAGGTTCGTTGTAGAATATGTAGTGAGCAAGTCTCATTTTTGGGGTTTGTGGAATTGCCATTGGTGAAGGAAAAGAGAGCTTGGAGAGAGGTGAGAAAAATGGAGCATACTCAAGAAGGAATGTATCATATTTTTCTCCACCCATCAAAATGAAAATCAATCCCATTCCCTCCAAGGAATGGCCGCCCCCCCCCTTCATGTGTGATTGGAGAGAGAGAGAGAGAGCAAGGTCAAGGGGTGGGTGGAAGCAATGATGCAAGAGGGCATCATGAAAGAATATGATCACAAGCAAAAACCACACACAACCACAACCATCATCAACAACCATGATGCTAACAAAGTCAAGCCATCATGAAGTATGAAGTCAAGCAAGTCAAAGGAGGGTGCTATCATGATACAACAAAATGCAAAGACCCCCTTCCACAAATGCCTATTTGCAACAATGCAAATAAGCCCTCCTCCACCAATCTTCGGCCAATGAACGGAACAATGGAAATCGGCCGAAACGGAAAGCAAACTGGCAACTCCAGAAAACTGGTCCCGTAATAAATTACAGGAAAACCCCGATACTGTGCATACACACCCGCATTTGTATTCCGACCGAAATACAAATGCAATGAGACAAAATCTACACTGTACTATACTAGAATCCGGCTTATACCAAAACCGGATAGTAATATCTGTTCGATCCTGATCCGTGCAATACCGCACGTATCTGATCGAACCCTGCCATATAACCATACGGCCTATAGTACAAACTGTCCGATCCTGATCCGTGCAATACCGCACGTATCTGATCGGACCTTGCCATATCTCCATACGGCCTCTACAACCTTTCGCCCGAAAGCTGAGTAACTGAAATGTGGGGGACTCTAAAGACTCATCAACACCTCGGTTGTGGATTTAACCACTAGCACGTCAGAGGTATAAGCCAATACGTAACGGGCTACCAGGTATTGACTAAAAAGGACGTCGATGAGGAAGCTCACCCCGACACCCAACTGAGCCTGTCAGTGACAATATCCGTGCAGTCCGGTCCGTTCGTCTATGAGTATCGCATGGCGGGCCTAGGGGGTTGGTAAAAGTCAGACCCCCAAAAGCGGTACAAGTCGTGTCGGAGTGTAGCCCAGAACACCCTGAGATACTACTGGAATACCTACCAGTAAATCTCCTTGCCTTGGCCAAGGACTTTGTGTAATGGCTCTCCTAGACACAGCACGACCTCACCCCCAATACCGGGAGAGACGAACCCCTGAAGATACGCTCACTGCCTCCATGTGGCTCGGGACTGTACCCAACTAAAACCTGTTTGCACGACTCCTTTGAGCCGTGGTAGGGTAGTAATCAAAGTACAGTGGGAACTCACACGAGACAAATGACGATCCCCAGGTCGATGAACTAACCTGCACACATGTCACCAGGGAACTGCCATCTGACGTCTGGTATATGACCAACTAGCATGTTCCCGGCGAGTCCTGTCCGGTGTACTCATAACCCAATGAGCACCTGTATACATCTTAGGTGATCCAACTGACACCAGTGGCTTGTGAGACCGGCCACCGCCCCTCGTCGGGGTCTCGACTGTATACACTAGTCTACTAATGGAGTATCGATGCCCAGTCTCGAAACTCCTACGACTAGGGACCTTTTAAGGATAAGCTTATAGACCCCCAGCTCCCACTTATATGATCGCCCTCATACTGCTGGTGGTCAAGCAAGAATCCTAGGGGCTCTATCAACGTGTAATAGCGACGTGTCAGGTCACCTAAAGCAGTACACGATGATAAAGGTAAACCAGATAGCATACTATCATCTCGAGCAAGACTGTCCTACTGGGATAGGTCCTCCCTCAATCATTACAATCACGTACCTGTGACCTAATAATTGACTCTGAGGGCACTATCTCCAACAATCTCCCACTTGCACTCAAGGCTAATTATTGCGATGTCGCATACTCACAGCCCGTGTGATACCGAACACCCAACTCCTCTACTAGTCAGTCTCACAAAGCTCGTTTGCGAAACTATTGCGTTCGAGGAATAGCCTCAGTGAGTGGATCCGCCTTGTTGTCTCTTTCCATGTCTCTCTATATCTCAAGTTCGCGGAGAAAACCTATCTCCCGAAATGAGCAATACCTGTCTCAGAATATGTCTGGATGTCTGATGGGACCTAGCTCATAAATGAACTCCAAATCCAAACTTCTTAGACTGTATCGTCAACTGAACTTAATCAGTATCCTGCGCGCCATGCCTCCCTCAGTATTGCCTTGGACCACCTGTCCAAAATACTGCCCCTCATCAGAAGGAAAAACTATAACTCTGACAACCTCCTTGTCGTCCATGTCACCTTGGAAGCCTGGAATGATAACTGTCTCCTGAATGAGGCTGTCGTTATCATATCCCTAGAACATCCACTTATGTTCTAAAACTGCTTCCGACTGTTTCTCCAGGATTGGATTAATGTCAACTTATTGCATCTAGTGCAAGAACAACATCTGGTGTGGTACTTGACATCTCACGATTGACTCAATTGCCTGAGCAAGTGATCTGCCAATCATGCCCGTCCCTCTCCCCTTTAGTCTGCAAGACACCTTTGGAGAGGGTGACTCCATTACTTGCAGGTACACTACCGTGCCAGGAGTCGTCCATCCTAAATACTCTTAGAATGCTGTCAAGTACCCTGATTGGGAAACCACCCAAATCTAGATCTGAAAACATAGATCTAGTAATCAGTATGTCTGATATAAAATCCATTTCCTTTGTGGAGAAACAACTGTGTGACGACCAAAGTATAACCGATCGTAGTGTAGGAGTTTCTTTCCTACTCTGTGTATATCATCCAAATACCAGGATATCACACCCTACTACCTTCTCAACAGATCCATCCCCTATTCTGATGAAGTCAAACCCATGACTGTCACGTCAGAAATAGATGATCTATCTCCGCTACATCTGCTCTAGTCTATAAATAGACATAAGCTACCTGTCCACCAATGCTTCCGCTGCTCCCACTGACTACGACAACCCTCTGGCAGAGTCATATAGACGTACACTTCTAAAACTGGTTTAGAACGACGCTATACTCATCCTCCTGCCGGGTCTCGTAACCTGGAACAACAGCAATGGCAATTGTGGGTAAACAAGAACTTCCCTGTCACCGTCCTTGAGGCTACCGGAGTACCTCTCGGGTGGCTGAAGTTACCCACCTTATCTGCGGAGTGGCCAATGGAATGTCAATCCAGATTGAATCTTTAGGTTCCTTATCAAATCTTCAGTAATCGTTTGTGGTTCTGGAATCACTTCCAGTTCTACCATACTCCCACTACTGTTTTCTGAAAAAATCCATTTTTAATAAAACTGTGGCGAGTCTAGAACAATATCGCTATTGTTCATCCAGATGGTAGAAAGTCAACCCTCGTCATAGCCTGGGTCAACCCACAAACAGCCATTACAGAAACGTGCCTTGAGTTGTCCAGTGTCTGGTTTTAATCATAAACCGGACAACTCCCCGTACCTTAACAATGTTAAGATATGAACTGTTCTATATCCAATATAGAAACAGAGGCACTGATTTAATTGAACCAGATTCAAATCATGCAGCTGTCCCCAGCGCATGTCAACTAAATGGAAGGAGGCCGATCAGCGTTACTCAACTTAGGAATACTTCCAATTATGAGTAACCTGAAAGAGAAGCAAGATCTCTTTATCATTACTATCAACTGAACACCATACACAAGTATCTACATCTTCGATCTATTTGAAGAATCCCGATACTTGCTATACCTGGTTCTCTACTCTATTCAAATACCTATAACTTCTCAAAATTTGGACCCTGTGTTTCCGCGAAACACTTGTCTAAAAACTAGAGAAGTCATAAGTAAACCGAATATAGTACGAGGACCAACCCCTCTGTCCTGATGGACCCTGGACAACATACAATCCTTTGTATAAGTCCCTTGAGTCTGATAACTCATTCACTGTGTGTCGTAGGTTGAAAACTGTACTTATGGTTAAGAAGAATTACACCGCTGTTTAATGCTCCTTACCTAACCATCCACTGATATAGGTAAATGTCGTAGACATAATTTCAGAAAGGTATATCTCACTCTATGAAAATAGACGTACAGATATATCAATTTGAAATTGGTGCATAACTGCGGATATTCAAAACCAAATATTTGCCGACTGGCAAACAACCCAGGTGACTTCCTCAAATATCACTGATTCCAACGAATCCCGATATAATGAGGGTGATCACCTAATTCCCACTAACCTACTCCCACTCATCATCTGAAAAACCATACAGATGTGAGAGTCATACCTGGTAAATACATACCCTGGAGTAAGTGTCTAACTGGGAAATCAGTTTTCCTTTAACAGTACACAGTGAAACTGAAACATTTAAATGCTTCGATGGGATATTCTGGTATTCCTAGTAATGCCTCTTCCAGATTCACGACTGTAACCGTATAGTTCTTTGCCACCTCTCCAAATCCCTTCATATGTCTTTAGTCTTTACCTTCTGCACACCCTTTTAGGCCAAATGGTTTTCTTCCTTCCCTACCGTTCGGCACCAGCCTATGGTTTGGAAGAAGACTATCCAATAAGCATAATGGGTGTACTGTCCGCATCCTAGGAACACTCGCAATGAGAGAGGGTGAAGATAAAAGACAACCGAATAAACCTTATTCCTATTTCTCCTGAACCAGAATCCATCCCCGAACTGGAACAAGTTCCATTCGAGTTCATATATAACCATACGATGGAGTATCCAAATAAACTGTGGATCTTCGTAGTGATACGGAGTGTCCTGGAGAAATACAAAGGTGATGTGGGAGTGGTAATGAAATATTTGGTTTGGTCGTGAATATCTGTTGCAATTTACTTTGCCCTCTTACTAATCCCTTGCTTTGTCTGAACTTAATACCTTCTGCACACCATCGTTATGCTAATTGGTTTTCTTCATTCCCTACCGGTCGGCACCAGCCTAAGGTTTGGAAGAAGACAATCCAATTTGCGTAATAGGTGTACTACCCCTAAACCAAGGAGTACTCGTAACCTGAGAGAGGGTAAAAGGAAAAGACAACTGAATAATCCTATCCGTTTTCTCCAGAACCGGAAACCATCCTCGAATAAATTCTTTCGAGTTCGTATCTAACCATACGATGGTTTTGTCCAATGGAAGTGGACGTTCGTAGTAATACGGGGTGTCCTGGAGAAAAAGGGTAAAAGTAGGAGTGGCAATGAGGTCTGCAACTTTGACAATCCAAAAGCCGGTCTTTAAGAAGGTTCGGTCAACTTGGTCACTGAGTCAAAGTCTTAGGGTCGGGTCAATGGTCGCTGCCAAAGAGAGAGAGAAAAGAAACACTCAGCGTGCACTCTAACCTAGATCAGAATGGTTACCAATTTATCTAATCTGGAATCCTCCCACTGTACCTCAAATTCTCCTCCAAACCTGAAAGAAGAATTAGTCGGGGTTACCCGAGGAGTATACCAACTCATCAGTGGGAATCGGGATCCAACTATCATTGCATGATAACGTGACGGAATCCGCTCACGCTATCACACTCCAGAAGGTATGCGCATATCTGGCAAGTTTCAGTTCTTTTGAAACTCCCGATGTGATTTTTACCCCATGCTCTTATGACCTTGACTAAGGCCAACAAATCATAAGTCACATGTCAAGTTCTACCCGTCATTATCCAGGTTGATTTGAATCCACCCGTACAAGCCCTTGACTAGGGCCAACAAGGCTATACGACTGTCCCAAACCAACGCATCTATCTATGCAGCATATGAACACCCAACAGCTACCAAACACTGTGCCTTGACTAAGGCCAACAAACACAGCTTGAATACTATTGACCACCCATATGAAACGACGGAGGGCTACGAATGGTTTTTGGCGAAAACCTTTAACGTAATGAACTTGATATCGTTGAAGGAACGGATAGCTTTTTGAAAATATAGCGACGAAAACCTTCGCTAAAGAGGTCACTCCCGGTGAAGGGATCTCGGCTCTTTCCCCGTAGAATGGGGTGCAGGATATTCCAAATGAATACCACGGTGCAAAGCAAAAGCAATCGGCTATAGTGAAGTTACTGCCCTGACGCAAACTTCTGTCCAAGGGGTCACTCCCGGTGAAGGGATCTCGGCCCTTGCCTCGTCGACTGAGGAGCAGGATATTCTAAATGAATACCACGATGCAAAACAAAAGTGAACGTCCCTGCAATAACAGCTTTTTGAAAAAGTGTTCCAACAACATCAGATTAGGTTTTTTTTTAACTTGCATTGATCCGAATCAATGCAGTCCCATCAATTGATCACACCACAAAAAACGAAAATATACTGATGTACGTATATGCCATCCGCATTCGCCACTGGGTCCCGTCATTACCCGTTAGGTTAGCTTACTAACGACAGAGCGGGGACTGGACTAGCGCGGATGCAAAACATATACAACATCTACTAATATATATACCAATATATTATATTTCGCTCAAGGCGTGAATAAAATGCAACATCACAGAGAATGAACAGCATCACAGAAACAAAACAGATATCTGGGAACCCCGGGTTTCACAGAGCCACTACTGAAACCCGACGTTCCCCTGGTCGTGTGGATAGCCTGTGCAATGAGAATCCTAGACCCCTACGGGCGCGGCAAGTCACCCGCCAAAACCTGAAGCGAGGCAGCCCCCTTCAGCACCGTGAATGGACCACCCAGCACTTCACGGAATCCGGTAACTTGGGCACCCCTCCTGGGTCAAACCTGTACCCCCTACGAGTGCGGCGAATAGCCCGCCAATCCTAGAGTGAAGCCCCTCCGTCCCAATGCTATGAGATGCGGGCTTGCTGCCCTCCAGAACCCGGCTATCCGTGCACCCCTCCGCGGGGCAATCCTAGTACAGAAAGTAAAATATACATACACCGGGTACATCGACCGCAACCAGGTCGTGCCCCAAAATAATAATACAATCAGGCAGTGACGGCAGTCCACATGTCGGACGCTCGCCCCGCAATATCAAATGTACATAATACTACCACAACTGTACTAGCATTGCATCCAGGCTATCCCCCACGACCGATCCGCAACATCACAGCAAATACATAGAACATCAACGTGAAAGTCACGTTCGCAAATCCGTCTAACCGGGCTATAGCAGTTAGACCGGATTTACCGATCGAGTGACATTCACGGTTGCAGATATAATGTAAATACTGTGAAAAATGTGTTTAAAATATCCGACCGATCAAATTATACCAAGTGGGCCCCAAAACAATACTGTAGCAGTTACAGAAAATATGGGCCCAATTTTAATGTTCCAAAACCCCTGAAATAAACCCAGAAGGCATCTGTAAAAATTTGCTGATGTGACGTGCACAGTGCGCCGCGGAAGGGCGGCATGTATGGAGTTTCCGCGGCGGTTCCGCGCTCACACTGTAGCTTTACATCGTCGAATTTTTACAGAACTCTTATATTTTTTGGTAGATCACTTTTCTGTCACCTGAAAAATTTTTGGAGACTGAAAAATTTCAACAGAAACTGTCGTGGGCAAATACGGGTTTTTGGACATTTCGATCGATCGGAACTCAAAAACACATTACACAAAGCTAGACTAAGTTAATGGGGAGGCTCTGATACCACTGTAAGTGCACGGCGGCGCCCCGGCCGTCAATCCGACGCCGGAATGCGGAAGCGGTGAATAACTTAAATTTTTGCGGACTTAGCAAACCGGCACCACCGCGCACTAAACACCCGGGATCGTTACCATTAACTAGTCTAAGCTAACTAGAAGATGGGTTAGAGATATACCGACGATCCAAGTCCTCCGGTCTTCTCGTCATGGTCCCGATCTCCTGCGGAAAAGTCCCGTCTCCTCCTCGTCGCCGGAAGTGCACCACATCGCCTTCTTCGTTTACGGGCTCCCACCTCAATGCCGAGGCAACTCGGGCACGAAGCCGGCTACTCGACGTGCCCAAGCTTCGTTGTAGAATATGTAGTGAGCAAGTCTCATTTTTGGGGTTTGTGGAATTGCCATTGGTGAAGGAAAAGAGAGCTTGGAGAGAGGTGAGAAAAATGGAGCATACTCAAGAAGGAATGTATCATATTTTTCTCCACCCATCAAAATGAAAATCAATCCCATTCCCTCCAAGGAATGGCCGGCCCCCCCCTTCATGTGTGATTGGAGAGAGAGAGAGAGAGCAAGGTCAAGGGGTGGGTGGAAGCAATGATGCAAGAGGGCATCATGAAAGAATATGATCACAAGCAAAAACCACACACAACCACAACCATCATCAACAACCATGATGCTAACAAAGTCAAGCCATCATGAAGTATGAAGTCAAGCAAGTCAAAGGAGGGTGCTATCATGATACAACAAAATGCAAAGACCCCCTTCCACAAATGCCTATTTGCAACAATGCAAATAAGCCCTCCTCCACCAATCTTCGGCCAATGAACGGAACAATGGAAATCGGCCGAAACGGAAAGCAAACTGGCAACTCCAGAAAACTGGTCCCGTAATAAATTACAGGAAAACCCCGATACTGTGCATACACACCCGTATTTTTATTCCGACCGAAATACAAATGCAATGAGACAAAATCTACACTGTACTATACTAGAATCCGGCTTATACCAAAACCGGATAGTAATATCTGTTCGATCCTGATCCGTGCAATACCGCACGTATCTGATCGAACCCTGCCATATAACCATACGGCCTATAGTACAAACTGTCCGATCCTGATCCGTGCAATACCGCACGTATCTGATCGGACCTTGCCATATCTCCATACGGCCTCTACAACCTTTCGCCCGAAAGCTGAGTAACTGAAATGTGGGGGACTCTAAAGACTCATCAACACCTCGGTTGTGGATTTAACCACTAGCACGTCAGAGGTATAAGCCAATACGTAACGGGCTACCAGGTATTGACTAAAAAGGACGTCGATGAGGAAGCTCACCCCGACACCCAACTGAGCCTGTCAGTGACAATATCCGTGCAGTCCGGTCCGTTCGTCTATGAGTATCGCATGGCGGGCCTAGGGGGTTGGTAAAAGTCAGACCCCCAAAAGCGGTACAAGTCGTGTCGGAGTGTAGCCCAGAACACCCTGAGATACTACTGGAATACCTACCAGTAAATCTCCTTGCCTTGGCCAAGGACTTTGTGTAATGGCTCTCCTAGACACAGCACGACCTCACCCCCAATACCGGGAGAGACGAACCCCTGAAGATACGCTCACTGCCTCCATGTGGCTCGGGACTGTACCCAACTAAAACCTGTTTGCACGACTCCTTTGAGCCGTGGTAGGGCAGTAATCAAAGTACAGTGGGAACTCACACGAGACAAATGACGATCCCCAGGTCGATGAACTAACCTGCACACATGTCACCAGGGAACTGCCATCTGACGTCTGGTATATGACCAACTAGCATGTTCCCGGCGAGTCCTGTCCGGTGTACTCATAACCCAATGAGCACCTGTATACATCTTAGGTGATCCAACTGACACCAGTGGCTTGTGAGACCGGCCACCGCCCCTCGTCGGGGTCTCGACTGTATACACTAGTCTACTAATGGAGTATCGATGCCCAGTCTCGAAACTCCCACGACTAGGGACCTTTTAAGGATAAGCTTATAGACCCCCAGCTCCCACTTATATGATCGCCCTCATACTGCTGGTGGTCAAGCAAGAATCCTAGGGGCTCTATCAACGTGTAATAGCGACGTGTCAGGTCACCTAAAGCAGTACACGATGATAAAGGTAAACCAGATAGCATACTATCATCTCGAGCAAGACTGTCCTACTGGGATAGGTCCTCCCTCAATCATTACAATCACGTACCTGTGACCTAATAATTGACTCTGAGGGCACTATCTCCAACAATCATTGTATTAGGTTATGCCTCCCTTCATTAATAAAATTCATATTTCTTTAGGGAGCATCAATTTGTAAGTTCTTAATTTATTTTCTGCCCTTGGTAATTTCTATTCTTGCCCTAGTTAAATTTAATTCCTTGCCCTAGTTAGATAGTTAGATCTTTTATTCTCTGCCCTAGATAAATGTTCTTCAATTCCCTAATGACTGAGTAGTCTCCTCGCTTGTTAGGGTTAGATTTTGGGAAGGTTTGAGAGATGAAGATCTCTCACCCCTTTCTTGCCCGTCATATATTTTAATAGGACTTCATGCGTACATGCACATACCGCTCCCTACGACACCCTATCCCTCGAGGTAGCGGTGACACCGTAGTATAAAGGCCCGGTTGCGCGTGTTTTCCATGAAGGTTAGGGTAAGGATTGATAAAGGAAAGACAAGAAGCTAGAGGAAGAAACATCTTCCCGATGGTTCTAATCCCCTTTATTAATAATTACCATAACTCCTAATTAGATCTTAATATGGGTATAGAAAGCGATGAGATTTATTGACTTTCCAAACTTAACCTAAACCTAACCCTAGCATAATTTAGATCTAGATTAATTTAGTTTTTAGATTTAATCAATCCGGCTCCCATCGGAATTAACTCGTTAGAGCGATTAGGAAATTCACAACATCACTGTGGACCGACCCGTACTCACCGGCTAGCTATCAAGCGACGCCGTTCTTGATTGCGGTTACTAGAAATTTTTGAGATGAATCAAATGGCGCAGTTGCCGGGGATGGCGTGTTATTTCCTTTTTGCAATTTCGGGTTAATATTAAATTAAAAAACCATAAAAACTGAAAAACTAAAAAATATATATAAAAATTTATCATCTTTGTATTTTGTGAAGGGTATTTTTGATTGAATTTTGCAGGATCTACACACAAATTCGGATCTGGAAATCTACAGAGATCAAAACAGCAAAGAGACGATCCTAATGACAGAAGATTACAACAATCAAGGAGCAAAAAAAATTTGGAGTTCTGAACCCCCCCACCGCGCCGCTAAACCGCCGCCTTAACCTACTTCTGACTGCAGAAACGCGGCAAGGAGGTGGCATCATCTTCTGCAAATTTTTCTGCGGATTTGAACCTACTGTAGCACCGCCTTTCCGCCGCGCAAGCCACCTCCCGCCGCTAATCCGCGGACCTTCTAGCTCTTCATCGCGCGAAATTTTCACTGTTAGTTTCCTTTTTCCCCCCTCTGCAACCTAAAATATATCTTTTGTCAAATCTCCTGCAGGATTCTTTATGCTTTAAAAATCTTCCCCCTTCCAAATAACAAATCTTGTGCAGGAATCTTTGCGCCATGCATAAATTAAAAATTGATTGCAAGTGATCTTTTCTGTTTGCATACCTTTATCAAAAATCAATCTTTTTGGCAAAATTTTCCAAATATAGAGAATAAGGAAAAAGGAAATTTTTTTTTTTAACAAAACTTGCAAAGTTTGCCGCTAAGAAATCCTTGCACCACCTACCTTCTTTCTCTTCTCTTTCTTCTATCATGAGTACCCCACATCACAAATCTCTTGCCGAACTTTGGTATCCCGAACCTAAGTTTGCCTCGTACGTCAATTGTTTCGGTCGATTTAAGGAAGATCCCTCCATTCCCAAAATTTCTTTAAAAGATCAAATAGAAGCGTCTAGGAGAAACAGTTCGACTTTGCAACCCACTTTTTGTCAACCTTCACCACCTTCATACGTTGATACCACTTTTTCAAGTCATGCTGTAACTCCTAAACCGATGTCTATTGCTTAGTATATTGCTCAATCTCGTAGCCGATCTTTCATTCCTCTCCACACATCCAGTTCTAGGGATCAACAAGTCCATTCATCTTTTTATCCACATATTGATCCTACTCCTATCCAACCTTCCAATTCCTACCAGTCCTACCCGACTTTCCCACCTTCACTAGACCCTGTTTCTACACAGCCATTTGGGAGTTTCACGTATCCAAACAATTTCGAATCTTTTACCGAAACCCCTTCACAACCCATGTCTAGTTTGGAACAGTCATTGGAAGCTTATATTTCAGCAACAAACAAAATGGTTAGGAATGTGGATGCGTCCATTGCCGCACTAATGCAACCTAGTGAACCGGTAGCTAGTTTCCAACTAGCTCCAAATTTTCCAATGTATGAGGAGGCGGTTGGACAGAGTGAGAATTTGAGTGCTGAGAATGAGCTATACACACTTCCAAATCAAACCTACCTATTACCAATTGAATTCAACAACTCCAGTTTTCAAACAAGTATCCAAAATTATGAGTAGTGCGACTTTGTAGTGCTTGATTTTCCAGATTGTGAAGAATCCCTTTCGAGTGAAACCACACCTAATCCTTTTGAATCTTACACCTCCACTCTAGAACCTAAATTGATAAATATCCATGCTTTTGATGAGGTGTCAGAAAAAATTGATGTTCACTTGATTGAGGATATAGACGCCGGGAATATTTTGGATGATGAACTCGTAAATTTGACTGAAATTTTATCTCCAATTCATCATCCCGAGTCATTAATTGTTTCTCTCGAACTTCATATGCGTCTTGATTTTGATGATAATGGCATGGATGAGCTAAATATTGTGGAGAATTATGAGGATAGTATTGAGGAGAGTATTGAGCATAATATTGAGGTTGAACCATTTTTGTTTGATATGTCGGATTTTCCAATTCATCCTCCTGAACCTTTAACTGTTATATCACCCTCCTTCCTTTCCATTATTCCGACCACGCAAATGATCACGCTTGAAGACTGTGAGTTTAAAAATTTCTCTTTGAATCTGACACAGTTCTCACAGCCGATAACACTTACAAGTGTTTCACTTTTTCGGACGATGTTAAAGACTCACCGTCCGAGTTTGAGTCCTTTGAATTTTCAGATGAGTTAGTTGATCCATTAGACTCGGTTGCTTACAGTCGTTTCGAACCATTGATGGAATCTTTCAAGTTCGAGACAGTTTACTACGGTGAGAATGAGACTATCCCTAATTCACTCCCTTTCGTCATTCCCATCATTCCGACCTTGCAAGAGACTGTTACGCTCTCATCTCCTATACCAAGTTCAATGTACTCATGCTTTCTTGCGAATCTTGAGGGATTTGACCCCATTTCTCGACGGGTTGATATATTACCACAATCGCTTTTAACACATCGGTCATCACAAATTGCGCTAATTTATTCACTCGATTTACACCCTCAAGATCGTACTCCACTTCTTTCTCTCATCCGCCATTCTCCTCCACCGAGACCGTATACCATTTCTACCTCCACACGGTCTCGTATGATTCTCATTTTTTTTCTTTCCACTCCATTCTTTCACCAACCCCACCATTATCACGATAAGATTTTTGAATGGTTGGTGCTAACTTTTGGTCTGTGTAAGGCCTTGTATAGTTTGATTTTTCTCCTCCCTAACTCTGAACTTTAACGCTGTTTTACTTAAGTTTGGGGGGAACCTTGTTGTATATATATTTTGTTTTTCTTTTAAATAAAAAATAAAAAAAATTTATAAATAAATAAACAGGGGAGTGCCGACATTTTAACCCTCTTGGTGTAGCATGACAGTGAGGACACTGTCAAGTTTAAGTTTAGGGTATGCTTGGTAAGCCTTCTTCCTTCGCATTCATATGTATATTTTTGCATTTGCATATTTATTTGAAAACCCATAAAAATTGAAAATTTCAAAAATTATAAAAGTTAATGTATTCAATTTTGGCCGTATTTGACTTGAGTTTGACAAATAGGTTAACTAGTTAGGAACAACTATATCTTAGACTTAGTAAATTAAAAACCCTAAAAATAACCTTTCTTAAAATATAACGGTAGAAAGTATATGCCTTTGTAGTTTATTTAGAAATATGCAAATTTTGAGTTCAGTTCTTGGGCTAAGTCAAAACAAAGGAAAAGTATTGATATTTTTATCAGAGTATAAGTTTGAAAAATAATTCCTAGCTTAAGTCTAGATTCTGAAAATGTATACCCTACAAATTGCACAATCACGCACCTTGAAACTTGGAATATTAGAAGAGACCTTGAAATGCTCTTGTCTAAAGTCCTTAGTACGAAGAAAATAAAATAAAGAAAAATACAAGTGTGAATAAAGAAAAAAATGAACACTGGTTTTTGTGATTACTTAAGGCTAAAAAATAGAAAAATATTTAGTGAGGGTGCTTCATCACCTAGTGCCTTAGACCAACTGGTTTGGGAGTCACTGCTAAAGCCTTGGGTGTTGCAAGACTAGGAAGTACGCTTTAAAGTGCTAACGCATCTTGTAATCGGTTGTTGGTACCTCAAGAAGTATTAACGGCCGCATGAAGGATGTGTAAGCAAAATTCATTTAAAAATTCACCTATTAAGAAGTGCTTTGGACAACGGACAAGAGTATGATTGCTTGATTTGAATTTCCAAGTGTAGGGGTGATTTAAACACACACGTAGGGATATGTGATTGGAGTTTAGATGAGAGAAAGGAGTGAAGAATAGAACTTGTATCTTTAGTAGAGTTGATAAAAATTCCTAAGTGGAGATGGAACCCTAGAAGGAAAACTTAAGAAATGCCAAAAGCTAAGTAGGTCTGCAGAACATATATAATCTTAAGTTAGATGATGAGGAAGTGGGAAGAATATGAGTAGATAATTTACGAGTCGACGATAATAGAATTCCTTGTTAGAAAACCTAATTGGAGAATTAATGTCAATGGGCCGAATTGATAGGATTTTGTCGGTAGTATCCGCTGAAAACCCTCAGGAGACAACACTCCTCCTATAAGGGACACCTAGAGGTTTAACGGCTTGTTGCATGAGCTCAGTGCAATCGCGTTTCCCTGCGAAAGTGAGGTTAGGATTTTGTCGAGAATAAAAACTAGGTTTGCTCGAGGACGAGCAAAAGATAAGTTTGGGGGTATTTGTTCATACCATAATATTGCATTATTATATTCCCCATTCTTATGCATTTTACAAATAAACGGGTGCTTTTGACCCATGTCTGCTATATAGTACAGGTTACAGGTTCTTGGATCTAAAACAGTGAAAAAGATAAAAGACGATACAAAAGAAGGACTTTGACCAACAAATAGAAGGATCTTAATCAAGCCTACACAAAAGATCAGTACAAGGCAACGCAAGCTCTAAGATTACAAAGCGAATGGTTAAAAGTCTACTGCAATTGTTCACTAGAGATCTGGAAGAAACATAGAAGCCATTTTGATAAAAGAACCAAAGAATAAGGAAGCCCAGAAAACCCAGAGTCAGCCCAGAAAGTTTCAGACTTCAATGCCATCATTGGGCCGCAGAACCGCGGCCCAACCCCTGCTGCGGCCGCGGTTCCGCGGCAAGGTTAAGCCTGTAGAAGTGGAATTTTTTACCATAATTTGGTGGCGGTTTTGACTAGTCTACCTAGGGGTATTTTGGTAAATGCAGACGTGCGGCAATTGTAAACCTAGGGTTTTCTATGTCCTATAAATAGAAACCCAAATCATTATATTAGGTTATGCCTCCCTTCATTAATAAAATTCAGATTTCTTCGAAGAGTATCAATTTGTAAGTTCTTAACTTATTTTCTGACCTAGGTAATTTCTATTCTTGCCCTAGTTAAATTTAATTCCTTGCCCTAATTAGATAGTTAGATCTTTTATTCTCTACCCTAGATAAATGTTCTTCAATTCCCTAATGAGTGAGTAGTCTCCTCGCTTGTTAGGGTTAGATTTGGGGAAGGTTTGAGAGATGAAGATCTCTCACCCCTTTCTTGCCCGTCATATATTTTAATAGGACTTCATGCTTACATGCACATACTGTTGGAGATAGTGCCCTCATAGTCAATTATTGGATCGCAGGTACGTGATTGTAATGATTGCGGAGGACCTATACCGGTAGGACAGTCTTACTCGAGATGATAGTATGCTATCTGGTTTGCCTTTATCAGTTGTGTGCATGTTCAGGTGACTGATTACATGTTCCACTTTGATAGAGCCCTTAGGATCTTGCTTTACTGCCAACTGTATGATGGCGATCATATACGTGAGAGTTGGGTAGTTTATATGCATATCCTTAATTGTGGTCCCTAGTCGTGGGAGTTTCGAGACAGGGCATCGATACTCCGGAGTAGACTAGTGTGTACAGTCGAGACCCCGACGAGGGGCGGTGGCCGGTCTCACAAGCCACTGGTGTCAGTTGGATCACCTAAGATGTATACAGGTGCTCATTGGGTTATGAGTACACCGGACAGGACTCGCCGGGAATCTGCTTGTTAGTACTATACCTATCGTCAGATAGCAGTTCCCTAGTGACATGTGTACAGGTTAGTTCATCGACCTGAGGTCGTCATTTGTCTCGTGTGAGTTCCCACTGTGCTTTGATTTCTACCCTACCACGGCTCAAAGGAGTCGTGCAAACAGGTAGCTTTTGGGTACAGTCCTAAGCCATATGGAGGCACGTGAGCGGATCGGCAGGGGATTCGTCTCTCCCGGTATTGGGGGCGAGGTCGTGCTGTGTCTAGGAGAGCCATTACACATAGTCCATGGCCATGGCAGGAGATTTACTGGTAGGTACTCCAGTAGTATCTCAGGGTGTTATTGGGCTACACTCCGACATGACTTATACTGCTATTGGGGGTCTGACGTTTCTAGCCCCCTAGGTAGATATGCGATACTCATTGACGAACGGACCGGACTGTATATACATTGTCACTGTTAGGCTCAGTAGGGTTTCCGGATGAGTTCGCTCATCAGCCTCCCTTGAGGTCAGTCCATGGGCAGCCGTTACGCATAGCTAGTGCCGCTGACGGTTTGTGGTTAAACCCACTGCCAGGGTACTGACGAGTCATTAGAGTCCCCCACAGACAGTTTCCCAAGTTCGGACGAAACGTTGTAGAGGCCGTATGGTTTTATGGCAGGGTTCGGAAAATGCACGTGCGTTTACGCACGTGTTATTTTTCGGGCAGATGATACTGGTCGGCTTTGGTTTAAGCCGGATCCGAGTATTATATTGAGTAGGTATAATATCTTTGTCTCAGTTGCATTTGTATTCGGTCGTAATATAAATGCGGGTATATTTATACAGTTACGGGGTTATCCTGAAAGTCGTTTCAGGATCACTTTTGGAAGTTGCCAGTTTCCAGTTTTCTATCAGCCGTCTTTTAACATTTGGTTAAAGACGGATTTATCTTTTCTTGGATGAGAGTGAGTCATGCTTCTAGAAGGTTCTAGAAGGTTCTAGAAAATGGTGACAAGGATTGTGACTCATGCTTTGATTTCAACCATTTCTTGTTTTCCTTAAGATCTTTATGCTTGATATTTTCATGTGTTCACACATGATATTTTCCTTGTGGTCACCCTCTTTACTCCTACGATCACCTCCCTCTTTGCTATAAGAGGCCGGCCCCCTCTCTCTCCTCACACACTCTCTCACTTGATGTTTCATTTGGTAGAAAAAGATTATGATAGATTTTGGGGTGTATGGAATTCACAGCTCATTTCATTCCATCACCCGATTCCCTCGGCAACTTCATTAACCGATCGTCCACGGCTTTGGACGAAGCGAGACAAAGTCATCTACTCATTCTCTACATCATTCTTGGTCGTCTCTTTTAGCAAACTTGACGACCGAGTTGCCTCGAGTCAGAGGCGGGAGCCCGTTTAAAGAATCAGTGATGTGGTGCCACCTGGACGAGCAGATCAGAGATCGACGAGATCGGAGCAGCCGCAACGGAGCGTGGGATGATGGTTAAAGAACGAAGGACTCGGATCGTTCGGTATAACCTTTCTACACTTTTTACAGTTTGTTAGTTTAGTAATAATGGCAGATCTGGGTTATAGTATACGATAGCTCCAGTTAAAAAGTTTTTGTTCCGCATTTGGCGTCTGTAGACGGCCGGGGCGCTAACGTAGACTTACAGTGGTATCAGAGCCTCACCATTTTGCTATACTAACTTGTGCTAACGCGTTTAAAATATCGATCGAACCGAAAATCAAAAACTGCAAAATCCAAGCTTGACAGTTTCTGTTGATTTTAAACGGTGTCCTAAAAATATTTCACACATCTCAGAAAACTGTGCAGGGTTTTTTAAGAACGCCGGACAAATTTGAGCACGTGAGTCGACAAGATAGCCGCGGAAACGCGGCCAAACCCATGGTTTGGCCGCGCATCCGCGGCCGTTCTGGGCGATCATGCCCCCAAATTTGTACAGTGTGTTCTCCTCTGGAAATTGGGGTTTTTGGTATATATCTTTTGGGCCCAGGTTTTGTTACTGTTCTCCAGATTTGCGTGGGGCCCACTTTCTGATATTTAGTCGATCGAAATTTAAACATGTTAGTTTACAGTGCTTACATTATATCTCCGACCGGGAATGTCATTTGATCGGTAAACCGCGTCCGATTGCTATAGTTCTTTTAGACGGGTTTGCGAACGTGACATTCGCGTTGATGTTCTGTGTTGTGCTGTGATGTTGCGGATTTGTCGTGGTGGATAGCAGTGTGCAATGGTAGTACAGTTTGAGTTTATTTGTACATTTGATATTGCGGGGCGAGCGTCCAACTTGTGGACTGCCGTCACTGCCTGTTGTATAATATTCTTTTGGGGCACGACCAGGTTGCGGTCGATGTACCTGTTGTACTATTTTTCATTACTGTACTAGGTTTTTCCCCGAGACGGAGTGCACGGATAGCCGGGTTCTGGAGGGCAACGGGTCCGCATCTCATGGCTTTGAGAGGCAGAGGGGCCCCACTCTAAAATTGGCAGACTATTCGCCGCACTCGTAGGGGGTATAGGTTGACCCAAGGAGGGGTGCTCAATTTACCGGATTCCGTGAAGTGCCGGGTGTTCCATTCACTATGCTATGGGGACTACCTCGCTTCAGGTTTTGGCGGGTAACTTGCCGCACCCGTAGGGGTCTAGGTTTCATTGCACAGGCTATCCACACGACAGGGGAACGTCGGGTTTCAGCAGCGGCTCTGTGAAACCCGGGGATCCCAGATTATCTGTATTGTTCTGTGATGCTTATTACTTTTCTGTAATGTTGCATATTATCACGCCTGGAGCGATTATTGTATATTGGTTTATATACTATTAGATGTTGTATATGTTTTACACCCGCGCTAGTCCAGTCCCCGCTCTGTCGTTAGTTAAGTAACCTAACGGGTGATGACGGGACCCAGTGACGAATGCGAATGGCATATACGTACATTTTATTTTCGTTCTTTTCTGGTGTGATTATTGATGGGACTGCGTTGATTCTGATCAATGCAAAATTAAACAAACCTGTTTTAGTTGTTGGAACAAATTTAAAAAGTGTTATTGTAAAGACGTTTCCTTTTGTTTTGCATAGCGGTATTCAGTGGAATATCCTGCACCTCATTCGACGGGGCAAGGGCCGATATCCCTTCACCGGGACTGACCCCTTGGGCAGAAGTTTGCGTCAGGGTAATAACTTCACTATAGTCGATTACAAGTTGCTTTGCATAGCGGTATTCAGTGGAATATCCTGCACCTCATTCCACGAGGAAAGAGCCGAGATCCCTTCACCGGGAGTGACCTCTTTAGCAAAGGTTTTCGCCACTATATTTTAAAAAGCTATCAGGTTCCTTCAGCGATATCAAGTTCACTACGTTAAAGGTTTTTCGCCAAAAACAAGACGTAGCCCTCCGTCACTTCTTTTGGGTATTCAGTAGTATTCAAGCTATGTATTTTGACCTAACGCCAAGGCATAGTGTTTGGTAGCTTCTGGGTATTCAATTGTTGCATAGATAGATGAGTTGGTTTGGGACAGCCGTTCTGCCATTTTGACCTAACGCCAAGGGCATGTGCGGGTGGGTTCAAATTAACAAGATAGTGATGGGTAGAACTTGGCATGTGACTTATGACATTTTGACCTAACGCCAAGGTTATAAGAGCATGGAGCAAAAAAATCCTATCGGGAGTTTCTAAAGAAACTGAAACTTGCCAAGTATGCGCATACCTTCTGGAGTATGAGTAACGTGGATGCATTCCATCACGTTATCATGCGATGAGAGTTGGATCCCGATTCCCACTGATGAGTTGGTTTACTCTTCGGGTGATCCCGATTGATTCTTCTTTCAGGTTTGGAGGAGAATTTGACAGGACAGTGGGAGGTTTCCGGATTAGATAAAGTGATAACCATTCTGATCTAGGTTAGAGTGCACGCAGAGTGTTTCTTTTCTCTCTCTCTCTTTGGCAGCGACCTTTGACCGACCCTAGACTATGACTCAGTGACCAGGTTGACCGAACCTTCTTAAAATACTGGCTTTTGGATTGTCTAAGTTGCATAAGTCATTACCACTCCTTCTTCTACCCTTTGCATTTCTCAGAACACCCGTTTTACTACGGACATCCACTTCTATTGGATAGATCCATCGTATGGTTATATACGAACTCGAAGGGACTTCTTCGAGGATGGATCCAGGTTCAGGAGAAATAGAATTGGTTTATTCAGTTGTCTTTTATTATCACCTTCTCTCAGGTTGCGAGAGCTCCTTGGTTTAGGAGAGTACACCTATTACGCTTATTGGATAGTCTTATTCCAAACCATAGGCAGGTGCCGAAAGGTAGGGAATGAAGAAAACCAATTAGCCTAAGTAGGGTGTGCAGAAGGTAATATGTAAAGACAAAATAAAGGGATTAGAAAGAGGGCAAAGTAAATTGCGACTGTTATCATTCACGACCAAAACTGCATACTTCGTCGCCACTCCTATTTCACCTTTAAAAGAATAAGGTATTATTCAGTTGTCTTTTATCATCACCTTCTCTCAAGATACGAGTACTCCTTGGTTTAGGAGGGTACACCTATTATGCTTACTGGATAGTCTTCTTCCAAACCATAGGCTGGTGCCGAACGGTAGGGAAGGAAGAAAACCATTTAGCCTAACGATGGTGTACAGAAGGTAACGACTAAAGACAAATAAAGGGATTTGGAAAGATGGCAATAAAATATACGGTTGAAGTCATGAATTGGATTATGGAAGAGGCATTGCTATGAATACTAGGATACCCCTACGAAACATTTTCATGTTTCAGTGCATTGTTAAAGAAAAACTGTTTTCCCAATTAGACACTTACTCCAAGGGTATGTATTTACAAGGTTTCATTCTCATATCTGTATGGTTTTACAGATGATGAGTGGGAGTAAGTTATTGGGAATTAGGTTATTATCCTCATTATATCGGAATTCGTTGTAATTGGTGATATTTGAGGAAATCGCCAGGGTACAGTTTTCAACCTACGACGCACAGGTTTTGAGTTGTTTAACTCAGCGGACTTATACAGAGTATTGTATGTTGTCCAGTGTCCTTCAGGACAAAGGGGTAGGTCCTCGTACTATGTTCTGTTTACTTATAACTTCTCTAGTTTTTAGACAAGTGTTTCGTAGAAATACAAGGTCTAAGTTTTGAGAAGTTGTGGGTATAAGAATAAAGTAGAGAACCAGGTATCACAAGTATCGAGATTCTTCAAAGAGATCGAAGATGTAGATTCTTGTGATTGGTATTCAAATGATAGTGATGGTTTTTGAGAAATGTGTTTCTCTTTCAGGTTACTCATAATTGGATGGATTCCTAAGTTGAGTAATGCTGATTAGCCTCTTTCCATTAAAGTGATATGCACTGGAGACAGCTGCATGATTTGAATATGGTTCCAATTAAATAAGTGCCAAAGTTTCTATATTGGATATAGAATAGTTCGTACCTTAAAAGATGTTAAGGTACGGGGAGTTGTCCAGCTTATGCTTAAAACCAGACACTGGATAACTCAGGGCACGTTTCTGTAATGGCTGTTTGTGGGTTGACCCTGGCTATGTCGAGGGTTGATATTCTACCATTTGGAAGATCAATAGTGATATTGTTCTTGACTCGCCACAGTTTTAGTAAAATGGATCTTTTTCAGAAAACAGTAGTGGGAGTATGGTAGAACTGGAAGTGATTCCAGAACCGCGAACGATTACGGAAAATTTAATAGGACCTATATATTCAATCAAGTTTGACATTCCAATAGCCACTCCGCAGATATGATGGGTAACCTCAGACACCCGAGAGGTACTCCGGTAGCCTCAAGGACGGTGACAGGGAGGTTCTTATCTACCCAGACTTGACACTACTGTTGTTCCAGGATATGAGACCCGGTAGGAGGGTTGTCGTAGTCAGTGGGAGCATCAGAAGAATAGTGGGCAAGTAGCTTATGTCTATTTATAGACTAGAGCAGTTATAGCGGAGATAGATCATCTAATTTGGATGTGACAGTCATGGGTTTGACTTCAATCAGAATAGGGGATGGATCTGTTAAGAAGGTAGTAGGGTGTGATGTCATGGTATTTGGAGGACATACACAAAGTAGGAAGTAAAATTCCTATACTACGATCGGTTGTACTGTGGTCGTCACACAGTTGTTTCTCCAGACAGGATATGGATATAATATTTGACATTCTGGTTTCTGGATCTATGGTTTTAGATCTGGATTTGGGTAGTTTCCCAATGTGGGTACTTTGACAGATATTCTAATGGTTTTTAGAATAGTTGACTCCTAGCATGGTGGTGTACCTGCAGGTGATGGAGTCACCCTCTCCAAAGGTGTCGTATAGACTAAAGGGGAGAGGGAAGTGCATGATTGGCAGATCACTTGCTTTGGCAATTGAGTCAATCATGAGATGTCAAGTACCACACCAGATGTTGTTTTTGCACTAGATGCGATAAGTTTGTATTAATCCAATCCTGGAGAAACATAAGAAGCAGTTTTAGAACATAAGTGGATGTTCTACGGATTTGATGACGGCAGCCTCCTTCGGGGGACAGTTATCATTCCAAGCTTCAAAGGTGACATGGTTGACAGAGTGATTGTCAGAGTTATAGTTTTTCCCTCAGACGAAGAGGGATAGTATTATGGACAGGTGGTCCAAGAGGATACTGTGGGTGGCATGGTGCCGGATACTGATTAGGTTCAGTGATCGATACAGTCTAAGAAGTTTGGATTTGGAGTTCATTTATGAACTAGGTCCCATCAGATATCCAGACATATTCTAAGACAGGTATTACTCAATTCGGGAGATGGCTTTCTCCGCGAACTTGAGATTTATAGAGATATAGAAAGAAACATCTAGGCGGATCCACTCACTGAGGCTATTTCTCGAACACAATAGTTTTACAAACGGGCTTTGTGAACTGATTAGTAGAGGAGTTGGATGTTCGGTTTCACACGGGCTGTGAGTAGTCGACATCGCAATATTAGCCTTGAGTGCAAGTGGGAGATTGTTGGAGATAGTGCCCTCATAGTCAATTATTGGATCGTAGGTACGTGATTGCAATGATTGCGGAGGACCTATACCGGTAGGACAGTCTTACTCGAGATGATAGTATGCTATCTGGTTTGCCTTTATCAGTTGTGTGCATGTTCAGGTGACTGATTACATGTTCCACTTTGATAGAGCCCTTAGGATCTTGCTTTACTGCCAACTGTATGATGGCGATCATATACGAGAGAGTTGGGTAGTTTATATGCATATCCTTAATTGTGGTCCCTAGTCGTGGGAGTTTCGAGACAGGGCATCGATACTCCGGAGTAGACTAGTGTGTACAGTCGAGACCCCGACGAGGGGCGATGGCCGGTCTCACAAGCCACTGGTGTCAGTTGGATCACCTAAGATGTATACAGGTGCTCATTGGGTTATGAGTACACCGGACAGGACTCGCCGGGAATCTGCTAGTTAGTACTATACCTATCGTCAGATAGCAGTTCCCTGGTGACATGTGTACAGGTTAGTTCATCGACCTGAGGTCGTCATTTGTCTCGTGTGAGTTCCCACTGTGCTTTGATTTCTACCCTACCACGGCTCAAAGGAGTCGTGCAAACAGGTAGCTTTTGGGTACAGTCCCGAGCCATATGGAGGCACGTGAGCGGATCGGCAGGGGATTCGTCTCTCCCGGTATTGGGGGCGAGGTCGTGCTGTGTCTAGGAGAGCCATTACACATAGTCCATGGCCATGGCAGGAGATTTACTGGTAGGTACTCCAGTAGTATCTCAGGGTGTTATTGGGCTACACTCCGACACGACTTATACTGCTATTGGGGGTCTGACGTTTCTAGCCCCCTAGGTAGATATGCGATACTCATTGACGAATGGACCGGACTGTATATACATTGTCACTGTTAGGCTCAGTAGGGTTTCCGGATGAGTTCGCTCATCGGCCTCCCTTGAGGTCAGTCCATGGGCAGCCGTTACGCATAGCTAGTGCCGCTGACGGTTTGTGGTTAAACCCACTGCCAGGGTACTGACGAGTCATTAGAGTCCCCCACAGACAGTTTCCCAAGTTCGGGCGAAACGTTGTAGAGGCCGTATGGTTTTATGGCAGGGTTCGGAAAATGCACGTGCGTTTACGCACGTGTTATTTTTCGGGCAGATGATACTGGTCGGCTTTGGTTTAAGCCGGATCCGAGTATTATATTGAGTAGGTATAATATCTTTGTCTCAGTTGCATTTGTATTCGGTCGTAATACAAATGCGGGTATATTTATACAGTTACGGGGTTATCCTGAAAGTCGTTTCAGGATCACTTTTGGAAGTTGCCAGTTTCCAGTTTTCTATCAGCCGTCTTTTAACATTTGGTTAAAGACGGATTTATCTTTTCTTGGATGAGAGTGAGTCATGCTTCTAGAAGGTTCTAGAAGGTTCTAGAAAATGGTGACAAGGATTGTGACTCATGCTTTGATTTCAACCATTTCTTGTTTTCCTTAAGATCTTTATGCTTGATATTTTCATGTGTTCACACATGATATTTTCCTTGTGGTCACCCTCTTTACTCCTACGATCACCTCCCTCTTTGCTATAAGAGGCCGGCCCCCTCTCTCTCCTCACACACTCTCTCACTTGATGTTTCATTTGGTAGAAAAAGATTATGATAGATTTTGGGGTGTATGGAATTCACAGCTCATTTCATTCCATCACCCGATTCCCTCGGCAACTTCATTAACCGATCGTCCACGGCTTTGGACGAAGCGAGACAAAGTCATCTACTCATTCTCTACATCATTCTTGGTCGTCTCTTTTAGCAAACTTGACGACCGAGTTGCCTCGAGTCAGAGGCGGGAGCCCGTTTAAAGAATCAGTGATGTGGTGCCACCTGGACGAGCAGATCAGACATCGACGAGATCGGAGCAGCCGCAACGGAGCGTGGGATGATGGTTAAAGAATAAAGGACTCGGATCGTTCGGTATAACCTTTCTACACTCTTTACAGTTTGTTAGTTTAGCAATAATGGCAGATCCGGGTTATAGTATACGATAGCTCCAGTTAAAAAGTTTTTGTTCCGCATTTGGCGTCTGTAGACGGCCGGGGCGCTAACGTAGACTTACACATACCGCTCCCTACGGCACCCTATCCCTCGAGGTAGCGGTGACACCGTAGTATAAAGGCCCGGTTGCGCGTGTTTTCCATGAAGGACAAGAAGCTAGAGGAAGAAACATCTTCCCGATGGTTCTAATCCCCTTTATTAATAATTACCATAACTCCTAATTAGATCCTAATATGGGTATAGAAAGCGATGAGATTTATTGACTTTCCAAACATAACCTAAACCTAACCCTAGTAAGATTTAGATCTAGATTAATTTAGTTTTTAGATTTAATCAATCCGGCTCCCATCGGATTAACTCGTAAGAGAGATTAGGAAATTCACAACATCCCTGTGGACCGACCCGTACTCACCGGCTAGCTACCAAGCGACGCCGTTCTTAATTGCGGTTACTAGAAATTTTTGAGACAAATCTGGGGGCTGATGAATTCAGCCAAGGGGAAGGAAAAATAGGGGTGTGTGAGTGTGGGTATGGGTGTGGGATGATGGAAAATGATAAATACTATATCCCAAACATCCATTTACACTAAATTCATCATTTAAGCCTTTTTCTTCGATATTTTCTAACACCGTTTAACAACTTCATTTCAATTCAAAAACCATATGTTAAAATTTTTTTTAATGTGTTATGATGCACAAAATTTGTTTCAACTCATTCCAATTTGTAATTTTCCCTAATTAAATGTATTAGTGACGGCTTAAAATAATATTAAAATAATTAATTTCGGAAAATTTTTCAGAAAATTTGAAATTTCACCAGTGGCTTAATAAACACCAAATACTAGCAATTACATAGCTAGAATATGTATATTTAATTTTATAATAAAGATATTTGTATTTTAACTTTTTACAGAAAACCTCTTTATTTTACCGATTTTCCGAAATTTCACCGAAACGATTTTGAAAACGTTACAATCTTCCCCCCTTAAAAAAATTCAGTCCCCGAATTTAAATTAAAACTCCCCCCAAATACTAAAACATCTAAGCAAAACCATCAAGTCGTCGGGGCTCCGAAATCATAAATATATAAAAGAAATCGTAGCGCAGCGCATGCGCATGAAAAAAATGAGCATATAACTCAAAATCAAAACCCCGTCAAGCATCCCGCAATCATCGGAGTCATGGTAAAGACACAAATGTCAAATCCAATACAAAACCAATATGATATAACTCGAAACTATACACTTAAATATCAAATCTATATATGTAAATATCTGAAGGAAAATGCATGCCAAATCTCTTAAAGTCGCTGTGCAATGCGCATAACACTGCACAGTGGCGGACGTCTATCATAAGAAAATAACCATATACATATATACCTTTTGTTTGAAATGTACGTTCCGCCGTTTTGGGAGACAATTTAGAAGAGTTTCCTTATTTTCAACGTTTCGTGTCATATCAGACACGTAGGTAAATACTGAGACTATAGCTCGCTTTTTGGAATTCCCTTCGATAGCTATCAATGCATGCAAAATACATTCAGGTACTGTCCTCTGTATGAAACCCATAAAATCATAAACGTAAGAAACCAAGGCACGAAAACGATATCAAGTGCAACAACTATGCAAAAATCGTAAATACTCAACAGGTGCAACCATAGTCCATGAAGACAAATATCATGAAACTCAATCATCAAAATCAATCATACGAATAGATCGCCCCAAATACCCAAAATCAAGTATGGCGGAATAGTCCCGCTCAAACACATCCTCCAAGAATCTCTGGCCAACTGTCGTGGTCACTCATAGCATGTCTCGTCGACGATCCTGGACTCTGGCCTGCCGGTGTGCGCAATATGACCACTCCTGGGTCCTAGTCTCCTCGTAATTCATCCCAGAAAGGTCCTGTCGAGATCTCTCCTAAATCTTATCTCCGCCGAACTTTCCGGAAGTCATCGTCCCTTACTAGATCTATTCTCGTTCCGGAACGGCTGTATACTCATCGCGACTCCTTCTGGAAGGTATATCCAAGTACAATGCCTCGGCATGCGTATCGCATCTCTGATGTCGGCGGAGTAGAACGTCGTCTCATCAAGATCTCGTACGAACCTCTTACTCCAATTTCTCTAATGTCGACTGCTTCGGACTCGTCTCGTCGTGGCTGAATGGACTGAGCTCCAACGGCTATCCTCGTATCTGGAGTCTCCCAAGAAATGCATCTCACCACCTAGCATCCGAATGAAGTCGAACCATCTGATCGATTCGACAAAACCTCATAATCCCCCAAGAGCTCAACATCTTGGGTACAGTTTAATAGTATCGAGTACGTACCACAGCATCGATGGTCCAGCCGTAGAAGGGCAAACCCAAGCCTCACTAATGGCGCCGCGGAACAGCCGCAAACCCTAAGGTTCAAAGGCTTTCACACGGTCATTAAGTCAAGTTAGGGTTTCATTCTTCTAGAGGGTTCATAGAATTGCCTGCATGCTCCTCTGAATAATTTAAACTTGGAATAATAGGCTTCTGACATTCGATCGTCTCTGTCGACTCTCAACGTCTCCGCGTGAAGTCGTCTCTAGCTGGAATCAATCTATCTGATGACCTCGCATCGGGGTAGGCGAACGAATCACATGTCCTAGTCATTCATCCTCGGGTGACTAGCGATTTTCTATCATCTCTTAGTACAACTCGTACTGCAATAGCTCCAACACCTGGGGCGATATCTCGTCGTTCGCAGCAATAACTGGCTCGCTCGTCTGCATGCTGAACAGTGCCTCAATCATCATGAATAAGCAATACGCCAACGGTCATCAAAATCTGGCTGGCCTCTATCATTGGCTCAATCCTCTGGTACTGATCGACATATCCGAGTAATCTCATACAGCGATCCATCAAACGCTCATGGCGCGAAAACACAATAAAAAGACACATCTCTGCAATCGTGTGTCGCCGGAATTTCGCCCTGGTCAGTCCTCATTCGTAACGAGCTCGTTCTGACCGCAACTCTAGCCATAGCTCGCCCTACCCGTAATCGTGGCAGCAAAATCATAACTGGTACCGATGAGGCTAGATCAGGAATGAATATAATACTGAACAGAGAAATGTACATCCTAAGGCATCTTAAGTGGAGTAGCGTATTGAAAGTATGCCGCGGAACATACCCACGGTACGTCACTCAACTTTAGTCACCTATTCCATCAATCAAGGGTCATCCTACGCTCCGAAGGTAAAGCCTGGCTCTGATACCAACTTTATCACGTCCCGAAAGTACGGATCATGACCGGCACTTAAACTACGAAACGTCTCGAGGCGTACGCAATCTAAGTAAGCCGAAAACCCAGAAATTCAAACCAAGAAAAGTAGTAGAGTGAAGGAAAACCAATTTAAATCAAGTAGTTTTAATAGCATAAGCCGAATTATGCGTTTTTAAAAACATCAAATATTTCCTGAAAATTTCGGCAGAGTCACCTTTGTAAATACTGACCCCCAAACGGGATACAACATGAATAGTATACGAAATCAAAAAAAAGGCATCCCCAAGCGGGAGCTAGCTCTTCGTCAATCGACGGTCACAACCACACAGGCAATATAATATACAACGCCAAGGGCGAGGATCAAATCTCAAAAGGAAACTCAAAACAACAAGAAATCCGCAGAAATATAACGCGCGACTCTAAGGTCGAAAGAATAACATCACTGGTCTCTATCTCAAAAATAAATACATGTTTGGTTGATGGAATTTAGTAGATACAACTGAAAATATTATACAAGTAATATGATGGGTACGATACCAATAAACCCACCTACTAGCAAGTCACCCGAAAGAAGCAGTGCCAGCAAAGCCGTAATGAAACCTGTACGGCAAAACCTGCAAGAACTGTGGCACAACGGGGGTGAGTTGCCAACTCGTGAGTAGAAAAACATCTACGAACAGAAATCGCATGAACAATGCACTCCTAGGTCAACAATCATAATATATCCTCAAATATATAACCAGCAGCCTATAACAATGGCTAGGGTAAAAGTCTAACCCAAGTGTAATCCCATGTGCCCGTGTCAGTGCCTCAGGTAGCAATATATCAAATGCATGATGTATGAATGCATGAAACAGAATGCATGTACTGAAGAAAATTGCCATCATAAATTAGTGAGATTTCTGTATCTTTTCTAAAAAACGAGGTATCATAAATGAAATCAGCATAAACAGTGCCTAGCATCGACACAAAACAAATATCTGAATATCTCGATATCTCTGTGTCGCAATCTCTGTACCTCAATAGCTCAAATATCTCTATATGTCTCAATCTCACTATCTAGGGCACCGTCAGTCTAGACCGGCCCCTAACATCAATCTCAAGACCACGACGGTATCCTCCGGATATCCGACGCGTCGGGTAATATCACCGGTCGGTAGTGCTCCCCTGCTAGGCTCAACGCCATCATCTGCGATCTTCTTGCCCCGGGGTACCGCACCGGATCTACCATGTACCCGAAACGGTTCCTCCATCTCCTCGAACTCGGGTCTCGAAATCCATCAGCAAAACTCATGGTGGACGACTCATACATCATGGGAAAACCGCACTTTTTGTTTAAAAAGAGAGAGAAAAGATTTATTTATGTTTTAGCGGTTTTCCTCCAAATCCAAGAAATCTCATGAAATCCGAATCCAAGTCATCAATAGCATGTAAACAGTGAATATAGGCATGAAAATCCATGAATGCGTCACAACAGTGAATAATAACATGCATGAAGTAGCAGGCAATAACTACAATGTCTAAACTAGCATATAAGGCAAGTACACTAATATCATGTCTAAACTATTAGCTAACAACCTATGTCTATGAAATAGTATTTTCTAAAGTGTTCGTGACATGGCAATTACCGATGAAGATGTGTGTGAGCCAGCAAGTAAGTGTACGTGGTACATACGCGTCATCGGTAATAGTGCCAGTGTCCTAACAGCATGATATCAACAATAGAATATGAATCATAATATAAGCATGTGATGCGGAGCGAACAGCAAAAATGAGCGGGAGCTAACTACTAGACACAATGATAACAAATATGGGCTAACAATTACACTAAACTATAGGGCTAAGCTGTCAAGCTAAACTAAAGGTAAGGAAGCCGCCTAACGTCTGAGTCGATACATACATATATATATATACATATATATATTAGACGGTGATCCCGCCTCGATAATATCACATCCGATACCATATCTATAATCAAATATTCCCAAGTCAAGAGTGCGGATCAAACATCAATATATAGCTCGTACGTAAATCCGTCGTACGGCATCCCAAATCTGGGTACGGGTCAATATCGCATTATTCATCCAGTATCCCCTTTATCCAAGATCATAATCTGGGTACTGATCTACGTCTAGTACGATACAAATATCATCAATATAGCCATGATCTGACTGCTGACCTACAGCCTCATACAAACCGATATCATCATCATATATCGTCATAAAGAGGTATACATCGCCTAATGCAAACTATGATGAATATCTTAATATATCTTATCTCATATCATGATCACATGTCAACCCTTCAATGTATAACACTATTCACATGTAACGTCGTCCCAAGATCCGCTATAATATCAGGACGTATCTCAAGTACGAATCCTGCCATATCACCGTTCTCACGGTCTCAATCAAATCTTATCGACTCATCTCAAATCCTAATTACTATTCTCAAATCCAGTATGTGAACACATAGTCCTATACTCATGTGAACACATAACAATATAACCCCATATAAGCAAATATGAAAGAAGAATGTATGCAAGTATGGGTGTGTGTGTGTGTGTAAATGTGGTGCAACCTCTACTCTAGGGTCTCACAACACTAAACCTATCCAATCACACCTATAATCTATCTTTATCATCAATAACTCAACAATATATAACCAATATATATGTGTGTATACGTATTCGTATAAATCACCACGAACTGCGGGGGTGCTATATGCCATCCACCCGACTTCTCCCCGTAGATATAAATCTATTCACCTGGTCCTCGCTCGCCGGTGCCGACGTCGCCACACGCTTGCTTGTCGTCTTGAAGTCCATATGGGGTACCTACATGTCATAACTCACCGTATCGCATTAAAAACCAAATTCGAAATCGAAACGGCATACGAAAATCAAGTCGGTACGCGTATCACGCATAGGTCAAAACCTATCGCCTACGCATGCAAGAATAGCTAAACCAACCCTCGATGTCGACGTACAAACGTCAAACCATCGAGAGAAACCCAAACACACTCATTTGCACATTCACGAATACTAATTATAAAATAAAATGGGTTAAAATTCACAAAAACCCTAAACTCACTTTAAAAGCCATTTTTCCGAAAATCTAGCAAGCAAAAATTTACCGTTTTAGTACAAGACTTGATGTTTTAACAATTCTAATGGCCATAATACTTATTAAACATTTTAAATAAGTCATATAACCCATAACCACAATTTAATCTCATCAAACTATATACGTTCAAAAAAAACTAGTTTGCAATTTTACCCAAATTTCAACCATTTTAGGAAAAATGCATAAACAGCAATTTATCTTGGATTTGCATGATCTAAAATATTAAAATACAATTTAAAATGTTAATAATACCATGGATACCCTAATTAGATTTTTATCCCAATTGATTAATTAAATTCCCAAAACCTAGTTAACCAAATTAACACAATTAGCAAAATTTTAGACTAACAAATAGCAACTAGTAACCAATTTGGGTTTTGCATTCAATTAACAAGCTAATCTACCCATTAAAACCATGATCAAACAATACAAACCCTAACTTGATCACAACCCACTCTCTCATGAACTTTCAAACGCACAATTGAACCATAATTAAACTTATAATTAAGCTAGACTAAAGTATTTCTCAACAATTTAAACAAAAGGCCAAGATTTATAGCTCATGAACCATGGATCAAACTTAAGATCTAGACCTCCAATTTGAAATCCTTGCACCAAGATCCATGCTAAAAGGGATAAGGGAAAATGGGTAAGGCTTTGATTTGAATTTTAGTTTAGATTTTGATGGAAATTGGTGAATTTTTCTTGAGGGAAAATGAGGGAAGAAGAGGGAAGAGGGCTGCTGTTTTGGGGGCTGCATTTTCGGCCAGTGGGTGTGGGGGGAATGAGGGAGGAGAGAGAGTGAGGTGGAGAAAGTGGGGGAAAAGTCAAAGTCCACCTTTTACTTCTATTATTTTCTTTTCTTTTCTTTTATTTTCTTTTGCAAAACAAATGGGGAAAATTGAGGGGGGGCTGCTGAATTCAGCCAAAGGGAAGGAAAAATGGCGGTGTGTGAGTGTGGGTATGGGTGTGGGGTGATGGAAAATGATAAATACTATACCCCAAACATCCATTTACACTAAATTCACTATTTAAGCCTTTTTCGTCGATATTTTCTAACACCGTTTAACAACTTCATTTCAATTCAAAAACAACATGTTAAAATTTTGTTTAATGTGTTATGATGCACAAAATTTGTTTCAACTCATTCCAATATGTAATTTTCCCTAATTAAATGTATTAGTGACTTAAAATAATATTAAAATAATTAATTTCGGAAAATTTTCAGAAAATTTAAAATTTCACCAGTGGCTCAATAAACACTAAATACTAGCAATTACATAGCTAGAATATGTATATTTAATTTTATAATAAAAATATTTGTATTTTGACTTTTTACAGAAAACCCCCTTATTTTACCGATTTTCCGAAATTTCACCGAAACGATTTTCAAAACGTTACAACTCGTCGGGAATTGTAGGTTGGTATTATACCTATTGTCAGTTAACAGTTCCCAGGTGACATGAGTACAGCTGTAGTCCGTTGACTTGACACTGTCACTTCACCTCAAGTGTGTTCCCACTGTTATTAGATTACTACCCTACCACGGCTCTATTGAGTCGTGCAAACAGGTAGTAGTTGGGTGCAGTCCCGAAGCACTTGGTGGCAGAGACGGTTAGATAGGATTCGTCTCTCCCGGTATTGGGAGTTGATATCACGCTGTGTCAAGGAGAGCCATTACACATAGTCGTCCCTGGCCAGGGCAAGCGAGATTTGCTGGTAGTGTTACCAGTAGTTTCTCAGGGTGTTCTGGGCTACACTCCGACATGACTTGTACCGCTATTAGGGGACTGACATTTACCTCCCCCTAGGCCAGCCATGCGATACTCATAGACGAACAGACCGGACTGTACGGAGATTGTCACATTCAGGCTCAGTAGGAGATCAGATGTGTTCACCTCATCAGTCTTCTTATCGGCATCTACCTGGGGACGGTTACGTACAGCTAGTACCGCTTGCGGCCTGTGGTTAAACCCACTACTAGTGTAGTGTCAAGCCTTTAGAGTCCCACACAGAGGGTTACTCGCCTTTGGGCAAAACAGAGTAGAGGTCGCATGGTTTTGCGACGGGGTTTGTTCAGATCCGCACACTTATACACGTTCGGTGTCCGGGTAGTTATTACTAGCAGGCTTTGGTTTAAGCCAGATCCTAGTATTTTTTTTGGGATTGGTTTTGTATCAGTGTATTCGTGTTCCTTGGAACACGGATGTGGGTGTGTATGCACAGTTGACAGAGGCAGAGGCAGAGGATTCTCATTAGGGTTGTTGACCATTTGACTTTGGTTGACTTGTTGACCGTTGACTTTTTCCAAACCCTAATGAGAATGGGGAATATGGTTAATAATATTAAATAAGGATAATTGTGCTATGGTTAGGGTTGTTGATAATTTGACTTTTGTTGACTTGTTGACCGGTTGACCTTTGTGGTCTTGTTGACCATCATCATTTCATTTCAATGATGCTTCTTGTTCTTTGCAAAATGCATTAAATGAAGGTAATGATAGTGGTCATTCACAAACTAACCATCACAATTCTTAATCATTATTATTATTATCATTATTCCAGAATATGTGAGCATGGTTGCAAGATGATAGCTCATTCTATCATATTCTTTCTCTCTGTTGAAAAAAGCTCTCCCTCTTCCTCTCTCAAAGTTCAAGTGTTCCATGAGTTGGAAATCATGAACTTTTGAGACAAAACCACCATAACTCTTCTCTACTCATTCTAAGGTTCTAGGTTTAGCAAACCAAGCACCTTAGTTGTCTCTAAGTTGAGATAGGAGCTCAAGTTCGAGGCCCTCGGGTGGATCCATCTACGGCAAAGAGGAGACGACGAGGAGGGGCCATGCAAACCACTACAAGGAGCAAGCAAGGAGGAGAACCACAAAAGAAGAGAAGGAGTTCAAGACCTAGGTATAACCATTTTACATAGTAGCTAAAACTTGTAGTTTATTTGTTAGTTTTTGTTTAGCAAAGATCCTTCATGGATGGTCCATGTTACCAAGTTAGAAAAATTTGATTTTTACTTATTCCGCCTCCCCGAAAGAACTGGGGTGGCTAACGTGGACCTAACATATATATATATATATATATATATATATATATATATATATATTCAGAGGACAGTCTTGCTCGACATGATAGTATGCTATCTGGTTACTCTTTAACATGACATGTTCACTTGATCATGCTTTTACTCTTTTGGTAGATGTTGATAAAGCCCATAGGATATTTGCTTGACTACTGGGATTATGATGTGGATCATACTAGTGTGACACCTGTAGTTTATAAGCATATCCTTGAAATGTTCCTTGTCGTAGGTGTATCGAGACGGGGCATCGATACTCAATAGTAGACTAGCGTATACAATTCTTGTCCTATATGATAGGCGATGGATGATCCCATATCCGTCTGGTGTGGTGACACGAAAGATTGTATACGGGTGCTCAGTGAGACTGGGTATATTGAACGGACTCGCCGAGAACTCCTATGTGGTATTATATCTCACGTTGGATAGCAGTTCTCAGGTGACACTGCTACAGGTTAGCCTGTAGACCCGAGATCGTCATAGAGACTTGTCTGTCCTCCCACTGTACTTTGATCTCCACCCTACCACGGCTCTACTGAGTCATGTAAACAGGTGGATTTTTGGTACAGTCCCGAGGCACATGGAGGCAATGAGCGATAGGAGGGGTTTCGTCTCTCCCGGTATTGGGAGTTGATGTTGCGCAATACTCGATTGGCTATAACAGGAAGTCCTTGGCCAGGGCTGTTGAGATTTACTGATAAGTGTTATTAGTAGTTTCTCGATCTGTTATGAGCCATACACCGACATGACTTATTGAGTTATTGGGGTCAACGTTACTATCCCTAGACTCGATATACAGCATATCTGACGAAGAGACCAGATTGTACGGTAAGTGTTGCCAGTTGGCTCGACGGGAGTTTTGACAGGTTCGCTTATTCTTCTTCTGATCGCTCAATACCCGGGTGGCCGTTACGTTTAGCTGACCGGTTGCGGCTTGTGGGTGTTTGATATGATCATCACTAACTGCCGGTGTATTGACGAGTCTTAGAGTCCCACATAGGAGTTTCCTGGCTCAGGCGAAACGATATGGTGTGCATATGAGATATGCGCGGGAGCTCGATTGAATACGTGTATATGATACTGCATTTTAATCGGGCTTTTTTTATTGGTCAGGTCATATGAGATATGACCGGTTTATTAAATCAAGTATTGATTTAATATTGAATTTTATCTCATTTATATAAACCTTTTCTTTATGATGTATGCATGGATATATATGTACATGTTGATATGCATACCCACATACATACATGCATTTGTATCATGGTTGATGATACATGGAAGATGGCAATACACGACTCATATGGAATATAAATATCTTTATATTTATTAGAATGAGAAAAAGAAAAATGATTTTAAATAATGGTTGACTATTCTTCACTTGACCTAATTTGAACAATGGTTTCATTTCATTTGTTATTTAACTCTCATTCTAAAATATCTAGATATTTATTAACCATAGTTCGAGATGAGATATTTATCTATGATATATATCTTTCTCTTCTCATTATTATCATTATCTTCATCCAAAAGAAAATAGAGCTCAAGGTTGCCATCTTCTTTTTCCTCTCTCTAGCTCTCTCTTTAGTTTCCAAAGTGAGTGAGGGTAAAAGAAAGAAAGGGTTTTTATGTGAGAACAAAACCATATCATCATACTACACCTGTCTAGCCTATTAGTGTAGTTTGTTTGCTTTATCTTCTTTGTGATCAAGTGGAGCAAGGAGCTTTGAGCAAAGGTAATCCGGGTGGATCATTGTGGACGTAGAAGGAGCTTTACTAAGCCGGTTCAAACTCTAGGAGATCCAAGGAGTTGCAAAAGATGTCTACAAAGGTTGTATTTCTCCCCACTTAGTGTTATGCACTAGCTAGTATATGATACTACAACTTGTTACCTTAATTATTCTAGTTCGATTCCTAGGTTAGATTGTTTAGCACCTCCTAATTTTTTTATATGGCATGTGTGATTCTTGTGAAACCATAGGCAAGGTGCTAAGGAAACCCTACATATATACCCCCCCACACATATACATATATACATACATACATACATACATACATACATATATATACATACATACATACATACATACACACACACACACACACACACACACACACACACACACACACATATATACATATATCTGTGTGTGTACAACATATATACCAATGGCTTAAGGCTAAGAAAATAAGAACTATGGATATTTCTCCCTACGAGTACGCTTACTATCGCCAATAGTCTCCTAGAACCCTATTAGCTAAGTATACATATCTAATATATATATATATAAATAACTATATACCTAGAACCCTAATACTACGGTTGCGGGGATGCTATATGCCATCCACTCGACTTCTCCCGTAGATAAATATGTACTCACCTACTATCCTCGCTCTAGCTGAAGTCGATGAACGTCTTACTCTCCTTCGTCACCCCGGAAGTTCATACAAATGTACCTACAAGTCAAAGCACATCGTGTCGAAATCAAAATCAACTCTTGAAAACCGATACAGCAAGAGAATTGTACATAGGTTAGAACCTATGGTCCACTCATGCTAGAACGATAAAACAACCCACGATGTTGACGTACGAACGTCAAACGATCGAGTCAAAACTCAAATATCAAAAATCAAGTTTTCAAAAGTCGAAAAACATCGACAGAAAACAAGTAAAATGACTCCAGATTCTACCTAAGGTGAAATTAAACTTTTTTTCATATAGGGTAGGTCTAGTTATATAATGAGTAAGCTACAGATCAAGTTTCAGACCCTAACTCCAAAATCGGGCGGAAAATTGCAGCCAAATTGAATAAAACGGTAGCCAAAAGTTGAGGGATTGGGCTTGAGTTTCTAGTGTAGCTTCCTAATGATCTGCACATCTCACTGTATCTGCTAATAAATTTTCAGAGTTCTAGAGTCAACCCAGATTCCATTTGAACATCAAAAGTTAATGAAAAACCAATGTCGGAAAATTCTTAACTCAAGTTTGCCACTTCTAAACACACTTATACCATGAATTCTATCACTAAAAAGCCAGTAGTCACTCTCTAAACTCTCTACTATAACACTACTACACATTTAAACCACTAAAGATCACCTTAGAATTTTCCATGTTCACTAAACAAACACTTTTAAGCTCTAAACTACTTTGTGAGGTTAGGAAACATAAAAACTTAGTGAAAGGTGAGTGTTTTCCTCAAAAAGCAACTCAAGAAAATTCTCAGATGGATAAATGAGTTCAAGACTAGAAATTGATCCCACAATGATACTTGTAGTGAGCTTAGGAATAATTTTTGTCAAGGGAAAATGGGGCTTTAATGAGGTTTTGAGGGTGTTTGTGGTGGTAGAATGAGTGGTGGAGGAGGTAGAGAAAAATGGAGGTGGAGATGAAGAAAGAAAATGAGGTAAGCAATGGAGAAAAGATGAGGTGAAGAAAAGCCAAAAGAAAGGTTGTAGCCATCTCCCTCTCTCATCCCATACCTCCTTATCCCCTCATTTTCTTTTATTTTTCTTTTCTTTTCTTATCTATTCTTTTCTCTTTTCTTTTTTCTTTAAAAACACATCATAAAACCATATATTTCAACAAAATATGTCAAGGAACTTTAAAATATGGTTACCAAATAATGGATTTGGCTTAATACATAATTAGTAATATACTAATCAAGTTTAACATAAACTTGTATATAAATAATTGTATACTAATTTATAAAATGCCCAAATCGAATAAATGACTTCATAATTAATAATTCATATTAATTTCCAAATATTTTCCAAAACATAGGTACATAATCATACCATTTTATTATAACTTATTTCCATACTTGCATAATATTCATAAAATTTATTATTTTATTATTTAAATTTCAAGAATGATATTTTTTGTTTTCTGAAATGTTATAATCAACGACACATCAAATTATCATAAAAACCTGAATGCCCAGCATCGACACTCAAAAACATCATAAAACTCGTGTCCGGTATCGACACGTAAATCCTTATATCTCAGGCGCCGTTTCATCGGATCGGCCCTCACATCCATCCGTCTCATGTCACTCCGGTCGGTATCCTCCGGATATCCGCCGAGTCCAATATTGTCACCGGTAGGTAGTGTTTCCCTGCTGGGCTCAACGCCTTTCTATATGATCTTCTTGCCCAAGGATACCGTACCGGGGCCACCATATACCTGCAGACGGTGACTCCTTACTTCTCGAATCGGGTAATCATCATAGCTCAGCACGGAGAAAACTCATGGTTGATGTCGAAATATCATATCAAGAGAAACCGCATTTTTAAAACAATTATAAATTCTTAAAATGTATCTGCGGTTTCTCAAATCTAGAAAATCTCATGTAAACAGAATCTCATAAGCATGTAATAATGATGAAACAATATGTACAAGAACCGAACAATATTTTAAAGTGTAGCAAGTGTGTTCATATGAGCGTGTCGTGTAATTAGGTAAGGAAGTGCAATATCTGAACTAGTATGTGTGGTACTGGGTACTAAACAATAACTAAAATTCTACAGGTTATAAGGCGATATAGTGACATAGCGATTTCTAACGTGTACGTGGCATGGCAATTACCGATGATGTGTGTGTGAGCCGACGAGTATGTGTACATGTCACGACCCAAAATATTAGCTCGCGATCAGCACTAAAATTACGCAATGTTTACAGGCGTAACGTAATTCAAGTAAGCTGAAACCCAGAAATCTAAAACTTTTTAAGAAATAAAGAGGTGAAGCTTTGAAATAAAGGTATAGTAAATCATGTTTTATCTTTTGAAAAAAATTGGGCAGCATCTCCCTTATAAAAACTAATCCCGAAAACGGGTACAACACAGAATATAAATAAAGCATCCCAAATATGAGCAAATCACGCCCAAAGGCGGAAACAACCACCACAAGCATAAATAAATATACGACGCCCAACGGCGAAGATCCACATAAGGAAATAAAGTAAAACAAGACATCAGCCCCAAAAGCGAACATAAAATCCATCACTCAAGTTTCGCAACAACAAGTCTTCTAAGTCTGCAACATATACAAAAACTAGTTTCTGAATTGATGGAGTTGACTAGATACAACAAGAATAAAATACAAGAGTGACACGATCCAATAGGTACCACCTACCAAAAGAAAATCACCCGAAACAGCTATATGCCAGCGATGCCGCTACTGATCCATGCGGTCAACCTGCAAGAACTGTGGCATAACGGGGTTGAATTGCCAACTCATGAATAGAAAAACATCATCAGGTAGAAATCGAAATAAACAACGATTCCTAGGTCAACTATATCATAAAGGTAATACTATGATATCTAAGGTGACCGTATCTGCATAGGTGCCAACACATAATAAATGCCTATGAGTAAGTGGATATCATCCAACAATATAATCAATTCATGTATACAGTAGATCTCGTCCAACAATAAAATCAATGCATGTATGCAGTGGATCTCGTCCAACAATAAAATCAATGCATGTATGCAGTGGATCACGTCCACAATAAAATCAATGCAAGTATGCAGTGGATCTCGTCCATGTATCAACCACTGACACAACAACTCCTGCATGTAAATATCGTAAAAGCATATGCAGGTAAATATGAGGATATAAAAACAACGTGTGTCCCTCGCGACACAACAAAATCATGGAAACCTGAGTGTCTAACCTCGACACTCGAAACATCATGAAACCTGTGTCTAGCATCGACACGTAAATCCTCATGCCTCAGGCGCCATTCCCACGAATGGCTCTGATGTCATGTCTGTACATCACTCCGGTCGGTATCCCAATGATAACCGCCGAGTCCCAAATACTATCCGATAAGTACATGTCCAGCCTTCCAGGCTCATCGCCATCATCTGTGATCTTCTTGCCGAGAGGAACCATACCGGGCTCTACCATGAACCCGCATACGGCCCACTCCACTCCTCGCATCGGTTATATATCACAAATCTCAGAACCGAGAAAACTCATGGTGGACGCATCGAAATATCATATCAAGAGAAACCGGGTTTTCAAACAATACATAGTTTCTTGAAATACCCCCACGGTTCTCAAATCTATAAATCACATGAAATCCATATCTCAATGCGTAAATCCATGAAAAACTGATATATGCAACATAAAACATCAATATGAGCATATTAAGGGAAAATCGCTCTTTTAAATGAATCCAGTTTTAAAATATATCATGCGGTTCCAAAATCCTCCGAAATCAAGTGCAACATGATATGAGGTGTACATGTAACTATAGCAAGATAAGTATCTACATGTAAGCAAGTATGTATGATGCATCTCATAAGCACAATAGCACAATAAGCAACGTCTCAATGTCAAATGACAATACAATACTACATAGGGATATATGCACCTATAGCAAGATATGTGGGTGTACATGTCAGTATGTATGCATGAAGCACATGTAGCCGTAACTAGGTATGTGGGTGTACATGTCATTATGTATGCAACATATAAAAGAATGCAAGCATGTCTGTATATCTCATGCAACATGGAACAGTGATATGAACATAGCAAATATATCATGGCATGATGTAGCAATTCTACTGTGTTGTGACATGGCAATTATCGATGATGAAGGTGTGTGAACCGGCAAATCTGTGTAAGTGTAACATACACATCATCGATAATGGTGTAGGTGTACTAGTGTAGGGTTACTAGGCACACTAACAAGGCTCTACAAGGCATCGACCATGCCAAAATTAAATTTTTATGTGTCGAATAACCCTAAGCAAGATCGTATACTAGAGTTTAGGCGAATCAATTAGCAAGTAAACAACTTTACTCTAAAGGGAATACGAAATACAACCTTTGTAGATCGGTCCTTCACTTCTAAAGCTCCTTGATGAAGTCCCTTCGCTGCGATCGTGGTTCTCCCGGACCCTTGCATGGCTTCACGAGGCAAAAGGTGCGACCTTGCTTGAAGTTTCCGAGGCCGAAGATGATCTACGTCGAGGGAATTCCGACTCAAGCTCCTACTTCACTAACTAGAGAATTGGTGAAGCAAACACCCTATACTAAAGTGCTAATCTAGTAGAGGATGGAGAAATAGGAAATGGGTTCTCTTTGGATTTTTTTTTCTCACAATCTATCTCACTTTTTCAAAACCCTAGCAAGCTTTTTCTCTTGCTCAATGAAGAAGAAGATGATGAACTAAAGAAAAGAAAATGAGGATAATGATTAAGTGAGAATGCTAACCATGGTGAGTGAGTATCATATACTAACTCATGGTGGGACATAACCATGGCTAAGTCGAGTTGGTTAGGTTAATAAAAATCTAAAGAAAAACAAATTAAGTGGACTTTGTCAAAGCATCCAAAAGCTTCTACAAGCTTCATGCTTATGACATAAGCTTCACTAATTTGTAATTACTTTAAATAAATATTAACCACCATCCAAAATAGTATGGTGTATGTCTTGCACATCCATGTATAGTGTATCATCAACCATGATACAAAAGAAAACACTTTTAATATATATATCACATATATATATGTTCAAGTGTTCTTGTGAGAAAAACCCTAAAGTGAACAAGTGTTAGCAAGTGTAAATTAGTATATCTAATATACAATTATACACTTAATTATTAAATTAACACTTGACTTAATAATCCGGTCATATATCATATAACCGGCTAACATCCATTGTATCGACTTATCGAATCAACACTCGATTCGATAACCCGGCTATATCATATATAGCCGACCGATACAAAAAGTCGTGAGAATAGAATGCGGTATCACATACACGCATTTATTCTCGGTCTCGCACATATCACATATGCACTCCTATTTCGTTTTGCCTGAGCCAGTAAAATCTCTGTGTAGGATTCTAAAGACTCGTCAATACGCCGGCCGTAGGTGATGATCACATCAAGCACCCATAAGCCGTCAGCGGTACTAGCTGGACGTAACGGCCACCCGGGTATTGAGCGATCAGAAGATCAGCAAGCATGCCCGCTCCAACTCCTGTACAAGCCTGCCGGTAACACTTCCCGTACAGTCCGGTCTCCTCGTCTGATATGTCGCATATCAAGTCTAGGGGTGGTAAACGTCAGACCCCAATAACCGATAAGTCGTGCCGATGTGAGGCTCATAACGGGTCGAGAAACTACTGGTAACACTTACCAGTAAATCTCTAATCAGCCCTGGCCAGGGACTTCCCTGTTACGGCCAATCGAGCACAGCGCAACATCAACCCCCAATACCGGGAGAGACGAAACCCCTCCTATCGCTCATTGCCTCCATGTGACTCGGGACTGTACCCAAAAACCACCAGTTTGCATGCCCTCATGGACGTGGTAAGGTGGAAATCAAAGCACAGTGGGAATCACACAAAACTCTATGACGATCTCGGGTCTACAGACTAACCTGCACAAGTGTCACCAGAGAACTGCCATCGGACGTAAGGTATAATACCATCTGGGATTTCTCGGGGAGTCCGTCTAGTGTACCCAGTCTCCACTGAGCACCCGCATACCATCTCTAATGTCAAACACCAATGGATATGGGAACATCCATCGCCCATCTCATGGGTCGAGAAGCGTATACGCTAGTCTACTCTGGTATATCGATGCCCTGTCTCGATACACCCTCGACTAGGGACCTTGAAGGTGAACTTATGGACTACCATGTCCCCACTAGTATGATCCGCATCATAGTCCAGGTAGTCAAGTACACATCCTAAGGGCTTTATCAACATGTAGCCATCAGACAGTATAAAGAAACAAGTATACATGTTAAGATAAAGAGCAACCAGATAGCATACTATCATATCGAGCAAGAAAGTCCTCTATATATATGTCCAAGCATCCAATATAATATACATCATCTGTACAATACTGGCCTCTAGGGCATACATACAACTAACAATCTCCCACTTGCACTAGGGCCAGCTGCTGTAGTATCGCATACCGAGCATCCCGAAGAGTCTCTCAAACTGTATCTGTGGAATGGCCTTCATGAGTGGATCCGATGTGTTGTTCTTCGTATCAACCCTCCTGACCTCGATCTCCCGGCGATCAACTATCTCCCGGATCAGGTGATACCGCCTCAGAATATGCCTGGATCGCTGATGGGACCTGCGTTCCTTGGCCAAAGCCACCGCTCCATTGTTATCGCAATACAAAGGTATTGGATGCTCAATGGATAGAACCACTCCAAGTTCAGTAATGAACTTCTTGATCCAGACAGCCTCTTTGGCAGCATCGTTGGCAGCGATGTATTCAGCCTCTATCGTCGAATCTGCCATGGTTTCCTGGTTGGAACTCTTCCAGCTAACCGCCCCTCCGTAAAGGGTAAAGACAAAACCCGACTGCGACTTAGAGTCGTCCTTATCACTCTGGAAGCTCAATCGGTAAAGGACTCCACTTGGAGTTCTCCGTTACCATACACCAAGTGCATCTTTTTAGTCCTTCGTAAGTACTTGAGAATGCTCTTCACAGCTGTCCAGTGACTCTCTCCAGGATCAGCTTGATACCTACTCACTATACATTGTGAGTATGCTACATCGGGTCTGGTACATAGCATCGCGTACATGATAGAGCCTACTGCCGAAGCATAGGGTATCCCTTGCATGCGAGCTCTGTCCAAATCAGTCTTGGGAGACATCTCTTTGGAGAGAGTGAGCCCTGAGATCATGGGTAAAAACCCACGTTTGGACTCTTCCATACTAAACCTCTTTAGTATGGTGTCAATGTACCTGGATTAGGACAATCCCAATATCCTTTTAGATCTATCTCTATAGATCATAATTCCCAATATGCAGGAGGCATCACCAAGATCTTTCATTGAGAATCTTTGTGATAAGAAGAGCTTCACCGATTGCAGCATAGGAATGTCATTTCCTATCAAGAGTATGTCGTCCACGTACAATACGAGGAAGACAACCTTACTCTCTGCCACCTTCTTGTAGATACAAGGTTCATCTACGTTTTTGACGAAATCAAACTCTTTGATAACGACGTCAAAGCAGATGTTCCAACTCCGTGATGCTTGCTTCAATCCATAAATGGATTTAAGCAGCTTGCACACCTTCCCGCTACTCCCACTATCTACGAAGCCCTCTGGCTGAGTCATATACATGCACTCTTCTAAATCACCGTTTAGAAAGGCGGTCTTAACATCCATTTTCCAGATTTCGTAGTCATGATATGCAGCGATAGCATGCATGATCCGGATGGATTTAAGCATAGCCACTAGAGAAAAGGTTTCGTCATAGTCCACACCTGGTCTTTGACGAAAACCCTTTGCAACAAGTCTAGCTTTGAAAGTCTCCACTTTCCCATCTACACCAAGTTTTTTCTTGAAGATCCACTTGCTCCCAATTGTTAGTTATATGTATGCCCTAGAGGCCATTACTGTACATTGGATGTATACTGTAGTGGATGCTGGGACATATATAGGGAGGACTTTCTTGCTCGACATGATAGTATGCTATCTGGTTGAACTTTACCTTAACGTGTATACTGGGTGTCTCTCTGTTACATGTTGGTAAAGCCTCTAGGATGTGTACTTGACTACCTGGACTATGATGCGGATCATACTAGTGGGGACAGGGTAGTCCATAAGTACATCCTTCAAAGTCCTTAGTCGTGGGTGTATCGAGACGGGGCATCGATATACCAGAGTAGACTAGCGTATACCTTCTCGACCCATACAGATGGGCAATGGATGATCCCATATCCATTGGTGTTTGACATCGTAGATCATATACGGGTGCTCAGTGGAGACTGGGTACACTGGACGGACTCGCCGAGAACTCCCAGATGGTATTATACCTTACGTCAGATGGCAGTTCTCTGGTGACACTGGTACAGAGTAGTCTGTTGACCCGAGATCGTCATAGAGTCTTGTGTGGTTCCCACTGTGCTTTGATTTCCATCTTACCACGTCCAAGAGGGCGTGCAAAATGGTGGTTTTTGGGTACAGTCCCGAGTCACATGGAGGCAATGAGCGATAGGAGGGGATTCGTCTCTCCCGGTATAGGGAGTTGATGTTGCGCTGTGTTCGATTGGCTATAACCGGAAATCCCTGGCCAGGGTTGCTGAGATTTACTGGTAAGTGTTACCAGTAGTTTCTCGAATTGTTATAGACCTCATATCGACGCTACTTATCGAGCTATTGGGGTCTGATGTTTACCACCCCTAGGCAAGATAAGCAACATATCAGACGATCAGACCGGACTGTACGGTAAGTGTTACTGGTTGGATTCACAGGAGTGTGAGCGGGCTTGCTCGTCGATCTTCTGATCGCTCAATACCCGGATGGCCGTTACGTTTAGCAGACCGCTTGCGGCTTGTGGGTGCTTGATATGATCATCATCCGCTGCCGGCGTATTGACGAGTCTTTAGAGTCCTACACAGAGGTTTCCTGGCTCAAGCGAAACGAAATAGGAGCGCATATGAGATATGTGCGGGACCGAGAATAATGCGTGTATGTGATACCGTATTTCATTCTCGCGATGAATGTATCGAATGGTTGTATGCGATATAACCTAGTTATCGAATCAAGGATTGATTCGATAAGCCGATACATTGGATACTAGTCGGTTATGTGCGACATGACCGGATCATTGAATCAAGTGTTGATTTGATGATTTAATGCATAATTATATATTTGATATATTACTTTGCATTAACTAGTATTGGTTCACTTTAAATTGATTTTCTCACTCGCTTGTGCACATTGTATATGTGATATATTTTTTGTGCACTTGATTGTATCATGTTTGATGATACATGATTGTGTAAAGAGTTAAACCTTAGTTAAGTAAATGGTTAGGGTTTTTATATATTTATTCTTTCATTTATCTTTTAATTTGGATTAAAAGAAATGAGAAAAGAAAAACAAAAGGGTTGCTTTCAACATGAAGCTTGTTGAAGCTTCATGAAGCTTTGACCAAAGTGACTCTTTTGTCTTCATCTCCTAAACCCTAACCATTCATTTAACCTAAGTTAATTCTCTACACTTTACCATGGTTAAAATTATGATAAGAATTCATTTTCTTTCCTATTTTGAAAAAACTTATCATAACATTATCTTCTTCTTCTTCTTCTTCTTCTTCAAGATGAAGAAGCTTGACTTCATCAATGGTGGATTGATGAAATGAGTGAGAAATCCAATTCTAAAGTGAACCCACTTCCTATTTCTTCATCCTCTACCTCTTGCCAAGTAGTAGAGTGTGTTTTCTTCACAAGTTTCATGACTTGGTGAAGTGGGAGCTTGATCTAGTGATGCCTCGACGTAGATCATCTTCGGCATCGGCATCGACATCGACGACCTAGCCCACCCATTTCTCCGACGAAGCCGACGCAAGAGTCCGGGATCCGATTTGGACAGCGGAGGGACATCATTGCGGAGCTATGGAGGTGGAGCACCGGATCTACAAAGGTTGTATTTCCGTTTTTGTAGTTAATTTGTTAACTAGTTGCTTTATCGCCTAAATTTCTAGCCAACGATCCGTAGTCGGGTTTCTCGGCACCTCTAATTTTTGAAATTGGCATGGTTGATGCCTTGTGAGACCTCTTGAGAGTGCCTAGGGACCCTGCAGTGGTATCAGAGCCTAGCTAGAGCCTTAGGCGATGCGTAGACGAAATTTGAAACCCGAACAAACCCCGAAACCCTAATCTGACATGCTCTCTGGACTTTTTCTAAAAACTGGGATTTTTCCAGATTAAAAATGCTTAAAAAATTTAGCAGGGAATTATAAGAATTATGGCACAAAAATTTTCTCATGATCCCTCTAATGTGCGGCGGAACCGCGGCATAAGCCTAGCTTATGCGGCGGTTCCGCGGCAAGTTGATGAGATCATCATTCAATGTTTGCACAGTAACTCCTATTTTATTATGCTGGATTTTCTGAGAATTTTTAATATTTATTCAAGAGTTGAATTTTCTGGGGTTGTTTTGGGGATTCGGTGTTTCGATAGGAGTATCAGACTTTGTCTATGTGGCTTTCCGGATAATTTTTGAATATGTTAAAAAGTTTGACCGGATATAAATACCCAATTTTTCCCCTGTCGGGAAATTTCCAAGTGTTGGATTTTTCCGTAGTTTAACGACGTTCTAAGTAGTGCAAGTAACGCGATGGTCCCTCTAGAAGACAACAAACTTTAACTCGATTATGTGACCGTCTTGAACCGCCCTTTGAACCTTTGGGTTTGGGACAGTACGGCGTGCCACATGTGAGGCGTTGGCTTGACCCTTCTACGGCTGGACCGTTGGTACTGAGGCACGAACTGAATGTTGTTAGACTTATTTCATGTGTTGATCTATATCGGGAAAACTTGGGTGTTCGATTGTTCGATCGGAAAGTTTAACATTTTCTAATTATCTGGAATGGGATACAATAATTGGAATTCACAAAAGTTATGAGATAACTGAATGAATGTTGTAAATCTAGCAATTTAGTCTCACTTGATCGGTTGCCACGGAGTTTTGATGTGATCAAAAGTCCGTCGCAATCACGTAGCTTACGCGGATACTCGCCGGGTAAACTTAATAGACAGCCTCACTCCATAGCCCCAACCAAGTGACTGTAGGAGAACCCCGTCGCCGAAAGCATCCGTTCGGGTGCTCGCGGTAGCGGTGTTCCGCCTTGGTGCACTTCGTCGACGGTATCGAGGGGTGCGGCCGTCTACTAAAGTTTGCGACGAGCATTCGATCAAGATGTCGGGAATCCTATTGAATTGCCCGACTTGATATTGAAAAGTGTTTTTGATGGTGAGTCTAAAATGCGGGGTTTATAATTGTTAGGCATGCGATGTCTAAAGAATTCATTTGGCTAGGCATGCGATGTCTAAAGAGTTTGCGGATTCCAACTGTTGTAGTTTTACACTTTCTTTTCTGTGACCGTAAGTGTAATATGTGATATCGCCGGTTTCGTTGCTATATGTCAACGACAATTGGGATACGCATGTTTACTTACATTGATGACATGTGATGTTATGTGTTGCTGGATATGTTATATTGGATCGTCGTGTTTGAATAGCCGGGGGTTTTTATGTGAGATGAGTGTTTTTCATTTTCATTCATGTAAAAACTTGTATGTAATATTCTTTTATTGGGACACTTCCAGGTTGCGGAAGTTGTCACCGTTTGTATATTATTTACTTTTCCGCACTAGGATAGACCCAAGGAGGATGGCACAAGTAACCGGGTTCTGGAGTCCAGTGGGAGACCAACTCGAGGAGTCGAGTCCGGGTCTCCTAACTCTAGAATTGGTAGGGTTGCTTGCCGCTCTCGTAGGGGTCTAGGGATGTGGGTTTGGCTATTCATCACGACCGTGGAATCCGTGTTTTATACTGGCTCGTATTAAAAACACGGACGTCCTAGTATATCCAATATTTCATATGATTCTTCTGCTGCGATATCTGTGATATGATCATGTGATGTTCTGTGATGGATACTTTATATAGTATATATGATATATTATATAGGCGTTACGTATGTTTTACACCCGCGCTAGCCCTGTCCCGCTCTGCCGTTAGTTACCTAACCTAACGGTGCACGAGGGGACATCGAGGCGAATGCGGATGGCACAAGTGTACGTCGTATTTATCTGTGATGTTTAGGTACTTAAATGATGGGACTTCATTAATGTGATTAATGAAAGTAAAAGAAACCTAAGATGTTGTAGAATTGAATTTCAAAATAAAACAGGTAGCTACAGTTCTTGCTTTGCATAGCGGTATATGAGATAAATCCTGCACCTTATTCGATGAGGAAAGGACCGAGATCCCTTCACCGGGAGTGACTCCTTTAACAATAACTGGCAGATGCTACACACTCGGTTTGTCTTTTGATTGCTTTTTAGATGTTTTGCTTTGCACAGTGATATATATGATATATCCCGCACCTCAGTCGACGAGGAAAGGACCGACGATCCCTTCACCGGGAGTGACTCCTTTAGCAAAACTAGAAAAGCCTCAAAAGCACTCCATTTTTAAAATCATTTGATTCTACAACGATATCAAGTTCATTACGCAATTGGTTTTCAGAAAAACCTGTCGTAGCCCTCCGTCATTTCAGATAAATCCTGTTTAGTATTCGTGCTGCTTTTGTTGACCTTGTCAAGGCGCAGTGTGCGGTAGCTAACCAGTATTTATCTGCTTATGCATATGATGCAGATTGGGTTAGGATAGTCGTGCGGCCTTGTTGACCTTGTCAAGGGTCGTGCGGGTGGGTTTGATTCAATCAAGAAATGACGGGCTGAACTTGACTTGCGGTCTATGGTTTGTTGACCTTGTCAAGGTCATAGATCGTTCGGGGCAAAATATTATCGGGAATTTCAAGTGTTGAAATTTGCAATGAGATTGCATACCTTCTATGAGATAGTTGGATCCCGATACCCACTGCGAGTAATTGTTACTCCTGGGAGAGTTTTACACATTACAATTAGCCGATCAAGTAGGTGTCTAGAAAGGTGTCAACGGGGTTACGCCTCTGGGAAAACGGGGTTACGCCTCTGGGAAAACGAGGTTTATATTAATTAGGTTCGTGCGAAAGCACGGGGGACCTCCCTCAAAGTACCGACTCTGGCCTGGCTGAAAGATTGGCGAACTTGTAGTGTGTAACTAATCCCGGCTAGTCTTTCCTTTTAGGGTTTGAAGGAAGATTTGATAAAAACAGTGGGAGCCATCCTGATTAGATAAAATAATAACCAATCTATTCTTGCAAGAGCGCACGCTGAGTGTTTTCTTCTCTCTCTCTCCAGGTAGCGACCATGTTACGCCTTAATCAAGATAATAATACGGATTATTGACCGAACCCGCTTGTTATACTGAGCTGGGGAACGTTGGTCCCGCTCCAACTTATAATTGTTATAAGACAGAGCAGGAAATTGGGGATTACCAGAATTCCCGTGCCGCCCAAACGAAGAGAGTGCATGCTGATGCATCATCTTTGGGTGTGTTCGTTACAGAGAACTGTTTCTCAATATCCTTTACGTCCTGAGTATGTGATACCAGATCAGGATCCCAGATATGTAATCTGTTACATAGGGCTACAGAAAGGTAGAGGACTGAGAACGGGTGATAAGTTTCATGAGGCAGAAAATGGGGCAAGAGTTGCAGCCAAGTCTGTTGGTCACTGTCACCCTGTATTCCAAATACATTGATTCTGAACGAATGTTATTAGATACCGAACCTGATATACAAAATCATATCTATCTCTTTATTAGTAATGAAATGATAAAATTTTGTATTGTTGGATAATGTTTTGAACATTTCCTATATCAAAAGTTGATCAGATCAGGCACGTTATCTAAAAGCGTTGAGGTTCTAAATCAAACTACAGTTCTTTAGTATACTGAACACACACAAGAGGAAGAGTTCAGAAATGAACGAATCCTTCTTGAGGCATTGTAGACTAGGTCATATCAATGCGATTCGACTGGCTCAAGTTACATTTTAGATGCATATTTAAATCAGTTTGAATTTACATCTTGTGAAACTTGCCAGTCATGTCACAGAGATAAGATGACCATAGCTCCGTTTACTGGAAACAGAGAAAGAGTTAGTGAACTCTTGGGATGATACATGTTGATGTATGTAGGTCCCCTGTCTACACTTGCCAAGACCGGTTCTTGATACTTCATTACATTCTCTGATGATTTTTCGAGATTCAGACCTATGTTCCTGTTGAAACATGAGTCCGAACCTTTTGAGATATTCACAGAATATAAGTTAGAAGTAGAGAACCAAATACGGGTATAAGTATTATGTCCTATGATGAGATCAGGGAGGAGAATACTTGTGCATGGAATTCGTGGACTATTCTAAAGGAGAATGAGATTCTCTCTCAGCATTACTCCTCTGTATACACCATAGCACGATGGTATATCGGGGTGGAGCAATTACACCCTATGTGATAAGGTGTGCTCTATGATGAGTACTACTGAGTTACCTATTTCCTTTTGGGTGTTATGCGCTTGAGAAGCTGCATATCTATTGAATACGGTTCCAATCAAATCAAGTTGCCTACCACTTCATATGTGATATGGAAAAGGAAGAGCCCATATCTTAAGTTCCTTAAGATTTAGGGGTTGTCCGGCCTATGTCTGAAAAGCAAAATCCGGACAAGCTCGAGGCAAGATCTGTTATGTATAACTGGAAAGGTTCCAGCTATACAAACAACAGCAGATGATTTGGTAGAACCAAAGGATTCAGTAGATACCAACGAACCTCAGCCTCTCCGCCGATCTAGTAGGGTTTTCTCACCCACCTGAGAGATACTTCGGTTTCTCGATGACAGTGGGAGCGAGGATTGCATCATGAGATGATGACCCAACTAGCTTCGAGCTGGCCATCTAGAGTAAGACTCTGTAAGAATGGCTGGATGCTTAGCGATCTGAGATGGAATCCTTATACACCAACAAAGTATGGACTTTGGTTGCTATATCTGAAGGGTTAAATCCCCATCAGGAGCAAGTATATCTTGAGAAGATTACTTGGTGTACATGGAAAAGTTGAGACTTTCAAAGCTGGACTTGTTAAAGGTTTTCGTCATCGACCAAGCGTAGATAATGATGAAACCTTTTCCAGTACCTATGCTTAAGTCCATCCAGATCCTACTTACCACGGCTACATACCATGACTACGATATCTGGCGGTTGGGTGTCATGACTGCTTTTTTAAATGCTGTTTTAGAAGAGTGCGTCTATAAGTACACAGCCAGAGGGCTTCGTAAACAGTGGGAGCAGCGGAAACGTGTGCAAAATGCTTTATAGGATAAAGCAGGCATCGCGAAGTTGGAACGTCTGTTTTGATGAAGTAGTCAAAGAAGTTGACATCATCAAAATGGTAGATGAACCTTGTATAAACAAAAAGGTAGTAGGGAGTATGGTGACGATCCTCGTAGAGTACGTGGATGACATACTCTTGATAGGAAAGGAGTTTCCTATGCTACGCTCGGTCAATCTCCACTTATCACAAGAATTCTCCATATAGGATCAAAGTGATACCTCCTAAATCCTGGGTTTTAGATCTATGAGATAGATCTAAATGGATGTTAGGAGCCTCACTAGTTGTAGTGAGACGGTATCAATTGATCCAGGGAAGAATCACGGGAAGTGTTCCAGGGTGATAAAGACGACTGAGTGTCAGTCACAGGCATTGTCTTTACCCTCAGTAAAGGGACGGTATGTTGGAAGAGTTCCAAACTAGATACCGTGACATACTAGACGATAAAGGATGGATACATCGCTACTTAAGATGCTACCAAAGAGGCTGTTTGGGTGTATATTAGTTCATGAGATGAACTTCGTTCCGACCATTGTGAGACAATGGAGTTGTGGCTTATGCCTAGGAACGACCGTCCTATCAGTGATCCAGACATATTCTAAGGCAGTGTCACCTGATCATGGAGATAGTTGATCTTCAGGGTAATCAAGGTTAGGAGAGTAGACTCAGAGGATAACACAGCGGATCCACTCACGAAGGCCTTTTCCCAGAGAGAGACTTTTATGGGATGGTTGAGTATGAGATACTGCAACCACTTCTATCAGATGGCCCTAGTGCAAGTGGGAGATTGTTAGTTATATGTATGCACTAGAGGCCATTACTGTACATTGGATGTATACTGTAGTGGATGCTGGGACATATATAGGGAGGACTTTCTTGCTCGACATGATAGTATGCTATCTGGTTGAACTTTACCTTAACGTGTATACTGGGTGTCTCTCTGTTACATGTTGGTAAAGCCCCTAGGATGTGTACTTGACTACCTGGACTATGATGCGGATCATACTAGTGGGGACAGGGTAGTCCATAAGTACATCCTTCAAAGTCCCTAGTCGTGGGTGTATCGAGACAGGGCATCGATATACCAGAGTAGACTAGCGTATACCTTCTCGACCCATACAGATGGGCGATGGATGATCCCATATCCATTGGTGTTTGACATCGTAGATGATATACGGGTGCTCAGTGGAGACTGGGTACACTGGAAGGACTCGCCGAGAACTCCCAGATGGTATTATACCTTACGTCAGATGGCAGTTCTCTGGTGACACTGGTACAGAGTAGTCTGTTGACCGAGATCGTCATAGAGTCTTGTGTAGTTCCCACTGTGCTTTGATTTCCATCTTACCACGTCCAAGAGGGCGTGCAAAATGGTGGTTTTTGGGTACAGTCCCGAGTCACATGGAGGCAATGAGCGATAGGAGGGGATTCGTCTCTCCCGGTATAGGGAGTTGATGTTGCACTGTGTTCGATTGGCTATAACCGGAAATCCCTGGCCAGGGTTGCTGAGATTTACTGGTAAGTGTTACCAGTAGTTTCTCGAATTGTTATAGACCTCATATCGACGCGACTTATCGAGCTATTGGGGTCTGACGTTTACCACCCCTAGGCAAGATAAGCGACATATCAGACGATCAGACCGGACTGTATGGTAAGTGTTACTGGTTGGATTCACAGGTGTGTGAGCGGGCTTGCTCGTCGATCTTCTAATAGCTCAATACCCGGGTGGCCGTTACGTTTAGCAGACCGCTTGCGGCTTGTGGGTGCTTGATATGATCATCATCCGCTGCCGGCGTATTGACGAGTCTTTAGAGTCCTACACAGAGGTTTCCTGGCTCAAGAGAAACGAAATAGGAGCGCATATGAGATATGTGCGGGACCGAGAATAATGCGTGTATGTGATACCGTATTTCATTCTCGCGATGAATGTATCGAATGGTTGTATGCGATATAACCTAGTTATCGAATCAAGGATTGATTCGATAAGCCGATACATTAGATACTAGTCGGTTATGTGCGACATGACCGGATCATTGAATCAAGTGTTGATTTGATGATTTAATGCATAATTATATATTTGATATATTACTTTGCATTAACTAGTATTGGTTCACTTTAAATTGATTTTCTCACTCGCTTGTGCACATTGTATATGTGATATATTTTTTGTGCACTTGATTGTATCATGTTTGATGATACATGATTGTGTAAAGAGTTAAACCTTAGTTAAGTAAATGGTTAGGGTTTTTATATATTTATTCTTTCATTTATCTTTTAATTTGGATTAAAAGAAATGAGAAAAGAAAAACAAAAGGGTTGCTTTCAACATGAAGCTTGTTGAAGCTTCATGAAGCTTTGACCAAAGTGACTCTTTTGTCTTCATCTCCTAAACCCTAACCATTCATTTAACCTAAGTTAATTCTCTACACTTTACCATGGTTAAAATTATGATAAGAATTCATTTTCTTTTCTATTTTGAAAAAACTTATCTTAACATTATCTTCTTCTTCTTCTTGTTCTTCAAGATGAAGAAGCTTGACTTCATCAATGGTGGATTGATGAAATGAGTGAGAAATCCAATTCTAAAGTGAACCCACTTCCTATTTCTTCATCCTCTACCTCTTACCAAGTAGTAGAGTGTGTTTTCTTCACAAGTTTCATGACTTGGTGAAGTGGGAGCTTGATCTAGTGATGCCTCGACGTAGATCATCTTCGGCATCGACATCGACGACCTAGCCCACCCATTTCTCCGACGAAGCCGACGCAAGAGTCCGGGATCCGATTTGGACAGCGGAGGGACATCATTGCGGAGCTATGGAGGTGGAGCACCGGATCTACAAAGGTTGTATTTCCGTTCTTGTAGTTAATTTGTTAACTAGTTGCTTTATCGCCTAAATTTCTAGCCAACGATCCGTAGTCGGGTTTCTCGGCACCTCTAATTTTTGAAATTGGCATGGTTGATACCTTGTGAGACCTCTTGAGAGTGCCTAGGAACCCTGCACCAATGGGTTTTACCCCTTTAGGAGCAACTTCCAAAGTCCACACTTTATTGGTGTACATGGATTCCATCTCGGACCGCATTGCATCCAGCCATTTCACTGAGTCCCCACTCGTGATGGCCTGCTCGAAGCTAGTTGGGTCATCATCAACCATGATGCAATCCTCGCTCCCACCATCCATGAGAAAACCGTAGTATCTCTCAGGTGGGTGAGGAACCCTACTAGATCGGCGGAGAGGCTGAGGTTCGTTGGGAACTACCGAATCCTCTGGTTCCACTAAATCTTCAGTTGCAGTTTGTGTATCTGGAACCTCTTCCAGCTCTACCACTTTGCCACTAATTTCTTTAGCAAGAAATTCCTTTTCCAAAAAGGTGGCATAATGAGAAACAAACACTTTTTGTTCTTCAGCGTGGTAGAAAAAATATCCTTAGGAATTCTTAGGATATCCCATAAACTTGCAAAGAACTGACCGTGCCTCGAGTTTGTCTGGATTTTGCCTTTTGACATAGGCCGGAGAACCCCATATCTTAACTCGTTTAAAATATGGTCTATTCCCACTCCATATCTCATATGGTGTGGTAGGTACAGATTTAGACGGAACTTGATTCAATAGGTATGCTGCTGTCCCAAGCGCATAACCCCAGAAGGAAATTGGTAACTCAGCTGTACTCATCATCGAGCGCACCATATCTAATAGGGTGTGATTCCTCCGTTCCGATACACCATTGTGCTGTGGTGTATATGGAGGAGTCAGCTGAGAGAGAATCCCATTCTCTTTTAGGAAGTCCAGGAATTCATTGCTCAAGTATTACCTTCTCGATCAGATCGTAGGATTTTAATACTTTTTCCGGTTTGGTTCTCGACTTTTTGTTTATATTTTCTAAATTTCTCAAAAGCTTCTGATTTGTGTTTCATCAGGAACACATATCCGAATCTAGAGAGATCGTCAGTGAATGTAATGAAGTATGAAGAACCATCCCTGGCATGTGTAGATATGGGACCGCATACATCACTATGTATCAGTCCCAAGAGTTCGGTAACTCTTTCTCCGTGTCCCGTAAATGGAGTTTTGGTCATCTTGCCTTTGAAACATGACTGGCAAGTGTCATAAGATGAAAATTCAAACTGTTTCAAATATCCATCTTTATGCAACTTAGCGAGTCGTGTCGCATTGATGTGACCCAGTCTACAATGCCATAAGAAGGATTCATTCAGTTCTGAACTCTTCCTCTTGTGTGTGTTTGTTATGCTCAGAACTGTTGATTGATTTAGAACATAAATGCCATTGCACATCGTGCCTGATCCGACCAACTTTTGGTTTAGGAAAATATTCATAACATTATCCTGTAATACAAAATTATATCCCTCTTTACTCAACAAAGAAACCGATATAATGTTGCATATCAGGTTCGGCATGTAATAGCATTCGTTCAGAATCAATGTATTACCAGTTGGCAATACAAGGTGATATTCCCCGACGGTTTTAGCTGCAACAATTGCACCATTTCCAACCTTTATGTCTTTATCACCTTCTCCAAGTTCTCTACCTTTCCTAAGCCCATGTAACTGATTACATATATGGGATCCTGACCTGGTATCTAATACCCAGGACGTAGAGGAAATGGAGAAACAGTTCTCTGTAACGAACACACCCGAAGAAAATGCATCAACATGTACTTTCTTCATTCAGGTGGCATGAGAATCCTGGTATTCCCCTATATCCTGTTCAGTCTTATAACTCTTATAAGAAAGAACGGAACCAACGTTCCCCAGCACAGTATAACATGCGGGTTCGATCAATACATCCATATTATTATCTTTATTAAGGCATGATATGGTCGCTACCTGTGGAGAGAGAGAAGAAAACACTTTAGCGTATGCTCTTGCAAGATCAGATTGGTTATTATCTTATCTAATCAGGATGGCTCCCACTGTTTTTTATCAAATCTTCCTTCAAACCCTAAAAGGAAACACTAGCCGGGATTAATTACACCCTACAACTTCGCCAATCTTTCAGCTAGGCCAGTGTCGGTACTTTGAGGGAGGTTCCCCGTGCTTTCGCACGGACCTAATTAAAGTAAACCTCGTTTTCCCAGAGGCGTAACCCTGTTGACACCTTTCTAGACACCTACATGATTGGCTAATTGTCCTGTGTAAAACTCTTCCAGGAGTAACACTTACTCGCAGTAGGTATCGGGATCCAACTATCTCATAGAAGGTATGCAATCTCATTGCAAATTTCAACACTTGAAATTCCCGATAATATTTTGCCCCTAGCAATTTATGACCTTAACATAGTCAACAAATCATAATTGCTAGTTAAGTTCAACCCGTCATTTCCCGATTGAATTAAACCCACCTGCACGACCCTTAACATAGTCAACAAAGTCGTACAACTACCCTAATCCAATCATATCTCGTGTTTTAGCAGATAAGTACTAATTAGCTACCGCACACTACGCCTTAACATAGTCAACAAACGTAGCACGAATACTAACTAGTCTTTATCTTAAATGACGGAGGGCTACGCAGGTTTTTCAGAAAACCATGAGCGTAATGAACTTGATATCGTCGTAGAATCATGTGAAATTTTGAAATGGAGTGTTTTTTAGGCTTTCATTAGTTTTGCTAAAGATGTCACTCCCGGTGAAGGGATCTCGGCTATTTCCTCATCGAATAAGATGCAGGACATATCATATATATCACTGTGCAAAGCTAAACTCTAAAAGCAATCAAAAGACAAACCGAGTTTTGTAGCATCTGCCAGTTTCGCTAAAGGGGTCACTCCCGGTGAAGGGATCTCGGCTCTTTCCTCATCGAATAAGGTGCAGGGTATATCATATATACCGCTATACAAAGCAAAACTGTAGCTACCCTTTTTATAAAGTTTTGATTCTACAACATCTTTTAGGTTTTTTGCTTTCATTAATCACATTAATGAAGTCCTATCATATAAGTCACCTAAACATCACAGATAAATACGACGTACACTTATGCCATCCGCATTCGCCTCGACGTCCCCTCGTGCACCGTTAGGTTAGGTAACTAACGGCAGAGTAGGGCAGGGCTAGTGCGGGTGTAAAACATAAGTAACGTCTATATAATATATCATATATACTATATACAGTATTTATCACAGAACATCAAATGATCACATCACAGATATCGCAGCAGAAGAAACATATGAAACATTGGATATACTAGGACATCCATGTTTTATTTTGAGCCTCTATAAAACACGGATTCCACGGTCGCGATGAATAGCCAAACCCACACCCCTAGACCCCTACGAGAGCGGTAAGCAACCCTTCCAATTCTAGGGTTAGGAGACCCGGACTCGACTCCTCGAGTTGGTCTCCCACTGGACCCTAGAACCCGGTTACTTGTGCTCCCCTCCTTGGGTCTATCCTAGTGCGGAAAAGTAAATAATATACAAATGGTGACATCAACCTCGACCCGGAAGTGCCCCAATAAAAGAATATTACATACATTTAATTTACATGAATGAAAATAAAAACTCTCATCTCACATAAAACCCCCCGGCTATTCAGAACGCGACGATCCAATATGACATATCCAGCAACACATAACATCACATGTCATTAACGTAAGTAAATATGCGCATCCCAATTATCGTTGACATATAGCAACGAAACCGGCGATATCAAATATTACACTTACGGTCACAGAAAAGAAAGTGTAAAACTACAACATTTGGAATCCACAATCTCTTTAGACATCCTAAATCCGAAATATCACATATTTCGCATTTCATGCCTAACTGTATGAACTCCAAATATTGTATCACATTCCAGATAAATAGAGAGTATTAAACTTTCCGAACAGATAATCAAATACCCAAGATTTCCTAAATAGCTCAACACTTGAGCGGAGTTCAAAAATTCCAGAATACGTAACAGTAGCAACGGTCCAGCCAAAGAAGGGTCAAGCCAACGCCTCACATGTGGCACACCGTACTGCCCCAAACCCTAAGGTTCAAAGGGCAGTTCAAGACGGTCACATAATCGAGTTAAGGTTTGTTGTCTTCTAGAAGGTCCATCGCATCACATGCACGTTTTTCCGAAAGATTTAAACCCGAGAAAAATTCAACACTTGAATGTTTTTCGTGCCAGGAAAAATTGAGTTAATGATATCCGTTCGAACCTTTTAATACTTTCTAAATTATCCGGAATAACATAACAAAATTAAATTCTCCGATCGAATCGATGGTTACAAAATGAACCCCTAAAAACTCAACACTTGAGTCAGTTTAAAAATACCCATAAAATAGAACAATCAGATACAAGAATTACTGTGCAAACCAACTGTCAAAGTCTCACTGTACGGCCGCGGTTCCGCGGCACAACCAGGGTATTGCCGCGGAACTGCGGCGGTCCGTACATATTACGTGACCAATTTTGCTCCGTAATTCTTAGAAATCCCTGCTGTATTTTTTAAGTATTTTTAATTCTGAAAAGTGTAGAGAGGGGTTGATTTCGACGTTTTCGGGTTCGTTCGGAGTTTTAACTTCGTTAACACATCGCCTAATGCTCTAGCTAGGCTCTGATACCACTGTAGGGTTACTAGGCACACTAACAAGGCTCTACAAGACATCGATCATGCCAAAATTAAATTTTTATTTGCCGAATAACCCTAAGCAAGATCGTATACTAAAGTTTAGGCGAATCAATTAGCAAGTAAACAACTTTACTCTAAAGGGAATACGAAATACAACCTTTGTAGATCGGTCCTTCACTTCTAAAGCTCCTTGATAAAGTCCCTTCGCTGCGATCGTGGTTCTCCCGGATCCATGCATGGCTTCACGAGACAAAAGGTGCGACCTTCCTTGAAATCTCCGAGGCCGAAGATGATCTACGTCAAGGGAATTCGGACTCAAGCTCCTACTTCACTAACTAGAGAATTAGTGAAGCAAACACCCTATACTAAAGTGCTAATCTAGTAGAGGATGGAGAAATAGGAAGTGGGTTGTCTTTGGATTTTTGTTTCTCACAATCTATCTCACTTTTTCAAAACCCTAGCAAGCTTTTTCTCTTGCTCAATGAAGAAGAAGATGATGAACTAAAGAAAAGAAAATGAGGATAATGATTAAGTGAGAATGCTAACCATGGTGAGTGAGTATCATATACTAACTCATGGTGGGACATAACCATGGCTAAGTCAAGTTGGTTAGGTTAATAAAAATCTAAAGAAAAACAAATTAAGTGGACTTTGTCAAAGCATCCAAAAGCTTCTACAAGCTTCATGCTTATGACATAAGCTTCACTAATTTGTAATTACTTTAAATAAATATTAACCACCATCCAAAATAGTATGGTGTATGTCTTGAACATAAACACTTTTAATATATATATCACATATATATATGCTCAAGTGTTCTTGTGAGAAAAACCCTAAAGTTAACAAGTGTTAGCAAGTGTAAATTAGTATATCTAATATACAATTATACACTTAATTATTAAATCAACACTTGACTTAATAATCCGGTCATATCTCATATAACCGGCTAACATCCATTGTATCGACTTATCGAATCAACACTCGATTCAATAACCCGGCTATATCATATATAGCCGACCGATACAAAAAGTCGCGAGAATAGAATACGGTATCACATACACGCATTTATTCTCGGTCTCGCACATATCACATATGCGCTCCAATTTCGTTTTGCCTGAGCCAGTAAAATCTCTGTGTAGGACTCTAAAAGCTCGTCAATACGCCGGCCGTAGGTGATGATCACATCAAGCACCCACAAGCCGTCAGCGGTACTAGCTGGACGTAACGGCCACCCGGGTATTGAGCGATCAGAAGATCAGCAAGCATGCCCGCTCTAACTCCTGTAAAAGCCTGTCGGTAACACTTCCCGTACAGTCCGGTCTCCTCGTCTGATATGTCGCATATCAAGTCTAGGGGTGGTAAACGTCAGACCCCAATAACCGATAAGTCGTGCCGATGTGAGGCTCATAACGGGTCGAGAAACTACTGGTAACACTTACCAGTAAATCTCTAATCAGCCCTGGCCAGGGACTTCCCTGTTACAGCCAATCGAGCACAGCGCAACATCAACCCCCAATACCGGGAGAGACGAAACCCCTCCTATCGCTCATTGCCTCCATATGACTCGGGACTGTACCCAAAAACCACCGTTTTGCATGCCCTCATGGACGTGGTAAGGTGGAAATCAAAGCACAGTGGGAATCACACAAGACTCTATGACGATCTCGGGTCTACAGACTAACCTGCACAAGTGTCACCAGAGAACTGCCATCTGACGTAAGGTATAATACCATCTGGGAGTTCTCGGCGAGTCCGTCCAGTGTACCCAGTCTCCACTGAGCACCCGAATACCATCTCTGATGTCAAACACCAATGGATATGGGATCATCCATCGCCCATCTCATAGGTCGAGAAGCGTATACGCTAGTCTACTCTGGTATATCGATGCCCTGTCTCGATACACCCTCGACTAGGGACCTTGAAGGATGTACTTATGGACTACCATGTCCCCACTAGTATGATCCGCATCATAGTCCAGGTAGTCAAGTACACATCCTAAGGGCTTTATCAACATGTAGCCATCAGACAGTATAAAGAGACAAGTATACATGTTAAGATAAAGAGCAACCAGATAGCATACTATCATATCGAGCAAGAAAGTCCTCTCTATATATGTCCAAGCATCCAATATAATATACATCATCTGTACAATACTGGCCTCTAGGGCATACATATAACTAACAACTAGCACATGTATATTTAATGCAATAAGAATAACATGATCGTAGCATAGAGTACATTATCAGCTAAAAGCTATAAGGTATACGTGTCTACAATATATCCGAGTCAGTGAATCCATCAATCGGCATCTAGCCTCACAACATCACGTACGGTACAATCCATCGTACGACATCCTCTAATCAAGGGTATGGATAAATCAAAAAGTAAAACTCATCGCGTACGGTAATCTATCATACGGCAGCATTAAACAAAATTAGGGATTCTATCAACCTATACAACATCGGAGGTATGGATCTAAGTCTCGTACGGCGTATCACTCAATATGCAAAATATTATCCATAAAAATATACCTATCTCTCAGGTCACATCCATGTCAAACTCGTATCAGGAGACCTACAAAGGTATCAACAATCTCATATCGACTCGAATACATATAACGACATATCACACTAAGTCATCATATCATATCGTATACTCGTTCATCACATTAATATCTCACATCACATTATATAAACGTCACACTTGTTCTCTTCCAACTCGTAGCCATCATGATTCACTTATCATTTCATATTCTCATAGGTCAATATGTCCATTAGCATCAACTTCTATCATATTATCGTTTGTAAATCCTACAATCATGTCCATCGCATATCATTTATCAGAATATAATAATCAAACGATCTTTCATATCAAAGTTTGCAGGGTGCTATACGCCATCAACCGGACATCCCTCGTAAATATAAATCTACTCACCTGCTAAACTCCTCGCTTAGCCATAGTCGATGTGCTTCGTCGTCGCGGAATCCACGCGAAGGTACCTACAATCAATATGAAATCACAAAGTTATTAACATCAAGTTCCGAAATCCAATACGGCACGCGGTGCACTCATAGGTTAGAACTTATAGCCTATACATGCAAAACAATCAAGCAACCCTTATCGCTGATGTTTAAATATCCAATGACCAAATACCATATCAAGTCTCAAAAACCAAGTATCCCAATACCGGTAAACATAGCTAAAACCCTCACTAGAGTCGCTATTCATGAAAACCGCCAAGCCTAAAACCCCAACGTACCAGTAACCCTATACTAGTAAACTGTAAAAGTGTTTTAAGAAATTATATCAATCGATCCGTGTCCTTCGGTCTTCAATCTCAGTCCTTAGAATGTTGCGGCTGCCTCGACGAAGTTCGCTCTCTGGTTATGCTCGTCAAAGAGGATGCACGTCAAGGATTCTTAATACGGGCTCCTGCCTCAAAACCGAGGCAACTCGGACATCAAGTTTGCTAGCCGAGATGTCCAAGGAAGGAGTAGAGAGAGAGTAGAATACTTTGTCTCAAGGCATGCAAGCATTTGGGTGGAGGTAAATGAAGTTGCCACGGATGGAATTAGAATGCGAGCACATCAAGAAAACTTGTGAAGCCAACGGAAGAAATGGGGCTCGGCCATCATTTTTTGTTCTCTGGGGATTGCTTTCAAGTGGTGAGTTTTATGTAAATTAATCCTACAAAAACAAAGCCAGCACACTCCAAAATGTGCACACCATAAGTGGGGCCGGCCAAAACAAAGCATGTTTGGAATTGAAATGTGGGGGGGGGGTGACCACAAGAATGCAAGTGGTGACCATAGCCCAAAAATCCATTACAAATATCTTTCATAATATCCTAAGCTTGACAAAAAGGAATTAATGAACAAGTGAGTCACAAATTAAAACCATGCCTCATTAAAGCTCACAACAATGACTCACCCACATCCAAAACAAGAGAAGCCCACTCCTCATCAAGGAAGGTTCGGCCATGATAAAATGAAGAAGGAAATGGCCAAAAATGAATGCACAAACATTAACTAATTAATTTATATTTATACTATTTTACGAAAACCCCAAATTCGCAAATCGGTAGTTTTTGCAAAATATATTATTTTAATATTAAATTCCAAAAATAATATTTTATATTTTCTGAAATGTTACAATACATGCAACATGCACATCATCAGTAATGGTGCATGTGTCCTAGCAGATGAAGTCGTAAAATAACAGGTACATGAAACATAGTATATATGTCGTAAATGAAAACAGTACGAGTGTATGCGTAAATAAGAAATCGTAGCGCGAGCGTAAACAGAATAAAGAAAACGTAAACACGAATAGTATAAAACACGTAATTACGTATGAGCCATACAGTTATAGTTTAAAATAGTACGAATCGTTGTTTTTGAAAATAGGGGCTACGATGTTTTTGAAAAAAGATACCATTTGAAAATCCGTAGCGTCCCTTGAAATTATCATTAAAAGTGCATAACGATTCGTTAGTTTTGAAAATAGGTATGGTTCTAAATATATCATAATATATCATAATATCTACTTAAGTGATTTAAAAACAATATATCTCGAGTCGATAAATACATAAGTCGGTGATCCATCCTCATCATATCATGTATGGTATAATCCATTGTAAGATATCATAAAATTAAATAGTACGGATCTATTATCACGTATATCATATCATGTACGGTATAATCCATCGTACAATATCATCAAATAAAATAGTATAGATCTATCGTTACGTACATCATATCATATCATCTCGTCATATATCATCACATGTCATATCACCTCGTATCGCATTATGTATATATATCGCCTTATATCATCATATCATATCGAATCATTTCATCATATCAGATCATATTGTAAACACATGTAGTTATATATTTTCATAAGTAGATCATAAGCTAAGAACTAGTACTAGGGATATGTCATTCTACTAATATATTACTATCACCTATAATATTCTAGAAGCACTATTAACTAAGTATTCGTATCCTAAGTATATATATTCATATATAGCCTAATACTGTAACATTTCAGAAATCGTTTAGGAGAATTTTTTGTTAATCAGTAAATAATTTGGGTTTTCCGTAAAAACCAAGTTGTGATCATTTCTCAATATAGATTTGGATGCACCTAGTTTAACTAGGAAATTGCTAGTTTACGGTATTTAGTGGTCACTTGAAAATTTTAGTTCACTTAAATATTTTCCTTAATTAAAATATTGTTAAAAGCTTTTAATTATGCACTTAATTAGTGGAAATTACAATTTGGATTGGATTAATTATGCTAATATGAATCCATGCCAATCTAATCACAAGATTAAGCACTTTGCCTTGTTTCCAAAATATAATGGAAAATATCTAGATATTTTGATGGTTTAGTTAAGTTTTAATTAAAAGGTTTTGAGGTGGCATAAAGTAATGGTTATTATTAAGTTTTAATGATGTTTTTAACTTAGATATTTCCACACACATCCAAAAACAACCCCGTTTCTCCCTAGTGGCCGAACCCCCCTTGCTGCCCATTCTTTTTCTTCACCCCATTTCCACTTCTTCGAGCTTCAAAAATTCATCACAAATCATCAAATAATCCCACAAACTCCAAATTAAATCCCTACGCATTATTCTTTAGCCTAAATCTAGCTTGGATCAAGATGAAAGTTAGTGTTTTGGAGGATATTTTGAAAGTCAATTTGCAAGTTTGATAGCAAGTTTGTGAGGTATAAATCCTAACCCTAAGTTTTAGTTGTTGTTTAAATACTTTAATTTAGCTTATGAGGTGTTTAAATATGGTGTTAATTAGCAAGTTGTGAAATTAGGGTTTTCATTAATTATTTATAGTTTTTGTGTAGGTTAACATGTTTACATGGAAAATCTAACCTAGTTGTGAAATTGTAATTTGTTATTTTCTAATTGTCCAAACTAAGCTTGACAGGTCGCATGGTTTTGCGACAGGGTTCAGTCACATCCGTGCACTTGTGCACGTTTAGTGTCTGGACAGTTAACACAAGTGGGCTTTGGTTTAAGCCAGATCCTAGTGTACGTTTTGGGATTGGATTTATCCAGTGTGCATCCGTGTTCCTTGGAACGCGGATGCGGGTGTGTATGCACAGTTGACGGAGAGACAGAGGCAGAGGATTCTCGTTAGGGTTGTTGACCGTTGACTGTTGACCGTTGACTGTTGACTATTGACCTTTTGCTCAACCCTAATGAGAATATGATATATGATTAACAATAATATTAATTAAGTATTGAGGTGACATGGTTGTTGAGGGGTTGACTTTGTTGACTTGTTGACTTTGTTGACCGGTTGACTAGGTTGGACTAGTTGACCATCATGATGACAATGGCTATTATTTCATGGCAAAGACTTTTTTACTTGCTTGTTTCTCTTGTGAGAAATGAGTGCATGAAATGATATGGCTATTGTAGCTTAAACCATTTACACAATACTTGATTACTATTTTGTGATGATGGTTTTGGATTATGAGAGCCAAGAGAGAAAAGTCTTCTATCATTCTATCATTCTCATTCTCTCTCTTGTTCTTGAGCTCTCATCTTCTTCCTCTTGCTCTCCCTCTCTTAGTCTATGGTTCACTTGTCTCATGTGTTGAGAACCAAGAACCATAGAGAAAATCCCAACACACTCTTCTCTACTCACTCTAGTTCACAAGGTTTGGCAAACTAAGTGAACTAGTTTCTTCAAAGATCGAAGAAGAAGCCAAAGGTAGAAGCTTTCGAGGTGGATCTATCTTCGGCGCAAGGAGACGACGGAGTGAAGCCGATCCGGACAACCATCGAGACTTGAAGACGAAGGAGATCAAGAAAGAAAGGTATAACCCCCTAACCGAGTAGTTAACAACTCCTAGTTAGCTTGTTAGTTAGATGTTTAACAAAGATCCGGTTTTGAGTCCATGTTACCCCCTCTAGAAAATTGTTTTTCACCAAATTCCGCATGCCCGAAAGTACCGGGAGAGGTAGCATGGACTTACAGTGGTATCAGAGCCTAGTTAAACTCTATCTAACATGTTAGCAAAGTAATTAGAAATTCGATCGGAGAAAAAGTCACGAAATACACCCGAAATTCAAAGTTGCTGTCGATTTTTAAAGTTCTGTAAAAGTAATAAATCATGCTTCAAAAATCGACTCAGGGTTTTTAGAGTGTATTGTAGAAAAACGGTCCTTTGATCTCATCAAAGAGCCGCGGAAACGCGGCAATAGCTTGCAATTGCCGCGGTTCCGCGGCCGTCTTGGCTCCTCTCTGTGTCTTCTTTGCTACAGTATGTTCATAGGGGTATTTTGGGAATTTTGGAATATGTATTTTTTGCCCAGATTTTCCAGAACGAAAATTTTGTATTTGGGGCCTATAAATCCGTATTTTTGATCGAACTTCTAAAAGACTTATGCTGACGGGTTTTTCTGTGATGTGATATTTGTATTGAACGTCTGCTAATCGCTATATGTCGATTAGTGGGGGTTATACAAATCTGTGATCTGTAATGTTATTGGAATGTGTATATGAATTCATTCGATTGTCGCGGGTGAATAGCCGGGGGTTGTGAGACGAGAGTTTTCTTTTCTTTCAATTCATATAAATTTGTAAATTGATGTAATAATTATTTGTATGGCCGCACAACCGGGTCGGGGTTGTAGCCGTCATTGTATAATTTCTTTTTATTGTTTTTGCTCCTAGGATAGACCCATGGAGGGGGTGCACAAACTACCGGGTATGCCGAAGTGCCGAGTAGCCTACTCACGGAGTTGAGGGAGGTTGCTTCGCTTCGGGTACTTGGCGGGTAGTTTGCCGCACCTGTAGGGGTCTTGGGTGGGGTATTAGCTATTCACCGCGACCGTGTAATCTGCTTTTCGTTACAGGCTCATACGAATTGCGGATTCCTAGTATATCCAATGTGTTCATCTGTGATCTGAAATGGCTATCATTGCAGTATATCTATATATGATACTATTTAGGTGTTGCTTATGTTTTACAGCCGCGCTATCCCAGCCCCCGCTCTGTCGTTAGTTAAGTAACTTAACGGGTAATGACGGGGCCCCGTGGCGAATGCGAATGGCATAAGCGTACGTCATATTTTGGTTGTTTTCTGCAATGGTAGGATTAAATGATGGGACGCATTAAAAGAACTAATGCAAGAATATCACGCATTAAAAGAACTAATGCAAGAAAATAAACCAAGTTAAAGTCGTTGGAACACTTTCGAAAAACCACTCGGTTCTTTTCAAAATCAACTTTTAAAATGCGGAGTTTGAGCCACTCCTTTTAAAAGCTATCTCGTTCCATCGACTATATCAAGTTCACTACGTTCACGGTTTTGCCAAAACCATCCGTAGCCCTCCATCATTTCAGTTAAATATTCGGTAGTATTCAAGCTATGTATTTTGACCTCACGCCAAGGCATAGTGATTGGTAGCTGCCGGATATTTATCTGTTGCATAGATAGAATGCGTTGGTTTGAGACAGTCGTACTGCCATTTTGGCCTACGTCAAGGGTATGTACGAGTGGGTTCAAATTAACCTGGATAATGATGGGAAGAACTTGACATGTGACTTATGACATTTTGACCTCACGCCAAGGTCATAAGAGCATGGGGCAAAAATCCACATCGGGAGTTTCAAAAGAACTGAAACTTGCTAGTGTTGCATACCATTTGGAGTGTGATGATTCTGGTAGGATTCCTTCAGTTTCGTCACGCGATGATATTTGGATCCCGATCCTACTGTGAGTATATGCTACTCCTCGGGAAATTTCTCACTTAACGATCAATGCTATAAACTAAGTAGGTGTCTAGAAAGGTGTTAGCAGGGCTACGCCCCCAGGGAAAAGAGGTTATTTAATTAAGGAACTTCGCGAAAGCGTTGGAAAACCTCCCTCGAAGTACCGACACTGGCCTGGCTGAACGGTTAAGCAAGTATTGTACGGTGAGATTGATCCTGACTAATTCTTCCTTTTTGGTTTGAGGAGGGATTCGAGAAACAGTAGGAGCCATCCTGTTTAGACAAACTAAAAACCATTCTAAACTTGCAAGAGCATCATGCTGAGTGTTTCTTCTCTCTCCTAATTGCAGCGACCAATCGACATGACTGGACTTAAGTTACTCCTAGATAAAAACATACTGACAGGGCCAAACTACAAAGATTGGCTCAGGAATGTCAAGATGGCAATCACTTACGACAAGCTGGGGTATCTCCTTACCACCAAAGCTCCCCCTGTCCCAAGTCCCACCTCCAGCGTCGCGGATAAGGAAATCCCTAAGACTTGGGAGATTGATAGCGCGAAGGCCAAATGCCTCGTGCTTGCCTCTATGGACAACGAACATCAGAGGAGGCACGAGAATATGGACCTTGAATCCATATTTCTCCATACAAAAGAACTGTATGGAGAGCAGTCTCGTATCGCAAGATACGAAGTGTCGAAGAAGTTATTTTCGGCAAGGTTGGCCGTCGGATCATCGGTAGCGGAACACGTGCTTAAGATGATTGGCTTCATTGAGGAGCTCGCGGAACTTGGGACCACGTTGGAGAATGAGCTCTATACTGACTTGATTCTCCAGTCCATTCCTTCCACTTACGCCCAGTTTATACTGAATTTCAACTTACAAGAAAAAGAAGTTGAACTTTCAGAACTCCTCAACATGCTGAGGAGTGCAGAGGGCACCCTACAGAAAGGTAGGGAAACATCCACTTTGTTTGTAGGAGGATCTTCCTCTTCTAGGTCCAAGGAGAAAGCCAAGGGAAAGAAGAAGAAAGCCCCCGCCAAACCAAGGGGCGGTGTTAGTAAAGTGGATACGAAGGGAAAAGCAAAAGCAACAAAGAAAGCGGGGCAGCTTGTGGATAAAGAAGAATGCTTCTATTGTCATAAGAAAGGACACTGGAAGAATGATTGCAGGGCTTGGAAAGCCAGGACACAGGAATTGAAGCAGGTTGCAGCTTCAGCTTCAGGTGTGTATGTTATTGAAAACTGTCTTTCAATAAACTCTACTTCCTGGGTATTGGATACCGGATCAGAATCTCATATCTGTAATTCTTTGCAGGCGTTGAGAAACCGTAGGGTTTTGAAAGCAGGTGACATGACCCTCAAAGTTGCAAATGGAGCTAGCATGGATGCTAAGGCCGTGGGGGACTATCACCTGGGAATGTCAGATGGACATGTTTTGGTTTTGCGTAATTGCTTTTTTGTACCCAACGCAACGTGTAATATCATTTCTGTATCTTTAGTTTCTAAAGAAGGTTATGAATTTGCGTTTGTAAGTAATGTTGTAAACATTCACCTTAATCAAGTTTTGATTGGGTCAGGTACATTGAGCAATGGTATATACGTATTAAACCAACCACAGATTTTCAATGTCCAGAATACACACAAAAGAAAGTCTCCGGAAATAAATCAGACTTTTTTATGGCATTGTAGACTAGGTCACATCAATGAGAGAAGGTTGACGAAGTTACATACAGAAGGATATTTGAATCCGTTTGAATATCAATCGTATGCCACTTGTCAATCCTGTCTCAAAGGAAAGATGACAAAGACTCCGTTCACTGGACACGGGGTAAGGGCGAGCGAGCTCTTGGGACTCGTACACAGCGACGTGTGCGGTCCAATGTCTACACATGCGCGAAGCGGTTATTCTTACTTCCTTACTTTTACGAATGACTTTTCAAGGTACGGTTATGTATTCTTAATGAAACATAAGTCCGAAGCCTTTGGAAAATTCCAGGAATATAAGAATGAAGTAGAAAAATAAACCGGCAAAAGTATCAAGATCCTAAGATCGGATCGAGGTGGTGAATACTTGAGTGCCGAGTTCCTGGACTATTTAAAAGAGAACGGAATTCTCTCTCAGCTTACTCCTCCATACACTCCGCAACATAACGGTGTATCGGAGAGACGGAACCGAACTCTATTGGATATGGTACGGTCCATGATGAGTAACGCTGAGTTACCGCGATCATTCTGGGGGTATGCGCTAGAATCAGCCGCATACCTTTTGAACCGAGTTCCCACTAAGACTGTACCTACCACACCATATGAGTTATGGAGTGGGAAGAAACCCTATCTTCAATATCTGAAGATCTGGGGATGTCCAGCTTTTGTCAAAAAGCAGCATGCGGACAAACTCGAGGCACGCTCAGTACTGTGTAAGTTTGTGGGATACCCGAAGAACACCAGGGGGTATCTTTTCTACCACGCAGAGGAATAAAAAGTCCTTGTTTCTCGTAATGCCCACTTTCTAGAACACCAGTTCTTGGAAAAGGAAATTAGTGGGAGCGCAGTAGAACTGGAAGAAATTCCAGAACCACAGACTATTACTGAAAGCTTAGTGGAACCAGAGGGTTCAAAAGAACAGGACATTCTTGCGCCGCTCCGCAGGAGTAGTAGGCAGTCTCATCCGCCCGAGAGATACTGCGGTTTTCTCATAGACGGGGATAGAGAGGATTGCATCATAGATTATGATGAGCCTACTAGCTTCCAGCAGGCCGTTCAGAGCGTCGACTCGGTAAAATGGCTGGATGCAATGCGGAACGAAATGGAGTCCATGTACACCAACAAGGTATGGACGTTGGACATTGCTCCAGACGGGGTAAAACCCGTAGGATGCAAGTGGATCTTCAAAAGGAAGATTGGTGTAGATGGACAGGTTGAGACCTATAAAGCTAGACTTGTTGCAAAGGGTTTTCGTCAAAGACCTGGCTTGGACTATGACGAAACCTTTTCTCCAGTGGCTATGCTGAAATCCATTCGGATCCTTCTTGCCATTGCTGCCTTCCACGATTATGAGATCTGGCAAATGGACGTAAAGACCGCTTTTCTAAATGGAAATTTAGAGGAGTGTGTCTATATGGACCAAACAGAAGGTTTCATTCAGAGTGGGAGTAGCGGAAAGGTGTGCAAGTTGCTTAAGTCCATCTATGGACTAAAGCAGGCATCGCGGAGTTGGAACATCTGTTTTGATGAGACGGTCAAGGAATTTGGCTTTATCAAAAATCCAGATGAACCATGCATCTATAGTAGATTTGTAGCGAGAACTGTAGTATTCCTCGTTTTATACGTGGATGACATTCTCTTAATAGGAAATGACATTCCTATGCTACAATCTGTCAAGGGGTTCTTGTCACACAGGTTCTCCATGAAAGACCTGGGTGATGCCTCATACATCCTGGGGATCCGGATCCATCGTGATAGATCCAAGAGGATATTAGGACTTTCACAGTTCAGGTACATCGACACTATACTGAAAAGATTCAGTATAGTAGATTCCAAGCGCGGTAACCTACTGGCTTGTCACGGGATCACCCTCTCTAAAGAGATGTCTCCCAAGACTGATTTGGAAAGGGATCGCATGTCTATTATACCCTACGCTTCTGCGGTAGGCTCTATAATGTATGCGATGTTGTGTACCAGACCGGATGTAGCTTATGCACTGAGTGTGGTAAGCCGGTATCAGTCAAACCCAGGGGAGAAGCACTGGATAGCGATAAAGAACATTCTCAAGTACCTGAGAAGGACTAAGGAGATGTTCTTGGTGTATGGCGGAAAAGACCTCCAGATCGAGGCCTTTGCTGACTCCAGCTTCCAGAGTGACAAGGATGATTCCAAGTCCATATCGGGTTTTGTCTTTACCCTCAATGGAGGGGCGGTGTGTTGGAAGAGTTCCAAACAGGAAACCGTTGCAGACTCGACGATGGAAGCGGAATATATCGCTGCATCTGATGCCGCAAAAGAAGCTGTCTGGATGAGGAAGTTCTTGAAAGAACTTCAGGTGGTTCCGTCCATTGTTGATCCAATACCTTTGTATTGCGACAACAACGGGGCTATAGCTTTAGCGAAGGAACCCAGGTCCCATCAGAGATCCAGACACATCTTGAGGCGGTATCACCTGATCAGGGAGATCGTGGATTGTCAGGAGATCGAGGTTCGGAGGGTTGCTTCAGAAGATAACACTGCATATCCATTCACCAAGACCTTGCCCCAGACTCAGTTCGAGCGGCTGATCGAGATGATAGGTCTTCGATACGCCAGTACATGGCCTTAGTGCAAGTGGGAGATTGTTAGTGTATATGCCCTAGAGGCCATTACTGTATCATACTAGTTTGTATATTACTTAATGGAAGCTTGGGATATTCACCTTGTATATACAATCTTGCTCAAAATAGTAGTATGCTACTTGGTTTGTTTATACTTCAATGTGTACTTGTGTTTATTTTAGTATATCACCTATACACATTAGTGGAGCCCTTAGGATCTTTGCTTGATTACCAGCATTGTGATGGCAGTCACACTAGTAGGGCTGGGTAATCTATAAGCACATCCTTATGCAGGTCCCTAGTCGCAGGACTATCGAGACAGGGCATCGATACTCCGGAGTAGACTAGCGCATGCGCTTCTCATCCCAGAGTGGAAGATGGTCTGTCCCACAGCCATCAGTACGTCGTACTGGAGATAGTATGCGGGTGCTCGTTGGGTTACGAGTACACTGGACAGGACTCGTCGGGAACTGACCGGTTGGTATTATACCTATCGTCAGTTATCAGTTCCCAGGTGACATGAGTACAGCTTAGTCCGCTGACTCGACACTATCACTTCGCCTCGAGTGTGTTCCCACTGTACTTTGATTACTACCCTACCACGGATCAAAGGAGTCGTGCAAACAGGTGGTAGTTGGGTGCAGTCCCGAAGCACTTGGAGGCAGTGACGGTTAGACAGGATTCGTCTCTCCCGGTATTGGGGGTTGACATCGCGCTGTGTCTAGGAGAGCCATTACACGAGTAGTCCCTGGCCAGGGCAATCGAGATATACTGGTAGGCTTCCAGTGTTATCTCAGGGTGTTTTGGGCTTCACTCCGACACGACTTGTACCGCTATTAGGGGACTGACGTTTACCGCTCCCTAGGCCCGCCATGCGATGTATCAGACGAACAGACCGGACTGTACGGAGATTGTCACATTCAGGCTCAGTAGGAGTTCAGATGGGTTTCACCTCGTCAGTCTTCTTGTCGGCATTTACCTGGGGACCGTTACGCACAGCTAGTGCCGCTTGCGGTCTGTGGTTAAACCCACTGCCAGCGTAGTGTCGAGTCTTTAGAGTCCCACACAGAAAGCTATTCTCCTTTAGGCAAAAGAGTAGAGGTCGCATGGTTTTGCGACAGGTCGCATGGTTTTGCGACAGGGTTCAGTCACATCCGTGCACTTGTGCACGTTTAGTGTCTGGACAGTTAACACAAGTGGGCTTTGGTTTAAGCCAGATCCTAGTGTACGTTTTGGGATTGGATTTATCCAGTGTGCATCCGTGTTCCTCGGAACGCGGATGCGGGTGTGTATGCACAGTTGACGGAGAGACAGAGGCAGAGGATTCTCGTTAGGGTTGTTGACCGTTGACTGTTGACTATTGACCTTTTGCTCAACCCTAATGAGAATATGATATATGATTAACAATAATATTAATTAAGTATTGAGGTGACATGGTTGTTGAGGGGTTGACTTTGTTGACTTGTTGACTTTGTTGACCGGTTGACTAGGTTGGACTAGTTGACCATCATGATGACAATGGCTATCATTTCATGGCAAAGACTTTTTTACTTGCTTGTTTCTCTTGTGAGAAATGAGTGCATGAAATGATATGGCTATTGTAGCTTAAACCATCTACACAATACTTGATTACTATTTTGTGATGATGGTTTTGGATTATGAGAGCCAAGAGAGAAAAGTCTTCTATCATTCTATCATTCTCATTCTCTCTCTTGTTCTTGAGCTCTCATCTTCTTCTTCTTGCTCTCCCTCTCTTAGTCTATGGTTCACTTGTCTCATGTGTTGAGAACCAAGAACCATAGAGAAAATCCCAACACACTCTTCTCTACTCACTCTAGTTCACAAGGTTTGGCAAACCAAGTGAACTAGTTTCTTCAAAGATCGAAGAAGAAGCCAAAGGTAGAAGCTTTCGAGGTGGATCTATCTTCGGCGCAAGGAGACGACGGAGTGAAGCCGATCCGGACAACCATCGAGGCTTGAAGACGAAGGAGATCAAGAAAGAAAGGTATAACCCCCTAACCGAGTAGTTAACAACTCCTAGTTAGGTTGTTAGTTAGATGTTTAACAAAGATCCGGTTTTGAGTCCATGTTACCCCCTCTAGAAAATTGTTTTTCACCAAATTCCGCATGCCCGAAAGTACCGGGAGAGGTAGCATGGACTTACAGTTTATATAATGTGATGCGAGATATTAATGTGATGAACGAGTATACGATGCGATATGATGACTTAGTGTGATATGTCGTTATATGGATGCGAGTCGATATGAGATTGTTGATACCTTTGTCGGTCCCCTGATACGAGATTGACACGGACGTGACGTGAGAGAAAGGTGTGTATATATATATATATATATATAGATAATGATGTGCATAATAAGTGGTATGCCGTACGAGACTTAGATCCGTACCCCCGTTGTTGTATAGGTTGATAGAATCCCTAATTGTTTAATGCTGTTGTACGATGGATTACCATACGCGATGAGTTTTACCTGTTGATTGATCCATACCCTTGATTAGAGGATGCCGTACGATAGCTTTTGCCGTACGATAGCTTTTGCCGTACATGATGTTGTGAGGCTGGATGCCGATTGATTTATTCACCGACTCGGATATGTAGTAGATACGTATACCTTTTAGCATTTTCGCTTACGATGTACCTTATGCTACGTTCATGTCATTCTCATTGCATTACATATACCTGTGCTAGTACACCTACACCATTATCGATGATGCGTGTGTTGCACTTACACAGATTTGCCGGCTCACACACTTTCTTCATCGATAATTGCTATGTTACATACAAAGTAGAGTTTGTACCTCATGCTATGATATACTTGCTATAGCTACATGTATATCATGCATACATACTTACATGTACACCCACATACCTTGCTACAGCTACATGTACATCATGCATAGATACTTACATGTACACCCACATACCTTGCTACAGCTACATGTACATCATGCATACATACTGACATGTACACTCACATACCTTGCTATAGCTACATACACCCCTAAGTGGTATTGTATTGTCATTTGACATTGAGACGTTGATTATTGTGCTATTGTGCTTATGAAATGCATCATACATACCTACTTACATGTAGATACACATATCTCGCTATAGTTACATGTACACCTCATATGATACTGCACTTGATTTCGGAGGAATTAGGAACCGCATGATATATTTAAAACTGGATTCATTTAAAAGAGCGGTTTTCCCAAAATATGCTCATATTGCTGTTTTATGTTGCATATATTATATTTCATGAATTTACGCATTGAGATATGGATTTCATGTGATTTTATAGATTTGAGGACCATGGTATTTTAAGAAAGCATGCATTGTTTTGAAAACCCGGTTTCTCCTGATATGATATTTCGAGACGTCCACCATGTGTTTTCTCAGTTATAAGATTGGCATGTGAAACCCGATTCGATGAGTGGGAGCCACCGTCTACGGGTACATGATGGACCCGGTGAGGTACCCCGGGGCAAGAAGACTAGTATTGTTAGGCGGTGAGCCTGGCAGGGGAGCACTATCTACCGGTGACAGTATTTGGACTCGGCGGATATCTGGAGGATAACGACCGGAGTCGTGAGATTGATACGGGCCAATCCGGACTGACAGAGCCCGAGATACTGATATGGGTCGATCCGGACTGACGGAGCCCGAGGGCCGATCCGGACTGACGGAGCCCGAGATATGAGGATTTACGTGTCGATACTGGACACGGGTTTCATGATGTTTCGAGTGTCGATGTTGGACGCTCAGGTTCCATGATTTTGTTGTATCATTGATGGAGACACGTTGATTTATATCCTCATATTTTCATGCATATGCTTTCATGATATTTACATGCATGATGTTGTTGTGTCATTGATGGACATGTAGGATGTTATCCACATGCTGATAGGCATTGATTATATTGTTGGCACATATGCAGATACGATCACCCTAGATATCATTCTATTACCTTTATGATATAATTGACCTAGGAATCGTTGTTTATTTCGATTTCTACCTGATGATGTTTTCTACTCATGAGTTGGCAACTCACCCCCGTTGTGCCACAGTTCTTGCAGGTTGACCACATGGATCAGTAGCGGCATTGCTGGAACACAACTTGCATACGGGTGATTTGCTTTGGTAGGTGGTACATGTTGGATCGTGCCCCTCTTGTAGTATTATTCTTATTGTATCTAGTCAACTCCATCAATCAGAAACTAGTATTTGTATAAGCAGTAAGAATTAGCAAGACTTGTAGTTGCGAGACTTGAGCGACCGGTTATATGTTTGCTTGGTGGGTTTGGTGTCTTGCTTTTCTTTTTCCTTTGTGTTGATCTTCGCCGTTAGGCGTCGTATACATATTTATTCTTGTGCTGGTTGTTTCCGCCGTTGGGCGTGATTTGCTCCCGTTTGGGGATACTTTCTTTATATTCTGTGTTGTACCCGTTTTCGTGGATGGTTTTTACAAAGGAGGTGCTGCCGAAATTTTAAAAAAAAGGAAAGAAATTTAAGGACTTTTACTTAAGGTTTCCAAATGTTGTATCAATGTTTTCATTACTTACTTCTTTTGAAAGGTTTAGATTTCTGGGTTTCGGCTTACTTAAGTTACGTTACGCCTGTAGACTTTGCATGATCTAAGTGCCGGTCATGAGCTAATATTTTGGGTCATGACAAATACTACGGTTGCCGGGGTGCTATACGCCATCCACCCGACTTCCACCATAGATATACATCTACTCACCTATAACGCCTCGCTCTAGTCGATCCCGACAGATGCATTGCTCTCCTTCGTCGTCCCGAGAGTCCATGCGGTTGTACTTACAAATCAAGTTCATAATAAAATTCTGCAGGGTTGTCTAGCACGGCAGCAATGTTTCTGGAGGCATCGTCCATGCCATATTAAAAAATTTGCCGTTCTAGCTAACCCTAACCCTAGAATCGTATACTAGAAATCCGACGGAAAGAAATGCAAACGACTTTGCAAGTAAAGTGAACAAGGAATACAACCTTTGTAGACCGGTCCTTCACTTCATTAGCTCCGTGTAGTCATCCCTTCGCTGCGATCATGAACTCCCGGACTCTAGAGAGGCTCCACAAGATGTACGGATCAAGCTTGCTAGAAGACTTCGGGGCCAAAGATGATCTACGTCGAGGAGACACTAACCCAAGCTATCTCTTCACTAATTATAGAATTAGTGAAGCAAACACCCTATACTAAATGGCAAGTAGTAGAGGATAATCAAGTAGGAATTTTGCTCACTTTAGATTTCATATTCTCACAAGTTTTCATCACAAAACCAAAAGCTAGAAAGCTTGAAGTGAGAGGAAGAAGAAGATGAATTGAAGTTGTGATGAGTGAATGAGATTAGATAAGAAATGCAACCATGGTTATATAATATCATGCCTAACCATTGTAGAGACTTAACCATGAGCTAGGGTTAAAAGTTAGGTTAACAAATATCTTAGAAATATCCAAAAGGGTGGACTTAGTCAACTATGACAAATATCTTAGGATAAATCCACACAATTTGAATTATCCAAAATAAAATGTAAACCCTAATCTTAACCCTAGCATGGTTTCACCCTCATAAACCATCGTTGCATTTATAACCCTAGCACATCACAATATCATATATCACATATATAATATTTTGTAACAAAAGAAAATAATACAATTAACATATATCACATATATATCAATATATCATCAAGTGAGAAAAGAAATCTTAAGTTAGCTAATATTAGTTAATGTAATGTATATACATTAAATTATTAAATCAACACTTGATTTAATAATCCGGCTATATCACATATAAACGACTAATATCAAATGCAACTTCTTATCGAATCAACGCTTAATCCGATAACCCGGCTATATCACATATAACCAATCATGTCACATATCGTGAGAATAGAATTCGTTATCACATACTCGCATTAATCTCGGTCCCGCACATATCACATATGCGCTCCTACTCCGTTTCGCTTGAGCCAGGAAACACCTGTGTAGAACTCTAAAGACTCGTCAATACGCCGGCAGTAGGTGATGATCATATCAAACACCCACAAGTTGCAAGCGGTCTGCTAAACCTAACGGCCACCCGGGTATTGAGTGATCAGAAGATCAACAAGCAAGCCTGCGCACATTCCTGCGAATCCAATCATTAATACTACCGTACAGTCCGGTCTCTTCGTCTGATATGTCGCATATCTCGTCTAGGGCTGGTAAGCGTCAGACCCCAGTAACTCGATAAGTCATGTCGATATGAGGCTCATAACGGGTTGAGAAACTACTGATAACACTTACCAGTATATCTCTGAAGAAACCCTGGCCAGGGACTTCCTGTTATAGCCAATCGAGCACAGCGCAACATCAACCCCAAATACCGGGAGAGACGAAACCCCTCCTATCGCTCATTGCCTCCATGTGATTCGGGACTGTACTAAAAAGCCACCGTTTTGCACGTTTTCTTTGAACGTGGTAAGGTGGAAATCAAAGCACAGTGGGAATCACACAAGACTCTATGACGATCTCGGGTCTACAGACTAACCTGTACCATTGTCACCAGAGAACTGCCATCTGACGTGAGGTATAATACCATCTGGGACTTCTCGGTGAGTCCGTCCAGTGTACCCAGTCTCCACTGAGCACCCGTATACTGTCTCTGATGTCAAACACCAATGGATATGGGATCATCGTGTAAGACTACGGTAGCGCCCCGGCTGTCTTTCCGAGGCCAAAATGCGGAAACGAAATTTTTTCTAAACTAGAAAACCGACGCTATCGTATGCTTAAAACCTGGATCGAACCATTAACCTATACCTAGCTAACTAGAGAATGGATAGAAAGGCTATACCGATCGATCCGTGTCCTTCGGTCTTTGGCCACCATCCCAAGCTCCTCGCGGCATCTCCGGTCTCGATCTCCTCGTCGGAAAGGGCACCACATCATCGATTCTTTTTACGGGCTCCCGCTTCATCCGAAGCAACTCGGGCACGAAGTGTGCTAGCCGATGTGTCCAAGGTGTTGTAGAGAATGTTTGTGATCACTTTGCCTCTTGCATCCATTGCTTGGATGGAGGTTGAAGGTGTTGCCATTAATGGAGGTTATGAGCTCAAGAGAAGAAAAGAGAGGAAGAAGAAGAACTCCCTTTTTTCTTATGTGTTTCTTATGATAAAAAGAGAGAGAATGAGATGATAAATAATACAAGACCAAAACCACACCTATAGCAGCCCCTCTCTCTCTTGTTATCATATCAACATAAATCAAGCTCATAATGTGACACATGCATAAGAAAAGAGACCCTGAGTCGCCACTTGTGCATGTGTCACAATAAATGCTCCAAATGATGATATCTAGCTCATAATAACCATTTACAAACATTAATCCAAATGTTTGCAACAATAAAAAGATACAGCAACATCTAAAGTAAACTTGTGACGGATCACAAAGATACCCCTCACCTGTATATACATACCTGCATCCGCATTCCGACCGAATGCGAATGCGATGAGACTAAAATAATCCAACAAATCTAATACTAGGATCCGGCTTAAACCAAAGCCCACTAGTATGATCCGCCCGATCTTGATCCGTGCACTACCGCACGTATATGATCGGACCTGCCATATATCATACGGCCTCTACAACGTTTCGCCCGAAACTTGAGAAACTGTCTGTGGGGGACTCTAAAGACTCGTCAATACTTTGGCTGTGGATTTAACCACTAGCTCGTCAGAGGTACTAGCCGTACGTAACGGGCTACCATGTATTGACCAAAAGGGAGGTCGATGAGCGAACTCATCCTGACACCCTACTGAGCCTGTCAGTGACAATATCCGTACAGTCCGGTCCGTTCTTCTATGAGCATCGCATGGCGGGCCTAGGGGGTTGGTAAAAGTTAGACCCCCAAAAGCGGTACAAGTCGTGTCGGATTGTAGCCCAGAACACCCTGAGATACTACTGGAATACTTACTAGTAAATCTCCTGCCTCGGCCGAGGGCTTTGAGTAATGGCTCTCCTAGATACAGCGCGATCTCACTCCCAATACCGGGAGAGACGAAGCCCCTGCCGATCCGCTCACTTGCCTCCATGTGGCTCGGGACTGTACACAACTAAAACCTGTTTGTACGACTCCTTTGAGCCGTGGTAGGTTAGTAATCAAAGCACAGTAGGAACTCATACGAGACAAATGACGACCTCAGGTCGATGAACTAACCTGTACACATGTCACCAGGGAACTGCTATCTGATGTCAGGTATAATACCAACTAGCATGTTCCCGGCGAGTCCTGTCCGGTGTACTCATAACCCAATGAGCACCTGTATACATCTTAGGTGAACCAACTGACACCAGTGGCTTGTGAGACCGGCCACCGCCCCTCGTCCAGGTCTCGACTGTATACACTAGTCTACTCCGGAGTATCGATGCCCTGTCTCGAAACTCCCACGACTAGGGACCACTTTTAATGATGTGCTTATGGACTACCCAACTCTCACGTATATGATCGCCATCATACTGTTGGTAGTCAAGCAGGATCCTAAGGGCTCTATCAATGTGTAATAGTGAACATGTCACCTAAAGCTGTACACGACTGATAACGACAAACCATGGTAGCATACTATCAACGTGTAATAGTGAACTACAATGTCACCAAAAGCATGTACACGATGATAAAGACAAACCAGATAGTATACAAAACTCTCGAGTAAGACTGTCCTACCGGTATAGGTCCTCCCTCAATCGTTGCAATCACATGCCTGCGATCCAATAATTGACTCTGAGCGCACTATGTCCAACAATCTCCCACTTGCACTCAAGGCTAATTATTGTGATGTCGCATACTCACAGCCCGTGTGATACCTGTAAGTCGATGTACTTCACCCCAGTACTTGTGGGGAGGCGGAATTTTCAAAAACGATCATGTTTAAAGAACGAACATCGACTAACCGCTTAAATCGAAGCTAAACTATAAATAACCGTACACAAAGTGTTTCTTAACTATTGTGTTTAGGGATTATACCAAATGAAACTAGTCCTTCGTCTTTACGATCTCCTTGTTCTCCTCGACCTTCTCTAGGTAGTAGACAATCCACCCGAGAGCAAAACACCAAGCTACACCTCTAACTTGAGGTAACTAATCTACTTTGATTGCTAATCAAAGAAGAAAGGATGATATAGAGTGAAGGTAATGGATGTTTAAGTCTAACTAAACCTTTGATCTCAACACATGAGGATTAAGGATTAGTCTCTTAAAGATGAGAGCTTGAGGAGAGAGAATGTGAGATAAGATAATGAGATGAGAGAGAGTGTATCATAATATATTATGAAGCATTCTTATTTTTAGAATAATGAATAAAAGAAATGAATAAGCATGCTTCATAAATGCAAAATGGTGATTCATTAAGCATGTGTCATTATCATTTATGGTGCAATAATGATAATGATGAATCACCCTCATGACTCACAATCTTATCCAAAGTAACCTCCTTAGTCACATCTTCTAGAAGGTTCTCGCACAATTACGAGAACGCCCCTCCGATCCGCAAAAATACGGAAAAACTTTAGACTGTAAAAATCCAATAACCGGATACCAGTAACTGGCTTAAACCAAAGCCGACTGGTAAAAACTGTCCGAAAGTCGTACGTGCGTAAACGCACGTATGCGTCCGAACCCTTTGTCGCAAAACCATGCGACCTCTATATCGTTTCGCCTGGAGTAGGAAACTCTCTGTGTGGGACTCTAGAGACTCGACTACTACGCTGGCAGTGGGTTTAACCACAGACCGCAAGCGGCACTAGCTGTACGTAACGGTCCCCAGGTAGTTGTCGATAAGAAGGCCGATGAGAAAACCCATCCGAACTCCTACTGAGTCTGATGTGACAATCTCCATACAGTCCGGTCCGTTCGTCCAAGACTATCGCATATCGGGCCTAGGGGGGCGGTAAGCGTCAGTCCCCTAATAGCGGTATAAGTCGTGTCGGAGTGAAGCCCATTACACCCTGAGAAACTACTGGAACCTACCAGCAAATCTCGCTTGCCCTGGCCAGGGACTTTGCGTAATGGCTCTCTGACACAGCACGATATCTACTCCCAATACCGGGAGGGACGAATCCTGTCTAACCGCCACTGCCTCCAAGTGCTCGGGACTGCACCCAACTGCTACCTGTTTGCACGACTCCTTTGAGCCGTGGTAGGGTAGCAATCTAAGAACAGTGGGACACACTCGAGGCGAAGTAGCAGTGTCAAGTCTGCGGACTACGCTGTACTCATGTCACCTGGGAACTGCTCACTGACGACTGGTATCAAACCAACCAACAGTTCCCCGTGAGTCCTGTCCGGTGTACCCGTAACCTAACGAGCACCTGCATACTATCTCCAGTACGACGTACTGACGGCTGTGGGACAGACCATCTCCCCAATTGGGATGAGAAGCGTACACACTAGTCTACTCCGGAGTATCGATGCTCTGTCTCGATAATCCAACGACCAGGGACCTGAATAAGGATGTGCTTGTAGACTACCCAGCCCCCACTAGTGTGACTGCCATCACAACGCTGGTAGACAAGCAAGATCCTAAGAGCTCTATCAATACGTTCACTAACATATTAAGATAGAAAAACTAAGTAGCATACTACCATGTTTAGCAACACTGTTATATATATGTGAATATCCCAAGCTTCCATTAAGTAATATACAAGCTAGTATGATACAGTAATGGCCTTCTAGGGCATAAACACTAGCAATCTCCCACTTGCACTAGGGCCATGTACTGGCATATCGCAGACCGATGATCTCGAGTAGCCTCTCGAACTGAATCTGAGGAAGGGCCTTCGTGAATGGATCAGCAATGTTCTCTTCAGTAGCAACTCTCCGAACCTCGATCTCCTGACGATCAATGATCTCCCTGATCAGGTGATACCGCCTTAAGATGTGTCTGGACTTCTGATGGGACCTTGGTTCCTTCGCTAAAGCTATAGCTCCATTGTTGTCGCAATACAGAGGTATTGGATCAACTATGGTAGGAACCACCTGAAGTTCTGTTAGGAACTTCTTCATCCAGACTGCTTCTTTTACGGCATCGCAAGCAGCTATATACTCCGCTTCCATCGTCGAGTCAGCAACGGTGTCCTGCTTGGAGCTCTTCCAGCACACCGCCCCTCCATTGAGGGTAAAGACATAACCCGACATGGACTTGGAATCGTCCTTATCACTCTGGAAGCCGGAATCAGCAAAGGCCTCCAACCTGAGGTCTTTTCCGCCGTAAACCAAGAACATCTCCTTAGTCCTCCTCAGGTACTTGAGAATGTTCTTTACTGCTATCCAGTGTTTCTCCCCTGGGTCTGACTGTTACCGGCTTACCACGCTCAGTGCGTAAGCTACATCTGGTCTGGTACACAACATCGCATACATTATAGAGCCTACCGCAGAAGCGTAGGGTATAATAGACATGCGTTCCCTTTCCAAATCAGTCTTGGGAGACATCTCTTTGGAGAGGGTGATTCCGTGACAAGCCGGTAGATTACCGCGCTTAGAATCTTCCATACTGAATCTTTTAAGTACAGTGTCGATATACCTGGACTGTGAAAGTCCCAACATCCTCTTGGATCTATCACGATAGATCCGGATCCCCAGAATGTAAGAGGCATCACCCAGGTCTTTCATGGAGAACCTGTGTGACAAGAATCCTTTGACAGATTGTAGCATAGGAATGTCATTTCCTATCAATAGAATGTCATCCACGTACAAGACGAGGAATACGACACTTATGGCCACAACTTTACTATATATGCACGGTTCATCTGGATTTTTGATAAAGTCATATTCTTTGACTGTCTCATCAAAACAGATGTTCCAACTCCGCGATGCCTGCTTTAGTCCATAAATAGACTTAAGCAGCTTGCATACTTTCCCGCTGCTCCCACTCTGATTGAAACCCTCTGGCTGATCCATATAGACGCTCTCTTCTAAATTTCCATTCAGAAAAGCCGTCTTTACGTCCATCTGCCAGATTTTATAATCATGGAAGGCAGCAATAGCAAGAAGGACCCGAATGGATTTGAGCATAGCCACTGGAGAAAAAGTTTCGTCGTAGTCCAAACCAGGTCTTTGACGAAAACCCTTTGCAACAAGTCTAGCCTTATAGGTTTCCACCTGTCCATATACACCAATCTTTTTCTTGAAGATCCATTTGCATCCTATGGGTTTTACCCCATCTGGAGCAAAGTCTAAAGTCCATACTTTGTTGGTGTACATGGACTCCATCTCGGTCCGCATTGCATCTAGCCATCGTACCGAGTCGCCGCTCTGGATAGCGTGCTGGAAGTCAGTAGGTTCATCATTATCTATGATGCAATCCTCTCTATCCCCGTCTATGAGAAAACCGTAGTATCTCTCAGGCGGATGAGACGGCCTACTACTCCTGCGGAGGGGTGCAGGAATGTTCTGTTCTTCTTGAACCTCTGGTTCTACCAAACTTTCAGTAGCAGTTTGTGGTTCTGGAATTTCTTCCAGTTCTACTACGCTCCCACTCTTCTGATTTTCCAAAAATTCAGTTTCTAAGAAGCGGGCATGACGAGAAACAAAAACCTTTTGTTCCTCTGCGTAATAGAAACAATATCCTGTAGAGTTCTTCGGATATCCCACAAACTTACACTCTACTGAGCGTGCCTCGAGCTTGTCCGGATGCTGCTTTTTTACAAAAGCTGGACATCCCCATGTCTTCAGGTACTGAAGATAGGGTTTCTTCCCACTCCACATCTGATATGGTGTGGTAGGCACAGTTTTGGTTGGAACTCTGTTCAAAAGATGTATCGCTGATTCTAGCGCATATCCCCAGAAAGATCACGGTAACTCAGCATTACTCATCATGGATCGTACCATATCCAATAGGGTTCGATTCCGTCTCTCCGATACACCGTTATGCTGTGGAGTGTATGGAGGAGTAAGCTGAGAGAGAATTCCTGTCTCTTTTAGGTAACCTAGGAACTCGGCACTTAAGTATTCTCCACCTCGATCAGATCTTAGTGTCTTAATACTTTTGCCTGTTTGGTTTTCCGCTTCACTCTTGTACTCCTTGAATTTCTCAAAGGCCTCGGATTTATGCTTCATCAAGAAGACATGTCCAAACCTAGAGAAATCGTCTGTAAAAGTAATGAAGTAGGAATAACCACCTCTTGCATGTGTAGACATTGGACCGCATACATCACTGTGTAAGAGTCCTAAGACCTCGCTCGCTCTTACTCCTTGTCCAGTAAATGGAGTCTTTGTCATCTTTCCTTTGAGACAGGATTGACAAGTGTCATAAGATTGATATTCGAACGTGTCCAAATATCCTTCTCTATGCAACTTAGTCAACCTTCTCTCATTGATGTGACCCAGTCTACAATGCCATAAGAAAGCTTTATTTAAATCTGGAGACTTTCTTTTTAGTGTGTTCTGGACATTGAAAATTTGGAGTTGGTTTAACACATATATGCCGTTATTTAAAGTACCGGACCCAATCAAACCATGATTAAGGTGGATGTTAACAACATCTCTTACAAACGTGAAATCATAACCTTTATTTGATAACAAGGAAACTGATATGATATTACACGTTAAGCTTGGTACAAAATAACAGTTATGTAAAACCAAAATATGTCCACTCGTCAATCCTAGGTGATAATCCCCGACGGACGCAGCTCCCACGCTAGCTCCGTTAGCAACCCTGAGGATCATATCACCTTCCTTCAGCACTCTACGGTTTCTCAGTGCCTGCAATGAATTGCAAATATGAGATCCTGATCCGGTATCCAATACCCAGGAAGTAGAGTTGATCGACAGACAATTCTCAATTACAAACACACCTGAAGTCGAAGCCACAGCTTGCTTCGGTTCCTGGTTCTTGGCGTTCCACGCCTTGCAATCCTTCTTCCAGTGCCCTTTCCTGTGACAATGGAAGCACTCATCCAGGCCAACTACCGCTGCTGCAAACTTTTTCTTTCCCTTCTTTCCCACCTTACTAACACCTCCTCTAGGTTTGGGTGCGGCCTTCTTCTTCCTTCCTTTGGCCCTAGCCTTAGACCCGGAAGAAGATGCACCGCCAACAAACATAGCGGGTGTTTCCCTTGCCTTTTGCAAGGTGCCCTCTGCACTCCTTAACATGTTCAGGAGTTCCGCAAGTTCAACTTCTTTTCCTTGAAGATTGAAGTTGAGGATAAACTGGGCGTAGGTGGGAGGAAGGGACTGGAGAATAAGGTCTGTATAGAGCTCATTATCCAAAGTCTTCCCAAGGTCTGCGAGCTCCTCAATATAGCCGATCATCTGTAGGACATGTTCACCTACCGATGACCCGACAGCCAACCTCGCTCGAAATAATTTCTTAGAGGTCTCGTATCTTGCTATACGAGATTGCTCTCCATAAAGTTCCTTTGTATGGAGAAATATGCCATCTAGAGACATATCCTCGTGCCTCCTCTGATGTTCATTGTCCATAGAGGCAAGCACGACGCACTTGGCTCTCGCGCAATCTAAATCCCAGGTTTTGCGGATTTCCTTATCCGCATTGCTGGATTTGGGACCAGGGACAGCAGGTGCCGTAGCGGTGAGGACGTACCCCAATTTGTCATAGGTCAAGGCCATTTTGACATTCCGCAGCCAATCTTTATAGTTTGGCCCCGTCAGTATATTCTTTTCTAAAAGTAACTTAAGTCCAGTCATTTTCAGGGTCGCTGCAATTAGGAGAGAGAGAAGAAAACACTTTAGCATGATGCTCTTGCAAGTTTAGAGTGGTTTTTAGTTTATCTAAACTGGATGGCTCCCACTGTTTCTCGAATCCTTCCTCAAACCATAAAAGAAGAATTAGCCAGGACTATTCTCACCGTACAATACTTGCTTAACCGTTTAGCCAGGCCAGTGTCGATACTTCGAGGGAGGTTTTCCAACGCTTTCGCGAAGTTCCTTAATTAAATAACCTCTTTTCTCTGGGGGCGTAACCCCGCTGACACCTTTCTGGACACCTACTAGGTTTATAGCATTGATCGTTAAGTGACGAATATCCTGATAAGTAGCATATACTCACAGTAGGATCGGGATCCAAATATCATCGTATGATAATGTTGAAGGAATCCTACCAACATTCATCAAACTCCAAATGGTATGCATCTCTTTGCAAATTTCAGTTTCTTTAGAAATTCCCGATATATGTTTTTGCCCCATGCTCTTATGACCTTGACGTATGCCAACAAATCATAAGTCACATGTCAAGTTCTGCCCATCATTATCTTGTTAATTTGAACCCACCCGTATATACCCTTGACGTATGCCAACAAGGTAATGCGACTGTCCCAAACCAACACATCTATCTATGTAACAAATGAATACCCCAGCAGCTACCAAACACTATGCCTTGACGTATGCCAACAAGCATAGCTTGAATACTACTGACTATCCATAAGAAATGACGGAGGGCTACGACTGGTCTTGGCGAGACCGTGAACATAGTGAACTTGATATAACCGAAAGAACCTGATAGCTTTTAAAAGGAGTGGTTAAAACTCCGCATTTAAAAATATCTGTTTTAAAAATAACCGAGTGGTTTCTTTTAAATTGTTCCAACGATTTAAACTTTGGTTTGTTTTTCTTTGCATTATAGATAATGCGTCCCATCATTAACCTATCATTGCAGAAAACAACGAAAATACAACGTCCTCTTATGCCATCCGCATTCGCCACTGGGTCCCGTCATCACCCGTTAGGTTACTTAACTAACGACAGAGCGGGGGCTGGGCTAGCGCGGGTGTAAAACATAAATGACGTCTAAATAGCTATCATAAATATAGATATTTTACATTCGTCTGACGCAATGATATTCATTCCAGAACACAGATAAACAATATTGGATTTGCAAGAAATCTGTATTTCTTTTGAGCCTGCAAGAAAAGACAGATTACACAGTTGTGATGAATAGCCGTTACCCCACCCTCGACCCCTACGGGTACGGCAAACTACCCACCCGGCAGTTTGTGTACCCCACCTTGGGTCAGTCCTAGGAGCATAAACAGTAAAATGAAATAATACAACGGTGGCTACAACCGCAACCTGGAAGTGCCCCGCAAAATAATATTACAACAAATTACATTTACAACAAATGAATTAAACAATAACCCATTGCTAACCCCGGCTATACACCACAACAGTCCAATACAGTTTATATGCACAAACAGATATAACCATTTCAGAAATGTGCAACCCCCTGCCAACCGACATACTAGCAGTTGGGGGAGGTTTACGAACACATTTATCAATCACAGATATAATCCAACATGCAAATACTGTACAATTTCGATCGATTAAACGACATTAATATTGCTCCAAAAACTGCTCTGTTAAACTGAAACCTGGGCAAATATTAAATATTCCAGAGAACCCCAAATACCATAGAGGACCCACACAAGAAATACGAGTCCATGACTCGGCAACTCGGCCGCGGAACCGCGGCGGATCGGTGCGATCCGCCGCCCTTCCGCGGCGCTTTAGCCGATTCATGGGCTCTAATTTCTTGGGTGTTCTTCTGGACCCTTTACAAGCTTTCTGAGATCACCTGAACAATTTTAGGACATCATTTTAAATTCGACAGAAACTTGTAACTTTTAGGGTTTTCCGGCTTCGTTTTTCCGTTTGAAATTCCTACAAATTTGCAATCAAGTTATTTAGTGTTTAGCGAGGCTCTGATACCACTGTAAGTCGATGTACTTCACCCCAGTACTTGTGGGGAGGCGGAATTTTCAAAAACGATCATGTTTAAAGAACGAACATCGACTAACCGCTTAAATCGAAGCTAAACTATAAATAACCGTACACAAAGTGTTTCTTAACTATTGTGTTTAGGGATTATACCAAATGAAACTAGTCCTTCGTCTTTACGATCTCCTTGTTCTCCTCGACCTTCTCTAGGTAGTAGACGATCCACCCGAGAGCAAAACACCAAGCTACACCTCTAACTTGAGGTAACTAATCTACTTTGATTGCTAATCAAAGAAGAAAGGATGATATAGAGTGAAGGTAATGGATGTTTAAGTCTAACTAAACCTTTGATCTCAACACATGAGGATTAAGGATTAGTCTCTTGAAGATGAGAGCTTGAGGAGAGAGAATGTGAGATAAGATAATGAGATGAGAGAGAGTGTATCATAATATATTATGAAGCATTCTTATTTTTAGAATAATGAATAAAAGAAATGAATAAGCATGCTTCATAAATGCAAAATGGTGATTCATTAAGCATGTGTCATTATCATTTATGGTGCAATAATGATAATGATGAATCACCCTCATGACTCACAATCTTATCCAAAGTAACCTCCTTAGTCACATCTTCTAGAAGGTTCTCGCACAATTACGAGAACGCCCCTCCGATCCGCAAAAATACGGAAAAACTTTAGACTGTAAAAATCCAATAACCGGATACCAGTAACTGGCTTAAACCAAAGCCGACTGGTAAAAACTGTCCGAAAGTCGTACGTGCGTAAACGCACGTATGCGTCCGAACCCTTTGTCGCAAAACCATGCGACCTCTATATCGTTTCGCCTGGAGTAGGAAACTCTCTGTGTGGGACTCTAGAGACTCGACTACTACGCTGGCAGTGGGTTTAACCACAGACCGCAAGCGGCACTAGCTGTACGTAACGGTCCCCAGGTAGTTGTCGATAAGAAGGCCGATGAGAAAACCCATCCGAACTCCTACTGAGTCTGATGTGACAATCTCCATACAGTCCGGTCCGTTCGTCCAAGACTATCGCATATCGGGCCTAGGGGGGCGGTAAGCGTCAGTCCCCTAATAGCGGTATAAGTCGTGTCGGAGTGAAGCCCATTACACCCTGAGAAACTACTGGAACCTACCAGCAAATCTCGCTTGCCCTGGCCAGGGACTTTGCGTAATGGCTCTCTGACACAGCACGATATCTACTCCCAATACCGGGAGGGACGAATCCTGTCTAACCGCCACTGCCTCCAAGTGCTCGGGACTGCACCCAACTGCTACCTGTTTGCACGACTCCTTTGAGCCGTGGTAGGGTAGCAATCTAAGAACAGTGGGACACACTCGAGGCGAAGTAGCAGTGTCAAGTCTGCGGACTACGCTGTACTCATGTCACCTGGGAACTGCTCACTGACGACTGGTATCAAACCAACCAACAGTTCCCCGTGAGTCCTGTCCGGTGTACCCGTAACCTAACGAGCACCTGCATACTATCTCCAGTACGACGTACTGACGGCTGTGGGACAGACCATCTCCCCAATTGGGATGAGAAGCGTACACACTAGTCTACTCCGGAGTATCGATGCTCTGTCTCGATAATCCAACGACCAGGGACCTGAATAAGGATGTGCTTGTAGACTACCCAGCCCCCACTAATGTGACTGCCATCACAACGCTGGTAGACAAGCAAGATCCTAAGAGCTCTATCAATACGTTCACTAACATATTAAGATAGAAAAACCAAGTAGCATACTACCATGTTTAGCAAGACTGTTATATATATGTGAATATCCCAAGCTTCCATTAAGTAATATACAAGCTAGTATGATACAGTAATGGCTTTCTAGGGCATAAACACTAACAATACCGAACACCCAACTCCTCTACTAATCAGTCTCACAAAACCTGTTTGTGAAACTATTATGTTCGAGGAATAGCCTCAGTAAGTGGATCCGCCCTGATGTTTCTTTCTATGTCTCTCTTTATCTCAAGTTCGCGGAGAAAGCCATCTCCCGAAATGAGCAATACCAGTCTTAGAATATGTCTAGATATCTGATGGGACCTAGCTCATAAATGAACTCCAAATCCAAACTTCTTAGACTGTATCGTCAACTGAACTTAATCAGTATCCTGCGTAATGCCTCCCTCAGTGTCCGCTTGGATCACCTGTCCAAAACACTGCCCCTCGTCAGAGGGAAAACTATAACTCTGACAGTTACTCTGTCATCCAGGTCACCTTGGAAGCCTGGAATGATAATTGTCTCCCGAAGGAGGATGTCGTTATCATATCCCCATAACATCAACTTATGTTCTAAACTGCTTCCGAATGTTTCTCCAGGATTGGATTAATATAAACTTATTGCATCTCGTGCAAAAACAATATCTGGTGTGGTACTTGACATCTCATTATCAACTCAATTGCCTAAGCAAGTGATCTGCTAATCATGCACATCCCTCACCCCTTTAGTCTGTAAGACACCTTTAGAGAGGGTGACTCCATCACCTGCAGGTACACTACCGTTCCAGGAATCGTCCATTCTAAAACACCTTTAGAATGCTGTATAAGTACCCTGATTGGGACACTTCCCAAATCTAGACCTAAAACCATTGATCCAGTAACCAAGATGTCTGATATGAAATCCATGTCCTTTGTGGAGAAACCACTGTGTGACAACCAAAGTAAAACCGATCGTAGTATAGGAATTTCACTTCCTACTCTGTGTTTGTCATCCAAATACCAGGACATCACACCCTATTACCTTCTTAACAGATCCATCCCCTATTCTGATGAAGTCAAACCTATGACTGTCACATCAGAAATAGAGGATCTATCTCCGCTATTTCTGCTTTAGTCGATAAATAGACATAAGCCACTTGTCCACTATGTTTCCGCTGCTCCCTCTGACTATGACAACCCTCTGGCAGAGTCATATACAAGTGCACTTCTAAAGCTAGTTTAGAACGACGCTATACTCATCCTCCTGCCAGGTCTTACAGTCTGGAACAACAGCAATGGCAAGTCTGGGTAAACAAGAACCTCCCTGTCACCATCCTTGAGGCTACCGGAGTACCTCTCAGGTGCCTGAGGTTACCCACCATATCTGCGGAGTGGCCAATGGAACGTCAAACCAGATTGAATCTTTAGGTTCTTATCAATTTTCAGTAATCGTTTGCGGTTCTGGAATCACTTCCAGATCTACCATACTCCCACTACCGTTTTCTGAAAAAATCCATTTTTATTAAAACTATGGTGAGTCAAGAACAATATCACTATTAATCTTCCAGATGGTAGAAAGTCAACCCTCGTCATAGCCCGGGTCAACCCACAAACAGCCATTACAGAAACGTGCCTTGAGTTATCCAGAGTCTGGTTTTAAACATAAGCCGGAAAACTCCCCGTACCTTAACATCGTTAAGATATGAACCGTTCTATATCCAATATAGAAACAGAGGCACTAATTTAAGTGGAGCCAGATTCATATCATGCAACTGTCTCCAGTGCATGTCAACTAAATGGAGAGAGGCCGATCAGCATTAGTCAACTTAGGAATACATCCAGATATGAGTAACCTGAAAGAGAAGCAAGTTCTCATTATCATTACTATCAACTGAATACCATACACAAGTATCTACATCTTCGATCACCTTGAAGAATCCTGATACTTGCAATACCTGGTTCTCTACTTTATTCATATACCTATAACTTCTCAAAACTTGGTCCTTGTGTTTCTACGAAACACTTGTCTAAGAAATAGAGAATTCACAAGTAAACAGAATATAGTATGAGTACCAACTCCTCTGTCCTAATGGATACTGGACAACATACAATACTCTGTATAAGTCCCTTGAGTCTTATAATTTATACCATGTGTTTCGTAGGTTGAAAACCGTACTTATGGTTAAGAAGAATTACACCGCTGTTTAATGCTCCTTACCTAACCATCCACTGATATAGGTAAATGTCATAGATATAATTTCAAAAAGTTATATCTCACTTTATAAAAATAAACGTACAGATATATCAATTTGAAATTGGTGCATAACAACGGATATTCAAAACCAAATATTTGCCGTCTGGCAAACAACCCAGGCGATTTCCTCAAATATCACCAACTACAACGAATTCCGATATAATGAGGATAATCACCCAATTCCCAATAACTTACTCCCACTCATCATCTGTAAAACCATGCAGATGTGAGAATCAATCCTGGTAAATACATACCCTGGAGTAAGTACTAATTAGGAAATCGGTTTTCTATTAACAATATACAGTGAAACTGAAACATATAAATGTTTCGATAGGGTATCCGGGTATTCCTAGTATTGCCTCTTCCATTATTAGATTCACAACTATAACCGTATATTTCTTTGCCATCTCTCCAAATCCCTTTATATGTCTTTAGTCATTAGCTTCTGTACACCCTCTTAGGCTAAATGGTTTTCTTCCTTCCCTACCGTTCGGCACCAGCCTTTGGTTTGGAAGAAGACTATCCAATAAGCGTAATAGGTGTACTGTCCTAATTCTAAGAGCACTCGCAACGTGAGAGAAGGTAAAGATAAAAGACAACTGAATAAAACCTTATTCCTATTTCTCCTGAACCAGAATCCATCCCCGAACTGGAACAAGTCCCTTCGAGTTCGTATATAACCATACGATGGAGTATCCAAATAACTGTGGATCTTCGTAGTGATACGGAGTGTCCCGGAGAAATACAAAGGTGAAGTAGGAGTGGCGATGAAATACTTGGTTTGGTCGTGAAAAACAGTCGCAATTTACTTTGCCCTCTTACTAATCCCTCTATTTGTCTTTACTTAATAACTTCTGTACACCATCGTTAGGCTGATTGGTTTTCTTCATTCCCCACCGTTCGGCACCTGCCTATGGTTTGGAAGAAGACTATCCAATAAGCATAATAGGTGTACTGTCCTAATCCAAGGAACACTCGCAACCTGAGAGAAGGTAAAAGGAAATGACAACTGAATAGTCCTATTCATTTTCTCCAGAACCGGAAACCATCCTCGAATCTGGAACAAGTTCCTTCGAGTTCGTATATAACCATACGATGGTTTTATCCAATGGAAGTGGATGTTCGTAGTAATACGAGGTGTTCTGGAGAAAAGGGTAATAGTAGGAGTGGCAATGAGGTATGCAACTCTAACAATCTAAAAGCTAGTGTTTTAAGAAGGTTCGGTTAATCTTGGTCACTGAGTCATAGTCAAGGGTCGGGCCATGGTCGCTGCCAAAGAGAGAGAGAAAAGAAACACTCTGTGTGCACTCTATCCTAGATCAGAATGGTTATCAATTTACCTAATCAAGAAACCTCCCATTGTAACCTCAAATTCTCCTCCAAACCTGAAAGAAGAATTAGTCGGGATCACCCGAGGAGTAAACCAACTCATCAGTGGGAATCGGGATCCAACTATCATCGCATGATAACATGATGGAATCCACTCACGTTATCACACTCCAGAAGCTATGCGCATATCTGGCAAGTTTCAGTTTCTTTAGAAACTCCCGATGTATGTTTTTACCCCTAGGACCCAAGTGACCTTGACAATGCCAACATATCAAAGAGTCCTAGTCAAGTTTAACCCGTCATTATCTTGATTGCGTTAAACCCACCCGTACGAGTCCTTGACAATGCAAACATAACTGTACGACTTTCCTAACCAATCCACTTATCCATGCGACAGAAAAGCATTACAGAGCTACCGAACACTACGCCTCGGCAATGCACGACATACGTAGCACGAATACTAAGCTATACTAATCTGAAATGACGGAGGGCTACGGCAGGTTTTTGGCGAAAAACCTTTAAGGTAATGAACTTGATATCGTTGAAGGAACCGGATAACTTTTTATAAAAATATAGTGGTGAAAACCTTTGCTAAAGAGGTCACTCTCGGTGAAGGGATCTCAGCTCTTTCCCCATAGAATGAGGTGCAAGATATTCCAACTGAATACCACGATGCAAAGCAAAAAGACAATCGGCTATAGTGAAGTTATTACCCTGACGCAAACTTCTGTCCAAGGGGTTACTCCCGGTGAAGGGATCTCAGCCCTTGCCTCGTCGACTGAGGTGCTGGATATTCATAACCGAATACCACTGTGCAAAACAAAAGAGAACGTCCTTGCAATAACAGCTTTTTGAAAAATTGTTCCAACAACATCAGAATAGGTTTGTTTAGCTTGCATTGATCCGAATCAATGCAATCCTATCAATTGATCACACCACAAAAGAACAAAAATACGATGTACGTATATACCATCCGCATTCACCACTGGGTCCCGTCATCACCCGTTAGGTTACTTAACTAACGACAGAGCGGGGACTGGACTAGCGCGGATGTAAAACATATACAACATCTACTAGTATATATATCAATAAATAATAATCGCTCATGGTGTGATAAAATGCAACATCACAGAAATGTAATAAGCATCACAGAACAATACAGATAATCTAGGATCCCCGGGTTTCATAGAGCCGCTACTGAAACCCGACGTTCCCCTGGTTGTGTGGATAGCCTGTGCAATGAAATCCTAGACCCCTACGGGCGCGGCAAGTTACCCGCCAAAACATGAAGTGAGGCAGCCCCCTTCAACAACGTGAATGGACCACCCAGCACTTCACGGAATCCGGTAACTTGAGCACCCCTCCTTGGGTCAACCTGTACCCCCTGCGAGTGCGGCGAATAGCCCGCCAATTCTAGAGTAAAGCCCCCTCCGTCTCAAAGCTATGAGATGCGGGCCCGTTTCCCTCTAGAACCCGGCTACCCGTGCACCCCTTCGCGGGGTAATCCTAGTACAGAAAATAAAATATATACAACGGGTACATCGACCTCAGCCCGGTCGTGCCCCAAAAGAATAATATACAAACAGGCGGTGACGGCAGTCTACATGTCGGACGCTCGCCCCACAATATCAAATGTACATATACAACCAAAATGTACTACCATTGCATCCAGGCTATCCACCACGACAAATCCGCAACATCACAGCACAACACAGAACATCAACGTGAATGTCACGTTCGCAAATCCGTCTAGAAGAACTATAGCAATTAGACAGGATTTACTGATCAAATGACATTCACAGTCGCAGATATAATGCAAATACTGTGAACTAACATATTTAAAATTTTCGATCGACAAAATTTCCCGATGTGGGCCCCAAGCACAATACCCAGTACTCAAACAAATCTGGGCCCAAACAAAAAATACCAAAAACCACATTTCCAAGTCAGAAACCACCTCAGAAAATTTCGTGCACTGTAGCTACAGTACGGCCATGATCCATGGCCAAAACGTGGGTACGGCCGCGGATCCGCCGCGCTACAGTGAAATCAGCCCACCAAATTTTCTCAGTTCTCTTAAAAAACCCTGCACATATTTCGGCAATACACCAAATAATTATTTTAGCACAAAAAAATTTCGACAGAAACAACACTTTTTGAAATCGTGGTTTCGGAATTTTTATTCGATCGAAGTTCTAAATACGTTAGAGCAAGCTAGTAAAGGTTAATGGCGTGGCTCTGATACCATGTAAGACTACGGTAGCGCCCCGGCCGTCTTTCCGAGACCAAAATGCGGAAACGAAATTTTTTCTAAACTATAAAACCGGCGCTATCGTATGCTTAAAACCCGAATCGAATCATTAACCTATACCTAGCTAACTAGAGAAGGGATAGAAAGGCTATACCGATCGATCCGTGTCCTTCGGTCTTTGGCCACCATCCCAAGCTCCTCGCGGCATCTCCGGTCTCGATCTCCTCGTCGGAAAGGGCACCACATCATCGATTCTTTTTACGGGCTCCCGCTTCATCCGAAACAACTCGGGCACGAAATGTGCTAGCCGACGTGTCCAAGATGTTGTATAGAATGTTTGTGATCACTTTGTCTCTTGCATCCATTGCTTGGATGGAGGTTGAAGGTGTTGCCATTAATGGAGGTTATGAGCTCAAGAGAAGAAAAGAGAAGAAGAAGAAGAAGAACTCTCTTTTTTCTTATGTGTTTCTTATGATAAAAAGAGAGAGAATGAGATGATAAATAATACAAGACCAAAACCACACCTATAGCAGCCCCTCTATCTCTTGTTATCATATCAACATAAATCAAGCTCATAATGTGACACATGCACAAGAAAAGAGACCCTGAGTCACCACTTGTGCATGTGTCACAATAAATGCTCCAAATCATGATATCTAGCTCATAATAACCATTTACAAACATTAATCCAAATGTTTGCAACAATAAAAAGATACGGCAACATCTAAAGTAAACTCGAGATGGATTACAAGGATGCCCCTCACCTATATATACATACCTGCATCCGCATTCCGACCGAATGCGAATGCGATGAGACTAAAATAATCCAACAAATCTAATACTAGTATCCGGCTTAAACCAAAGCCCACTAGTATGATCCGCCCGATCATAATCCGTGCACTACCGCACGTATATGATCAGACCCTACCATATATCATACGGCCTCTACAACGTTTCGCCCGAAACTTGAGAAACTGTCTGTGGGGGACTCTAAAGACTGGTCAATACTTTGGCTGTGGATTTAACCACTAGCTCGTCAGAGGTACTAGCCGTACGTAACGGGCTACCAAGTATTGACCAAAACGGAGGTCGATGATAGAACTCATCCTGACACCCTACTGAGCCTGTCAGTGACAATATCCGTATAGTCCGGTCCGTTCGTCTATGAGCAGCGCATAGCGGGCCTAGGGGGTTGGTAAAAGTCAGACCCCCAAAAGTGGTACAAGTCGTGTCGGAGTGTAGCCCAGAGAATCCTGAGATACTACTGGAATACCTACCAGTAAATCTCCTTTCACGGACGAGGGCTTTGTGTAATGGCTCTCCTAGACACAGCGCGATCTCACCCCCAATACCGGGAGAGATGAATCCCCTGCCGATCCGCTCACTTGCCTCCATGTGGCTCGGGACTGTACCCAACTAAAACCTATTTGCACGACTCCTTTGAGCCGTGGTATGGTAGTAATCAAAGCACAGTGGGAACTCACACGAGACAAATGACGACCTCAGGTCGATGAACTAACTTGTACATATGTCACCAGGGAACTGCTATCTGACGTCAGGTATAATACCAACTAGCATGTTCCCGGCGAGTCCTGTCCGGTGTACTCATAACCCAATGAGCACCTGTATACATCTTAGGTGAACCAACTGACACTAGTGGCTTGTGAGACCGGCCACCGCCCCACGTCGGGGTCTCAACTGTTTACACTAGTCTACTCCAGAGTATTAACCTCTATGTCTACTCTCCTGTCCTCGATCTCCCTGGAGATTATCTATCTCCATGATCAGGTGATACTGCCTAAGAATATGTCTGGATCACTGATAGAACGGGGGTTCCTAGGCATAAGCCACAACTCCATTGTCACACAATAGTAGGAACGAAGTTCATCTCAAGAACTAGTGTACATCCAGACTGCCTCTTTGGTAGCATCCTTGGTAGCGATGTATCCAGCCTTTATTGCCTGGTTTACCACGGTATCTAGCTTGGATCTCTTCCAACATACCTTCCCTCCAATGAGGGAAAAGACAATGCCTATGACTGACATTCAATCGACCTTACTACACTGGAAGCTATCCAGTGATTCTCCCAAGGATCGATTGATACCAACTCACTACACCTAGTTAGAATCCTAACATCCACTTAGATCTATCTCATAGATCCAAAACCCAGGATTTAGGAGGTATCACTTTGATCCTATATGGAGAATCCTTGTGAGAAGAGCAGATTGACCGTGCGTAGCATAGGAAACTCTTTTCCTATCAAGAGTATGTCGTCCACGTACAGTACAAGGAATACCACCATACTCTCTACTAAATTTTTGTATATACAAGGTTCATCTACCTTTCTTATGAAGTCAAACGCTTTGACTACCACATCAAAATAGATGTTCCAACTCCGCGATGCCTGCTTTAACCCATAAAGCAACTTGCACATGTTTCCGCTGCTTCCACTGTCTACGAAGCCCTCTGGCTGTGTACTTATAGACGCTCTCTTCTAAATCACTATTTAGAAAAGCAGTCATGACACCCAACTGCCAGATAGTATGTAGCAATGGCAAGAAGGATCGGATGGACTTAAGCATAGCTACCGGAGAAAAGGTTTCATCACATACCATACCTGATCGACGACGAGAACCTTTTACAACAAGACTAACTTTGAAAGTCTCAACTTTTCCATGTACACCAAGTAATCTTCTCAAGATATACTTGCTCCTGATAGGGATATAACCCTTCAGATATAGAAACCAAAGTCCATACTTTGTTGGTGTATATGGATTCCATCTCAGATCGCTTAGCATCCAGCCATTCTCGTAGAGTCCCCACTACTAATGGCATGCTCGAAACTAGTTGGGTCATCATCTCATGATGCTATCCTCTCTCCCACTTTCATAGAGATAACCGAAGTGTCTCTCAGGTGGATGAGGAACCCTACCAGATCGGCGGAGATGCTGAGCTTCGTCGGGAACTATTGAATCCTTCGGTTCTACCAAATCATCAGCTGTAATTTGTGTTAGTTATGTGTATGCCCTAGAGGCCATTACTGTACATACGATGTATATTGTAGTGGATGCTGGGATATATATAGGGAGGACTTTCTTGCTCGACATGATAGTATGCTATCTGGTTGTAATTTATCTTAACATGTACTCTGATTGTCTCTATTACATGTTGATAAAGCCCTTAGGATATGTACTCGACTCCTGGGACTATGATGAGATCATACTAGTGGGGCCACGGTAGTCGACGAGTACATCCTATAACTGTTCCTAGTCGAGGGTGTATCGAGACAGGGCATCGATGCACCAGAGTAGACTAGCGTATACGCATCTTGACCCATATGATGGGTGATGGATGATCCCATATCCATCGGTGTTTGACATCAAGGATGGTGTACGGGTGCTCAGTGGAGACTGGGTACACTGGACGGACTCGCCGAGAACTCCCAGATGGTATTATACATACGTCAGATGGCAGTTCTCTGGTGACACTAGTACAGAGTGGTCTGTTGACCCGAGATCGTCATAAAGTCTTGTGTGATTCCCACTGTGCTTTGATTTCCACCTTACCACGTTCAAAAGGGCGTGCAAAACGGTGGTTTTTGGGTACAGTCCCGAATCACATGGAGGCAATGAGCGATAGGAGGGGATTCGTCTCTCCCGGTATAGGGAGTTGATGTTGTGCTGTGTTCGATTGGCTATAACCGGAAATCCCTGGCCAGGGTTGCTGAGATTTACTGGTAAGTGTTATCAGTAGTTTCTCGAACTGTTATAGACCTCATATCGACACGACTTATCGAGCTACTGGGGTCTGACGTTTACCTCCCCTAGGCGAGATATGCGACATATAATACGACGAGACCGGACTGTACGGGAGTGTTACTGATAGGATTCGCAGGAGTACTAGCGGGCTTGCTTGTTGATCTTCTGATCGCTCAATACCCGGGTGGCCGTTAGGTTTAGCACACCGCTTGCGGCTTGTGGGTGTTTGATATGATCATCACCTACTGCCGGCGTATTGACGAGTCTTTAGAGTCCTACACAGAGGTTTCCTGGCTCAAGCGAAACGAGATAGGAGCGCATATGAGATTTGTGCGGGACCGAGAATAATACCAGTATGTGATACTGTATTCTATTCTCGCGATTTGTATCATTGGACGGTTATATGAGATATAGCCGGGTTACCGAATCAAGTGTTGATTCGATATATTGATACACTTGATATTAGTCGGTTATATGCAGTATGACCGGATCATTAAATCAAGTGTTGATTTAATGATTTATTGTATAATTATATATTTGATGTATTACTTTACATTAACTAGTATTGGTTCACTTAAGATTATTTTTCTCACTAGATTGTGCACATTGTATATATGATATATGTTTGTGCACTAGTTTGTATCATGTTTGATGATACATGCAAACTTGGGTGTGTGTATGCTTTAAACCATGTTTAGATTAATGGTTAGGGTATTAAATTATTTATTTATTTTTGGCAAAAATAAAATGGTGGTTTTTCTTTGTTTTATGCTTGAAGCTTCATGATGCTTTTTAAGCATCTTTGAAAAGTCTAACCATTTTGTTTTATGCTTTAACCTAACCATCAACCTAAACCCTAGTTTTTCTCTACATGTGTTAACTCACCCATGGTTGCAATATGATAAGCTTCACTTGATTTTCTATTATTTGATTATTCATTCTTTCCTTCTTCTTCTTCTTCTTCTTGATGAAGTGAAGAAAGCTTGCTAGAAAATTTCAAGTGTTGAAATCAAGTGAGAAATCCAAATCCAAAGTGAACCCACTTTCTATTTCTTCATCCTCTACCACTTGCCATGTAGTAGAGTGTGTTTTCTTCACAAGGTTCATGACCAAGTGAAGATGGAGCTTGAGTTTGAGTTGCCTCGACGTAGATCATCTTCGGCATCGAAGTCAACGACCTAGCCCGCTCGTTTCTCCGATGAAACCAACGCTAGAGTCCGGGATCCCGATAATCGCAGCAAAGGGACGTCAACACGGAGCTAAAGAAGTGGAGGACCGGATCTACAAAGGTTGTAATCCCTTTCACTTTTAGTTAAAGTAGTTAACTTGCATGCTTTCGCCTTACCTCTAGTTAACGATCTCAATTAGGGTTTCTCGGCACATGGAAAAATTTGATTTTGGCATGGTTGATGCCTTGTGGAACCTCTTGAGTGTGCCTAGGAACCCTACAGTTTGTATAGCTGGAACTCCTTCCAGTTCTACCTCATGACCACTAATTTCTTCACAAGAAATTCCTTTTCTAAAAGGTGGCATGCTGAGAAACAAAATACATTTTGCTCCTCAGTGTGGTAGAAGATATTCCCTTGCGAATGCTTGGGATATCCAACAAACTTCCACAGAACTGACATTGCTTCGAGTTTGTCCGGATTTTGCTTTTAAACATAGGCCGGACAAACCCAAATCTTAACTTACTTAAGAGATGGGCTCTTCCCATACCATATCGCATATGGAGTGGTAGGCACCCGATTTGGTTGGAACCCAATTCAATAGGTATGCAGCTTCATAAGTGCATAACCCCAAAAAGAAATAGGCAACTCAGTAGTACTCATCATAGAGCACACCAAATGTAATAGGGTGTGATTGCTCCACCTCGATATACCGATGTGCTGTGGTGCATACGAAGGAGTAATGCTGAGAGAGAATCTCATTCTCCTTTAGAATAGTCAAGGAATTTCGTGCTCAAGTATTCTCCTCCCTGATCTCATCAAAGGACATAATACTTATACCCTTTTTTGGTTCTTTACTTCTAACTTATATTCATTGAATTTCTCAAAAGTTTCAGACTTGTGTTTCAACAGGAACATATGCCCGAATCTTGAGAGATCATCAGTGAATGTAATGAAATACAAAGAACCGTTCCTGGCATGTATAGACAGAGGACTTACATACATCATCATGTATCAATCCCAAGAGTTCACTAACTCTTTCTCTGTTTCCAATAAACAGAGCTATGGTCATCTTATCTTTGTGATATGATTGGCAAGTTTCACAAGATATAAATTCAAACTGATTTAAATATGCATCTTTATGTAACTTCAGCTAGTCGGGTCGCATTGATATGACCTAGTCTATAATGCCTCAAGAAGGGTTCGTTCTTTTCTGAACTCTACCTCTTGTGTGTGTTTTGTACGTTAAGAACTGTGGTTTGATTTAGAACGTATATGCTTTTAGATAACGTGCCTGTACCGATCAACTCTTGATATAGGAAATGTTCAAAACATTATCCAACAATACAAAATTATATCCTTCTTTACTAAATAAAATGACTGATATGATATTGTATATCAGGTTCGGTATCTAATAACATTCGTTCAGAATCAATGTATTTGGTAATACAGGTGATAACTTCCAACAAACATGGCTACACCACTTGCACCGTTTCCAACTCCTGAAACTTATCACCCATTCTCAGTTCTTTACCTATCTGTAGCCCATGTAATCTATTACATATATGGGATCCTGATCCGGTATCACATACCCAGGATGTAGAGGAAACTGTGAAACAGTTCTCCGTAATGGACACACCCGAAGAAGATTCATCATCAAGCACTTTCTTAGTTTGGGCGGCACAGGAATCCTGGAAATCCCCTATTTCCTACTCGGTCTTATAACAATTATAAGGTAGAGCGGGACCAACGTTCCCCAGCTCAGTATAACAAGCAGGTTCGATCAATACATCCATATTATTATCTTGATTATGGCGTGACATGGTCGCTATCTAGAGAGAGAGAGAAGAAAACACTCAACGTATGCTCTTGCAAGATTAGATTGGTTATTATTTTATCTAATCAGGATGGATCCTGCTGTTTTAGTCAAATCTTCCTTCAAACCCTAAAAGGTAAGACTAGCCGGGATTAATTACACCCTACAAGTCCGCCAATCTTTCGGCCAGGCCAGTGTCGGTACTTTGAGGGTGGTTCCCCGTGGTTTCGCACGGACCTAATTAAAATAAACCTCATTTTTCGATAGGCATAACCCCATTAACACCTTTCTAGACACCTACTTTATCGGCTAATTGTGATGTGTAAAACTCTCCTAGGAGTAACTCTTACTCGCAGTGGGTATCAGGATCCAACTATCTCATAGAAGGTATGCAATCTCATTGCAAATTTCAACACTTGAAATTCCCGATAATATTTTGCCCTAAGCGATCTATGACCTTGACAAGGTCAACAAACCATAGACCGCAAGTCAAGTTCAACCCGTCATTTCCTGATTGAGTTAAACCCACCCGTACGACCCTTGACAAGGTCAACAACGCCGCACAACTACCCTAATCCAATCGCATCATATGCTCAGCAGATAAGCACTAATCAGCTACCGCACACTACGCCTTGACAAGGTCAACAAACGCAGCATGAATACTAAATACTATTTATCTGAAATGAAGTAGGGCTACGCAGGTTTTTATGAAAACCATGAGCGTAATGAACTTGATATCGTTGTTGAAACAAGTGATTTTTGAAAAGGAGTGTTTTTTAGGCTTTTACTAGCTTTGCTAAAGAGGTCACTCTCGGTGAAGGGATCTCGGCTCTTTCCTTATCGAATAAGGTGCAGGATATTTCACAAATACCACTATGCAAAACAAGAACTATATAAGCAATCAAAAACAAAACCGAGTTTGTATCATCATCTAGTTTCGCTAAAGAGGTCACTCCCGGTAAAGGGATCTCGGCTCTTTCCTTATCGAATAAGGTGCTGGATATTCTACAAGGAATACCGCTATGCAAAGCAAGAATTAGAGCTACCAATTTTTAAACAAGTTTCTACAACATCTTTAGGTTTCTTTTTCTTTCATTAATTTCATTAATGAAGTCCCATCATTTAAGTTACCTAAACATCACAGATAAATACAACGTACGCTTATGCCATCCACATTCGCCTCGATGTCCCCTCGTGCACCGTTAGGTTAGGTAACTAACGGCAGAGTGGGACAGGGCTAGCGCGGGTGTAAAACATAAGCAACGTCAATATATAATATATCACATATACTATATCCAGTATCTATCGCAACATATATAGTGATCACATCACAGATAAATCGCAGCAGAACACAACATATGAAATATTGGATATACTAGGATTTCCGAGTTTTAAATTAAGCCTGTATAAAACACGGATTCCATGGTCGTGATGAATAGCCAAACCTACATCCCTATACCCCTAAGAGAGCGACAAGCAACCCTACCAATTATAAAGTTAGGAGACCCGGTCTTAACTCCTTGAGATGGTCTACCACTGGACTCTAGAACCCGGTTACTTGTGCTTCCCGCCTTGGGTCTATCCTAATACGGAAAAGTAAATAATATACATCAATGGTGACATCATCCTCAACCCGGAAGTTCCCCAATAAAAGAATATTACATACAATGAATTTTAGATGAATGGAAATGAAAAACTCTCATCTCACATAAAACCCCCAGCTATTCAAAACACGACGATCCAATATAACATATCCCAGCAACACATAACATCGCATGTCATCAACGTAAGTAAATATGTGTATCCCAATTGTCGTTGACATATAGCACCAAAACCGGCGATACATCACATATTACACTTACGGTCGCAGAAAGATGTGAAAAACTACAATAGTTGGAATCCGCAACCACCTTAGACATCATAAACCCAATATATCACATATATTGGATTTCATGCCTAACCAAATGAATTCCTTAGACATCACATGCCTAACAATTATAAACCCCGCATTTTAGTATCGATATTGAAAACACTTTCCAATAACCTGTCAAGTAATTCAACAAGATTTCCGATATCCTGATCGAATGCTTGTCGGAAACATTATTAGACGGCCGCACCCCCCGATACCATTGACGAAGAGCACTAAGGAGGAACACCGCTGCCGTGAGCATCCGAACGGATGCTTTTGGCGACGGGGTTTTCCTACAATCACTTGGTCGGGGCTATGGGGTGTGGCTATCTAGTAAGATTACCCGGTGAGTATCCGCGTACGCTACATGATTGCGACGGAATTTTGATCAACATCAAAATCCCGTGGCAACCGATCAAATGAGACTAAACTGCTAGATTTATAAAATTCAAACTAGTTATCTCATAACTACTTTTGTGGATTCTAAATATTGTATCCCATCACACGATACCCAGACGACGTTAAACTTTTCGATCGATTCATCAAAGTACCACAATTTTCCGATAGCTCAACACTTGAGAACAGTTCATTAATACCCAGAACATGCTACAGTACCTATGCGCCAACCGTAAAAGGGCAAACCCAAGCCTCACTCATGTTGCCACGGAACTGCGGAAAACCCTATGGTATGACCGCGGTTCCGCGATCCAAGAAGTCGAGTTAGGGTTTTATTCTTCTAGAGGGTTCACAGAATTACTTGCATGTTTTTCCGGATATGTTAAACTTGGAAAAATGGGTTTTTGATAATTGTTCAACCCTTTAAACTTCGCCTAGACAACATGTGACAGCCCGAAACAATGTTAAAACTACGAATACAAAACACTCCGAACTGCTTATAGTGTAAGATTTCATCACATGTAAAATTAGCAAAAATAAACAACACCTGAAACACCAAAACCCAGCCACTGGAACACAGTGAAAATTTCAGGCAAAAAGAACAGAAAGTTGCCGGCCCCTACCCTAATGATCCGAGCCAAAATCCGAGCAAACCCCTTGAAATTTTCATGGTGTTCATGATATATCCCATATAACATTCTATACTTGTTTAAAAAAATTTTGACAACTTTTTAGAATCGACAGAAACTACATTTTCGCGTTTCAAGTTTCGAAGTATTTCGGTTTCGTAATCTTAACAAAATCCGTCTAATTTTCTAGCATGGCTCTGATACCATTGCAGGGTTGTCTAGCATGGCAGCAAGGTTTTGAGAGGCATCGTCCATGCTATATTAAGAAATTATCCGTTCTAGCTAACCCTAACCCTAAAATTGTATACTAGTAATCCGACGGAATGAAATGCAAACGACTTTGCAAGTAAAGTGGACAAGGAATACAACCTTTGTAGACTGGTCCTTCACTTCATTAGCTCCGTGTTGTCGTCCCTTTGCTGCGATCATGAACTCCCGGACTCTAGAGAGGCTCCACAAGATGTACGGATCAAGCTTGATAGAAGACTTTGAGGCCGAAAATGATCTAAGTCAAGGAGACACTAATTATGGAATTAGTGAAGCAAACACACTATACTAAATGGCAAGTAGTAGAGGGTGATGAATTAGAAATTTTGCTCACTTTAGATTTCATATTCTCACAAGTTTTCATCACAAACCCAAAAGCTAGAAGTGAGAGGAAGAAGAAGATGAATTGAAGTTGTGATGAATGAATGAGATTAAGTTAGAAATGCAACCATAGTTAGATAATATCATGCCTAACCCTTATAGAGACTTAACCATGAGCTAGGGTTAAAGGTTAGGTTAACAAATATCTTAGAAATATCCAAAACGGTGGACTTAGTCAACTATGATAAATATCTTAGGATAAATCCACACAATTTGAATTATCCAAAATAAAATGTAAACCCTAATCTTAACCCAAGCATGGTTTCATCCTCATAAACCCTAGTTGCATTTATAACCCTAGCATGTCACAATATCATATATCACATATATAATATTTTGTAACAAAAGTAAATGATACAATTATCAAATATCACATATATATCAATGTCTCATCATGTGAGAAAAGAAATCTTAAGTTAGCTAATATTAGTTAATGTAATGTAATATATCAAATATATATAATTATACATTAAATTATTAAATCAACACTTGATTTAATAATCCTTCTATATCACATATAACCGACTAACATCAAATGTAACATCTTATCGAATCAACGCTTGATCTGATAACCCGGCTATATCACATATAACCAATCATGTCACACATCGCCAGAATAGAATGCGGTATCACGTACTCGTATTAATCTCGATCTCGCATATATCACATATGCACTCCTACTCCGTTTCGCTTGAGCCAGGAAACCCCCGTGTAGGATCTAAAGACTCGTCAATACGCCGGCAGTAGGTTATGATCATATCAAACACCCACAAGCCGCAAGCGGTCTGCTAAACGTAACAGCCACCCGGATATTGAGCGATCACAAGATAAAAAAGAAAGCCTGCTCATACTCCTACGAATCCAATCAGTAACACTACCGTACAGTCCGGTCTCTTCGTATGATATGTCGCTGATTGAAATGATTTAGCGTGCTTGCGCTTTCTAAAAGATAGATCAAAAATATTTGTAACCGCAATCAAGAACGTCGTCGCATGAAGCTAGCCGGTGAGTACGGGTCGGTCCACAGGGATGTTGTGAATCTCCGATTCGTTCTTACGAGTTAATTCCGAAGGGTGTTCGGAGTTATTATTAAATCTAAAAACCTAAATTATCCTAGGGCAATTATCTAGATCTAAATCTTGCTAGGGTTAGGTTTAGGAATGGTTTGGAAATGTAAATAAATCGCAACGCTTTCTATACCGAGATTAGGATCTAAGAGGAGTTATGGTAATTATCAATAAAGGGGATTAGATCCATTCGGGAAGGTGTTCCTTCCTCTAGGTTCTTGTCCTTCCTTTAGAGATCCTTACCCGAATCTCCATGGAAAACGCGCGCAACTGAGCCTTTATACTACGGTATCACCGCTACCTCGAAGGATAGGGTGCCGTAGGGCGCAGTGTGTGCGTGTATGCATGGAGTCCTATAGATTCTATGTGATGGGTAAGAAAGGGACGAGAGATCTCATCTCTCAAAAGCCCTTCCCAAAGCTAACATCTAAGGCAAGGAATTAAAATCTAAACTAGAACAAGAAATTAAATTACTTACAGATGGATCCCTCCAATCTTCCATGCAGGTTTGTCAGATCTGAATTTCTGAATTAAAGAGAGGCACCGATGCTCTCCAAAAGATTTCTAAATTTTATTCATTAAAGGGAGGCATAAGAAATTATAATGATTAGAGTTCCTATTTATAAAGAATAGGAAACCCTAGGGTTACATTTGATCTGCATGTCTACAATTACAAAAATAGCTTTAGGTCAACTAGTCAAAGCCGCAAATGAATTTTGGTAAAATAAAATCCTCCTTTTGTCTTCTTAAAAAGGAAGTATTGGGCCTTTCCTTTGTGGGCTCTTCTGTCTTTGGGCTTCCTGGGCTACTTAATTCTTTAATTCTTTCTTTAAAATAGCTTCTGTTCTCTTTCAGATTTTCCAGTGAATAATTGTGGTGGACTTTTAACCGTGGCTTCAAAATCTTGGACCTTGCATTGCCTTGTACTTTATGAATTTTATCTTTGATGTAGGCTTGATCAAGAGTCTTCTGTTTGTTTGTCAAAAGTCCCATTTTGTATCATCTTTTGTCTTTTTCACTATATTCGCTCCAAGAACCTGTAACCTGTAATATGTAGCAGACATGCATCAAAAGCACCTGTTTATTTATAAAACGAATAAGAATGGGGAATATAAAATGCAATATTATGATATGAACAAATACCCCCAAACTTATCTTTTGCTCGTCCTCGAGCAAACTTATTTTTATTCACTAAAATCCTAACCGCACTTTCGCAGGGAAACGCGATTGCACTGAGCACGTGCAACAAGCCGTTAAACCTCTAAGTGTCCCTAGTAGGAGGAGTGTTGTCTCCTGGGGGTTTTCAGCGGATTACACCCACAAAATCCTATCAACTCGGCCCATTGATTTTTGTTCTCCAATTAGGTTTTCTAACAAGGAATTCTATTATCTTTTGACTCGCAAATTATCCACCCATATTCTTCACACTTTCTCATTATTTAACTTAAGATTATATATGTTATGTAGACCTACTTAGCTTTCGGCATCTCTTAAGTTTTCCTTCTAGGGTTTCCATCTCCACTTAGGAATTTTTATCAACTCTATTAAAGATACAAGTTCTATTCTTCACTCCTTTCTCTCATCTAAACTCCAATCACATATCCCCTACGTGTGTGTATAGATCACCCATACACTTGGAAATTCAAATCAAGCAATCGTACTCTCGTCCGTTGTCCAAAGTACTAATTAGTTGGTGAATTTAATTGAATTTTTGCTCACACATCCTTCATGCGACTGTTAATACTTCTTGAGGTACCAACAACCGATTACAAGATGCGTTTGCACTTTAAAGCGTACTTCCTAGTCTTGCAACACCCAAGGCTTTAGCAGTGACTCCCAAACCAGTTGGTCTAAGGCACTAGGTGATAAGGCACCCTTGCTAAATATTTTTCTATTTTTTTACAGCCTTAAGTAATCACAAAAACCAGTGTCCATTTTTTCCTTTATTCACTTTTTTTTCTTTTTATTTTCATTGTACTAAGGACTTTAGACAAGAGCATTTCAAGGTCTCTTCTACTATTCCAAATTTCAAGGTGCGTGATTGTGCAAATTGTAGGGTATACATTTTCAGAATCTAGACTTAAGCTAGGAACTATTTTTCAAACTTATACTCTAATAAGGACATCAATACTCTTCCCTTATTTCGACTTAGCCCAAGAAGTGAACCCAAAATTTGCCTATTTCTAAATAAACTACAAAGGCATATACTTTCTACCGTTAAACTTTAAGGACGGTTATCTTTAGGGTTTTTAATTCACTAAGTCTAAGATCTAGTTCTTCCTAGCCAGTTAACCTATTTGTCAAACTCAAGTCAATTAGCCAAAATTGAATACATTAATTTTTATAATTTTTGAAATTTTTCAAATTTTTATGGGTTTTCAAATAAGTATGCAAATGCAAAAAAAAAATATGTACAAATGAATGCGAAGGAAGAAGACGTACCGAGCATACCCCCAAACTTGAACTTGACAGTGTCCTCACTGTCATGCTAAACCAAGAGGGTCAAAATGCCGATACTCCCCTGTTTATTTATTTATAAATTTTTTTATATTTTTAATGTTTTGAATTTTTTTTAAATTTTTATAGAAAAAGAAAACAAAAAATATATGTACAAATATACAACAAGGTTCCCCCCAAACTTAAGCTTGGCCTTACACAAGCCAAAGGTTAGCACCAACCATTCAAAAATCTTATCGTGGTAATGGTATAGTTGCTGCAAGAATGGGGCGAGGAGGAAAGAAATGAGAAACACGCGAGACCGTGTGGAAAGAAGAATGGTAGAATATGGTCTCGGTGGGGGAGAAGAAGGGCGGAAAGGAGAAAGAAGGATCGCGCGAACTTGAGGGTGTAAATCGAGTGAATAAATTAGCGCAATATGTGATGACCGATGTGTGAAAACTGATTGTGCTAATCTATCAATTCGTCGTGCAATGGGGTCAAATCCCTCAAGATTCGCAAGAAAACATGGGTACGCCGAACTTGGTATAGGAGATGAAAGCGTAACGGTCATTTGTACGGTCGGGACAATAGGACGGACGACAGGGAGTGAATTAGGGATAGTATCTTTCTCACCGTAGTAAACTATTTCGAACTTGAAAGATTCCATTAATGGTTCGAAACTACTATAATCAACCGAGTCTGATGGCTCATCTGAAAATGTAAAGGACTCAAACTCGGGTGGTGAGTTATCAACATCGTCCGAAAAAGTGAAACACTCGTAGGTGTCATCGTCTGTGAGATCTGTGTTAGATTCAAAGGAAAATGTTTCAAGCTCACAATCTTCAAGCGGGGTCGGAACGATGGGAAGGAGGGAGGGTGATATAACAGTCAAAGGTTCAGGAGGATGAATTGGAAAATCAGACACATCAAACAAAAATGATTCAACCTCAATATTATCTTCAAGACTCTCCTCAATACTATCCTCAATATTTAACTCATCCATGCCATTATCATCAAAATCTAGACGCATATGAGATTCGGGAGAAACATTTAATAACTCAGGATGATGATTTGAACATAAAATTTCAAGCAAATCGACAGGTTCATCATCCGAAATATTCCCGGCGTCTATATCCTCAATCAAGTGAGAATCAATTTCTTTAGACACCTCATCAGCATGGATATGTATCGATTTAGGTTCTAGAGTGGAGGTGTAAAGATCGAAAGAATTAGGTGCGGTTTCACTCGAAAGGGGCTCCTCACAATTTGGCAAATCAAACACTACAAAATCGCACAACTCGTTTTTATTTTGAACTTGTGAATCATTTAGGACATTCGATGGAAAACTGGAGTTGTGGGCTTCAATTGGGTAAGGGTAGGTTTGATTTGGAAATCCTCTCTCATTCTCACTCTGTCCAACTGCCGCCTCATACATTGAAAAATTTGGATCTAGCGGGACACTAGCTACCGGTTCACTAGGTTGCTTAAGGGCGGCCATGGACGCTTCCACATTCCTCATCATTTTATTTGTTGCAGCAATATATGCCTCCAACGACTCTTCCAAACTAGACTTGGGTGGTGAGGGGGTTTCGGTAAAAGATTCAAAATTGTTTGGATATGTGAAACTCCCAAAAGGCTGTGTAGGAACAGGGTCTAGTGACGGTGGGAAAGTCTGGTAGGACTGGCAGGAAATGGGTAGTTGGACAGGGGTAGGGTCAACATATGGATAAAAAGGTGAATAATCGTGCGGATCCCTAGAACTAGATGAGTGGAGAGGGGTGAAAGATCGACTGCGAGATTTAGCAATATGCTCAACAATGGACATCGGCCTAGGAGTGACAGTAGGACTTGAAGAAGTGGTATCAACATATGTAGGTGGTAAAAGTTGACTTGGTTGACACAAAGTGGGTTGAAAAGTCAAACTATTTCTCCTAGACTCCTCTATGTGATCTTTCAAAGATTTTTTAGGCATGGAAGGATCGTCTTTAAATTGACCGAACACATTGACATATGACGCAAAATTAGGTTCGGGATACCAAAGTTCGGCTAATGATTTATTGTGTGGGGTACCCATGTTAGAAGAAGAAAAGTGACAAGAAGGAAGGTTGGGTGGTGCAAGGATTTATTTGGGGTTAAAAAATTTTTTTTGCAAGTTCTATAAAATATTTGTCCTTTTTATTTTCATTTTTCATTGAATTTTTTTCTTTCTCTTTATTTGGAAAAAATTGTTGCAAAAAGATATTCGAGAAAAGATATGCAACAAAAAAGATTACTTACAATCAATTTCAATTTTGAGCGGGGCCCAAAAATCCTGCACAAGATCGTTATATGGAAGGGAATATATTTTTAAGGTGCACAAAATCCTGCAGGCATTTTTCAGAAAATATATTGAAATTTGCAGAGGAGAAATAACAGAGGAGCTTACAGTGCAATTTTCAGAAGACGATCTCACCAAAAGAGCGCGTTTCCGCGGTCAAAGGAGGCCTACCGCGGCGGTTCCACGGCTAAACGTGCGAGACACGTGTTCAGATTTTGCTGACGTCACCAGATGGCGGCGCTTCCGCGGTGGGAGCAGAGAAATGCGGCGGATCCGCGGTAATTTGGACGATTCAGATCTCCAAATTTTCTCTGATGTTCTGTTGAATTAATCCCCGGCTGTTTAGATCTTCTGATTTCCGTTTCGCCTTCTGGAAATTTCCAGATCGTCTTTGTATATCCTGCAAAATTAAAATAACAAAGTATCCCTTCCAAAAATAACAAAATATATATATATTTTTATATTTTTTTGATTTTTCAGATTTTTATGATTTTTTTTTTAAATTTTAATTTTGATTAACCCGAAATTGCGAAAAGGAAAGTTCTACGCCGTCCCCGGCAACGGCGCCATTTGATTGAAATGATTTAGTGTGCTTGCGCTTTCTAAAAGATAGATCAAAAATATTTGTAACCGCAATCAAGAACGGCGTCGCATGAAGCTAGCCGGTGAGTACGGGTCGGTCCACAGGGATGTTGTGAATCTCCGATTCGTTCTTACGAGTTAATTCCGAAGGGTGTTCGGAGTTGTTATTAAATCTAAAAACCTAAATTATCCTAGGGCAATTATCTAGATCTAAATCTTGCTAGGGTTAGGTTTAGGAATGGTTTGGAAATGTAAATAAATCGCAACGCTTTCTATACCCAGATTAGGATCTAAGAGGAGTTATGGTAATTATCAATAAAGGGGATTAGATCCATTCGGGAAGGTGTTCCTTCCTCTAGGTTCTTGTCCTTCCTTTAGAGATCCTTACCCTAATCTCCATGGAAAACGCGCGCAACTGAGCCTTTATACTACGGTATCACCGCTACCTCGAGGGATAAGGTGCCGTAGGGCGCAGTGTGTGCGTGTATGCATGGAGTCCTATAGATTCTATGTGATGGGTAAGAAAGGGATGAGAGATCTCATCTCTCAAAAGCCCTTCCCAAAGCTAACATCTAAGGCAAGGAATTAAAATCTAAACTAGAACAAGAAATTAAATTACTTACAGATGGATCCCTCCAATCTTCCATGCAGGTTTGTCAGATCTGAATTTCTGAATTAAAGAGAGGCACCGATGCTCTCCAAAAGATTTCTAAATTTTATTCATTAAAGGGAGGCATAAGAAATTACAATGATTAGAGTTCCTATTTATAAAGAATAGGAAACCCTAGGGTTACATTTGATCCGCATGTCTACAATTACAAAAATAGCCTTAGGTCAACTAGTCAAAGCCGCAAATGAATTTTGGTAAAATAAAATCTTCCTTTTGTCTTCTTAAAAAGGAAGTATTGGGCCTTTCCTTTGTGGGCTCTTCTGTCTTTGGGCTTCCTGGGCTACTTAATTATTTAATTCTTTCTTTAAAATAGCTTCTGTTCTCTTTCAGATTTTCCAGTGAATAATTGTGGTGGACTTTTAACCGTGGCTTCGAAATCTTGGACCTTGCATTGCCTTGTACTTTGTGAATTTTATCTTTGATGTAGGCTTGATCAAGAGTCTTCTGTTTGTTTGTCAAAAGTCCCTTTTTGTATCATCTTTTGTCTTTTTCACTATTTTCGCTCCAAGAACCTGTAACCTGTAATATGTAGCAGACATGCATCAAAAGCACCTGTTTATTTATAAAACGAATAAGAATGGGGAATATAAAATGCAATATTATGATATGAACAGTCGCATATCTTGTCTAGGGGTGGTAAACGTCAGACCCCGGTAACTCGATAAGTCGTGTCGATATGAGACTCATAACGGGTCGAGAAACAACTGATAACACTTACCAGTATATCTCTGAATCGGCCCTGGCCAGGGACTTCCTGTTATAGCCAATCGAGCACAGCGCAATATCAACCCCCTATACCGGAAAAGACGAAACCCCTCCTATCGCTCATTGCCTCCATGTGATTCGGGACTGTAACCAGAAGCCACCATTTTGGACGTTCTCTTGAACGTGGTAAGGTAGAAATTAAAGCATAGTGGGAATCACACAAGACTCTATGACGATCTCGGGACTATATACTAACCTGTACCAGTGTCACCAGAGAACTGCCATCTGACGTGAGGTATAATACTATCTGGGAGTTCTCGGTGAGTCCGTCCAGTGTACCCACTCTCCACTGAGCACCCGTATACTATCTATGATGTCAAACACCGATGGATATGGGATCATCCTGTTAGTTATATGTAAGCCCTAGAGGCCATTACTCTACATGATATGTATATTGTAGTGGATGCTTGGACATATATAGGGAGGACTTTCTTGCTCGACATGATAGTGTGCTATCTGGTTACTCTTTACCTTAACGTGTATACCGATTGTCTCTCTGTTACATGTTGGTAAAGCCCTTAGGATGTGTACTTGACTACCAGGACTATGATGCAGATCATACTAGTGGGGCCATGGTAGTCCATAAGTACATCCTTTAAGGTCCCTAGTCGTGGGTGTATCGAGACGGGGAATCGATATACTAGAGTAGACTAGCGTATACCTTCTCGACCCATATAGATGGGCGATGGATGATCCCATATCCATTGGTGTTCGACATCAGAGATGATATACGTGTGCTCAGTGGAGACTGGTTACACTGGACGGACTCGCCGAGAACTCCCAGATGGTATTATACCTCTTGTCAGATGGAAGTTCTCTGATGACACTGGTACATGTTAGTCTGTAGACCCGAGATCGTCATAGAGTCTTGTGTGATTCCCACTGTACTTTGATTTCCCACTTACCACGTCAAAGAGGGCGTGCAAAACGGTGGTTTTTGGGTACAGTCCCGAGTTACATAGAGGAAATGAGCGATAGGAGGGGTTTCGTCTCTCCCGGTATTAGGGGTTGATGTTGCGCTGTGCTCGATTGGCCATAACAGGGAAGTCCCTGGCCAGGGCTGGTTTAGAGATTTACTGGTAAGTGTTACCAGTAGTTTCTCGACCCGTTATGAGCCTCATATCGGCATGACTTATCGGTTATTGGGGTCTGACGTTTACCACCCCTAGACTTGATATGCGACATATCAGACGAGGAGATCGGACTGTACGGTGGTGTCACTGTCCGGCTTTTGCAGGAGTTGGAGCGGGCTTGCTTGATGATCTCCTGATCACTCAAAACCCGAGTAGCCGTTATGTCCAGCTAGTACCGCTGATGGCTTGTGGGTGCTTGATGTGATCATCACCTACTGCCGGCGTATTGACGAGTCTTTAGAGTCCCACATAAAGGTTTTACTGGCTCAGGCAAAACGAAATAGGAGCGCATATGTGATATGTGCGGGATCGAGAATAATGCGTGTATGTAATACCATATTCTATTCTCGAGACTTTTGTATCGGTCGGTTATATGTAATATAGCCGGGTTATCGAATCAAGTGTTGATTCGATAAATTGGTACATTTAGTGTTAGTCGGTTATATGAGATATAGCCAGATTATTAAATCAAGTGTTGATTTAATAATTTAGTGTATAATTGTATATTTGATATACTAATTTACATTAACTAACATTGGCTCACTTAAGCATTCTTTTCTCACTTGTGTGTAGATGTAATATATATGTGTTATATATTAATGTGCATTGTTTATTTGTGTGTGTCATAGTTGTTGATACACTATGCATGGGTGTATGAGACATACACCATACCATTTATAATGGTGGGGTTTTAATATTCAAAGTAAATCAAAAATTAGTGGATCATTGTTCAAAGCATGAAGCTTGTAGAAGCTTGTGAATGCTTTGACAAAGTCCACCCATTTTGTTTTACTTAGGATATTTATTAACCTAACCACTATAATTAGCCATGGTTATGTCTCTACATGAGTTAGTATGCGATACACACTCACCCATGGTTACTTATCTCACTTTGGATCAATTTCATTCTCATCTTTTTCTTCATCTTCTTCCAAAAGAAAATGCTTTCTAAGGTTTGATCCAAGTGAGGAAATATTGTAAGAAAAGAAATTCTAAAATGTGCCCACTTCCTATTTCACCATCCTCTACTAGATTAGCACTTTAGTATAGGGTGTTTGCTTCACTTTGGTGAAGTGGTAGCTTGAGTTAGTAATCCCTCGACGTAGATCATCTTCAGCCTCGAAGACTTCAAGCAAGACTGTTGTCTTCTTCTCATGGAGCCGTCCAAGAGTCCGGGAGTACCATGATCGCAGCGAAGGGACTACTACAAGGAGCTTATGAAGTGAAGGACCGATCTTCAAAGGTTGTATTTCTATTTCAATTAGATGTAAAATAAGTTACATTCGTTTCTGTATTGTTTTCTAGTTAACGATTCTAGTTTAGAGTTCCTTGAAACGACAAATTTTTGAAAATGGCATGGACGATACCTCCCGAAACCTTGCTACTGTCGAAAGGAACCCTACAGTGGTATCAGAGCCTAGCTAGAAAATTATACGGATAATGTTAGATTACGAATACGAAACGAACTCCGAAACATGAAACCCTAAAACCATGTTTCTGTCGATTTTAAAACGAGCTCCAAAAAATTTTCAAACAAGTGCAGAATCATCTTTGAGCAAATATAGGAGCATGGAAGAAAGTTGGGACCCAGTGCTCGGATTTGGACCAAGCACATTGGGTGAAAAACCGGGGTGGCAAGCCCCGGGGAGTCTTCTGGGTCCCAAATTTTTTTCATGCTCTGGGATCTGGGATTTGGGGTTTCACGTGTTGTTTATTTTTGCTACTTTTTCATGTGATGATTAACTCAATGCAAAGGCAACTCGGAGTGTATCGTAGTCATAATTTTAACTATTTTCGGATTTCTTTAGACGTTGTTAAAAAGTTCAATGGGATGTCAAATACCCGCTTTAACCCTTGCCGGAAAAATTTCCAAGTGTTGGATTTTTTCCGTAGTTAAAAAGCTTTCAAAGATCATGCTAGTTATTCGATGGACCCTCTAGAAGAACGAAACCCTAACTCGAGATGTGACCACGGAACTGCGACTAAACCATAGGGTTTACCGTAGTTAGTGGCGCCACAAATGAGGCTTGGGTTTGCCCTTCTAAGGCTGGTCCATTGGTACAGTGGCGTGTGCTGAATAACTTTAAACTACGCTCAAGTGTTGAGCTTTCTGGGCAATTATGGGTGTTTGTTGATTCGATCGGAATGTTTTACATCGTCTAGTTTTTTCTACGACCGTAAGTGTAATATGTAGTGTATCGCCGGTTTCGTTGCTATATGTCAACGACAATTGGGATACGTATATTTACTTACGTTGATGACATGTGATGTTATGTGTTGATGTATATGTTATATTGGATCGTCGTGTTTTGAATAGCCGGGGGTTTTATATGAGATGAGAGTTTTTATTTTCATTCATGTAAAATTCATTGTATGTAATATTCTTTTATTGGGGCACTTCCGGGTTGAGGAAGATGTCACCGTTGTTGTATATTATTTACTTTTCCGCATTAGAATAGACCCAAGGAGGAGAGCATAAGTAACCGGATTCTAGAGTCCAGTGGGAGAGCAACTCGAGGAGTCGAGTCTGGGTCTCCTAACTCTAGAATTGGTAGGGTTGCTTGCCGCTCTCGTAGGTGTCTAGGGGTATGGGTTTGGCTATTCATCGCGACCGTGGAATCCGTGTTTTATGGAGGCTTAAAATAAAACACGGACCTCCTAGTATATCTAATATTTCATATGTTTCTTCTGCTGCGATATCTGTGATGTGATCATTTGATATGTTGAGATGGATACTGCATATAGTATATGTGATATATTATATAGACGTTACTTATGTTTTACACACGCGCTAGCCCTGCCCCGCTCTGCTGTTAGTTACCTAACCTAACGGTGTACGACGGGAAATCGAGACGAATGCGGATGGCATAAGTGTACGTCGTATTTATCTGTGATGTTTAGGTGACTTAAATGATGTGACTTCATTAATGTGATTAATGAAAGAAAAGAAACCTAAAAGATGTTGTAGAAACTTGTTTTAAAAACTGGTAGCTCTAGTTCTTGCTTTGTATAGCGGTATTCCTTATAGAATATCCAGTACCTTATTCGATAAGGAAAGAGCCGAGACCCCTTCACCGGGAGTGACCTCTTTAGCGAAATTAGCAGATGCTACAAACTCGGTTTGTCTTTTGATTGCTTTTATAGTTTTTGCTTTGCCTAGTGGTATTCGTGAAATATCCTGCACCTTATTCGATAAGGAAAGAGCCAAGATCCCTTCACCGGGAGTGTCCTCTTTAGCAAAACTAGTAAAAGCCTAAAAAACACTCCTTTTCAAAATCACTCGATTCTACAACGATAAGTTCATTACGCAAAAGGTTTTCTTAAAAATCTGTCGTAGCCCTCCATCATTTTAGATAAGTATTTCATAGTATTCGTGCTACATTTGTTGGCCTTCGTCAAGGCGTAGTGTGCGGTAGCTATTTATGCTTATCTACTTATGCATATGATGCAGATTGGATTAGGATAGACGTACGACCTTGTTGACCTCCGTCAAGGGTCATGCGGGTGGGTTTGAATCAATCAAGAAATGACGGGTTGAACTTGACTTGCACCCTATGGTTTGTTGACCTCCGTCAAGGTCATGGGATGCTTGGGGCAAAATATTATCGGGAATTTCAAATGTTGAAATTGGCAATGATATTGCATACCTTTTATAAGATAGTTGGATCCCGATACCCACTGCGAGTAATTGTTACTCCTGGGAGAGTTTTACACATTATAATTAGCCGATCAAGTAGGTGTCTAGAAAGGTGTCATCGGGGTTACGCCCTTGGGAAAACGAGGTTTTTTTTAATTAGGTCTGTGCGAAAGCACGGGGAACCTCCTTTAAAGTACCGGCACTGGCCTGGCTGAATGATTGGCGAACTTGTAGGGTGTAATTAATCCCAGCTAGTCTTTCCTTTTAGGCTTTGAAGGAAGATTTGATAAAAATAGTGGGAGCCATCCTGATTAGATAAAATAATAACCAATTTGATCTTGCTAGAGCGCACGCAGAGCGTTTTCTTCTCTCTCTCTCCAGGTAGAGACCATGTCACGCCTTAATCAAGATAATAATATGGATGTATTGACTGAACCCGCTTGTTATATTGTGCTAGGGAACGTTGGTCCCGCTCCATCTTATAATTGTTATAAGACCGAGCAGGAAATAGGGGACTACCAGAATTCCCTTACCGCCCAAACGAAGAAAGTGCATGATGATGCATCTTCTTCGGGTGTGTTCATTACCGAGAACTGTTTCTCAGTATCTTCTACGTCCTGGGTATGAGATACCGGATCAGGATCCCACATATGTAATATGTTACATGGGCTACAGATAGGTAGAGAACTGAGAACGGGTGATAAAAAATTTCAAGAGTTGGAAATGGTGCAATTGTTGCAGCCATGATATTGGCAGTTATCACCCTGTATTACCAAATACATTGATTCTGAACGAGTGTTATTAGATACCGAACCTGATATACAACATCATATCCGTCTCTTTATTTAGTAAAGAAGGATATAATTTTGTATTGTTGGATAATGTTTTGAATATTTCCTATATCAAGAGTTTATCGGTTCAGGCACGTTATCTAAAAGCACATACGTTCTAAATCAAATCACAGTTCTTAACGTACAAAACATACACAAGAGGAAGAGTTCAGAAATGAACGAATCCTTCTTGAGGTATTGTAGACTAGGTCATGTCTATGCGACCCGACTAGCTAAGATACATTAAGATGCATAATTAAATCAGTTTGAATTTACATCTTGTGAAACTTGCTAGTCATGTCATAAAGATAAGATGACCATAGCTCCGTTTATTGGAAACAGAGAAAGAGTTAGTGAACTCTTGGAATTGATACATGATGATGTAAATCCCCTGTCTACACATGCCAGGACTGGTTCTTTATACTTCATTACATTCACTGATGGTCTCTCAGGATTCGGACATATGTTCCTGTTGAAACACAAGTCTGAAGCTTTTGAGATATTCTAGGAATGTAAGTTAGAAGTAGAGAACCAAAACGGGTATAAGTATTACGTCCTTTGATGCGATCAGGAAGGAGAACTTGTGCACGGAATTCCTGGACTATTCTAAAGGAGAATGAGATTCTCTCTCATCATTACTCCTCCGTATACACCACAGCACAACAGTGTATCGGGGCGGAGCAATTGCGCCCTATGAGATATGGTGCGCTCTATGATGAGTATTACTGAGTTGCCTATTTCCTTTTAGGGGTTATGCGCTTGTGATGCTGTATACCTATTGAATGGCGTTACAACCAAATCAGGTGCCTACCACTCCATATGCGATATGGTATGGAAAGATCCTATTTCTTAAGAGAGTTAAGATTTGGGGTTGTCCGGCCTATGTCTAAAAGAAAAATCTGGACAAGCTCGAGGCAAGGTCAGTTCTGTATAAATTTGTTGGATATCACAAGCATTCGCAATGGAATATCTTCTACCACACCGAGGAATAAAAGGTGTTTTATTTCTCGGCATGCCACCTTTTTTAGAAAAGGAATTTATTTTGGAACAAATTTGTGGTCATAAGGTAGAACTGGAAGGAATTCCAGCTATACAAACTACAGCTGATGATTTTGTAAAACCGGAGGATTCAGTAGCTCCCAACGAACCTCAGCCTCTCCGCCGATCTGTTAGTGTTCCTCATCCAACTGAGAGATACTTCTGTTTCTCTATGACAGTGGGAGCGAGGATTGCATCATGAAATGATGACCCAACTAGTTTCGAGCAGGCCATCAAGAGTGGGGACTCTGTAAAAATGGCTGGTTGCTATGCGATCTGAGTTGGAATCCATGTACACCAACAAAGTATGGACTTTGGTTGTTATATCTGAAGGGTTAAATCCCCATCAGAAGCAAGTATATCTTGAGAAGATTACTTGGTGTGGATGGAAAAGTTGAGACTTTCAAAGCTAGACTTGTTGTAAAAGGTTCTCGTCATCAACCAGGTGTGGTTTAAGATGAAACCTTTTCTCTGGTAGCTATGCTTAAGTCCATCCGGATCCTACTTGCCATTGCTACATACCATGACTACGATATCTGGCGGTTGGATGTCATGACTGCTTTTCTAAATACTGATTTACAAGAAAGCGTCTATAAGTACACAGCCAGAGGGCTCCATAGACAGTGGGAGCAGCAGAAACGTGTGCAAGTTGCTTTATAGGATAAAGCAGGCATCACGGAGTTGGAACATCTGTTTTGATGAAGTAGTCAAAACGTTTGACTTCATCAAAATGGTAGATGAACCTTGTATATACAAAAAGGTAGTAGAGAGTGTGGTAATGATCCTCGTATTATACGTGGATGACATACTCTTGATAAGGAAGGAGTTTCCTATGCTACACTCGGTCAATCTCCTCTTATCACATTGATTCTCCATAAAGGATCAAGGTGATACCTCCTAAATCCTGGGTTTTGGATCTATGAGATATATCTAAGTGGATATTAGTATTCTCACTAGGTGCAGTGAGATGATATCAGTCAATCTTGGGGAGAGTCACTGGAAAGCTTCCAGAGTGATAAGGTCGACTGAATGTTAGTCATAGGCATTGTCTTTACTCTCAATAGAAGGACGGTATGTTGGAAGATTTCGAAGCTGGAAACCGTGGCATACTAGACGATAAAGGCTGGATACATCGCTACCAAAGAGGCAGTCTGGGTGTATATTAGTTCATGAGATGAACTTCGTTCCTACCATTGTGTGACAATGGAGTTATGGCTTATACCTAGGAACGCCCGTCCCATCAGTGATCCAGACATATTCTAAGGCAGTATCACCTGATCATGGAGATGATTGATCTCCAGGGGATCGAGGTCAGGAGAGTAGACTCAGAGGACAACACGGCGGATCCACTCACAAAGGGCTTTTTCCCAGAGAGAGACTTTTATTGGATGGTTGAGTATGTGATACTACAACCACTGCTATCAGATGGCCCTAGTGCAAGTGGGAGATTGTTAGTTATATGTATGCCATAGAGGCCATTACTATACATGATATGTATATTGTGTAGGGTTACCCAAGACGGCAGCAAGGTTTCGGGAGGCATCGTCCATGCCAAATTAAAATTTTTGCCGTTTTAGCTAACCCTAACTATGAATCGTTAACTAGAAATAATACGGTATATAAAAAGAAAACACTTTGCAAAAAGTAGTGAGCAAGGAATACAACCTTTTTAGACCGGTCCTTCACTTCAAATATCTTCATGTAGGAGTCCCCTTCGCTGCGATCACGAACTACGGACTCTAGAAAGGCTCCGCGAAGAAAAGAACATGCTTGCTTTGAAAACTTCGAGGCCGAAGATGATCTACTTCGGAGAGACACTAACTCAAGCTATTCCATCACTAGGTCATGAACTTTGTGAAGAGAACACCCTATACTACATGGAAAGTAGTAGAGGATGAAGAAATAGGAAGTGGGCTCACTTTAGAATTGATTTTCTCACACTTTTTCTCATAACTCCATTAGAGCTAGAAAGCTTTTGAGGAGGAGGAAGAAGAAGAAGATGAACTCATCTCAATAATTCATCCAAATGAATTATTACACCCATGGTTGAGTTAAAGCTATCATGCCTAACTCATGTAGAGAATAAACACAAGGCTATGGTTAAAGGTTGGGTTAAGGAAAAATATCCTAAGGAATGAAAAAAGAGTTGACCTTAAGAAAGTTCTCCAAGCTTCTCCAAGCTTGAAAACTTTTACCAAGTCTTTTGCTCTTTTGTAATAACTTAAGAAATAATCAAAACCCTAATTTAACCCTAGCATGGTATAAGTCTCATACACCCATCTTGTATGTATCATCAAGCATGACACAATACATGTACACAAATATACATAAAACATATATACAATGTGCACATCAAGTGAGAAAAGAAATCATTAGCGAGCTAAATATTAGTTAACGTAATATAATATGTCAAATATATAATTATTCATTAAATTATCAAATCAACCTTTGATTTAATAATCCGGCTATATCACATATAACCGACTAATATCAAATGCAACATCTTATCGAATCAACGCTTGATCCGATAACTTGGCTATATCACATACAACCGATCAATGTCACTAATCGCAAGAATTGAATACGGTATCTCATATCGTATTAATCTCGGTCCCGCACATATCACATATGTGCTCCTACTCCGTTTCGCTTGAGCCAGGAAAGCCCTGTGTAGGACTCTAAAGACTCGTCAATAAGCCGGCAGTATGCGATGATCATATCAAACACCCAAAAGCCACAAGCGGTCTGCTAAACGTAACGGCCACCCGGGTATTGAGCGATCAGAAGATCAATAAGCAAGCCTGCTCACACTCCTGCGAATCCAGTCAGTAACACTACTGTACAGCCCGGTCTCTTCGTCTGATATGTCGCATATCTCGTCTAGGGGTGGTAAACGTCAGACCCCAGTAACTCGATAAGTCGTATCCATATGAGGCTCATAACGGGTCGAGAAACTACTGATAACACTTACCAGTATATCTCTGAAGCTGCCTTGGCCAAGGACTTCCTGTTATAGCCAATCGAGCACTGCGCAACATCAACTCCCTATACCGGGAGAGACGAAACCCCTCCTATCGCTCATTGCCTCCATGTGACTCAGGACTGTACCCAAAAGCCACCATTTTGCACATTCTCTTGAACTTGGTAAGGTGGAAATCAAAGCACGGTGGGAATCACACAAGACTCTATGAAGATCTCGGGTCTACAGACTAACCTGTACCAGTGTCACCAGAGAACTGCTTTCTGACGATAGGTATAATACCATCTGGGAGTTCTCGGCGAGTCCGTCCAGTGTACCCAGTCTCCACTAAGCACCCGTATACTGTCTCTGATGTCAAACACCAATGGATATGGGATCATCCATCACCCATCTACATGGGTCGAGAAGCTATACGCTAGGCTACTCTGGTATATCGATGCCCTGTCTCGATACACCTACAACTAGGAACATTTGAAGGATGTACTTAGAGACTACACTGTCCCCACTAGTATGATCTGCATCATAGTCTTAGTAATCAAGTACTCATCCTAAGGACTTTATCGACATGTAACATAGAGACAATCAGAGTACATGTTAAAATAAAGTTCAACCAGATAGCATACTATCATATCGAGTAAGAAAGTCATCCCTATATATGTCCAAGCATCCACTACAATATACATCGTATGTACAGTAATGGCCTCTAGGGCATACATATTACTAACAATCTTCCACTTGCACTAGGGTCATCTGTTGTAGTATCTCATACCCAACAATCAGCAGTGGTTAAAGTATCTCATACTCAACCATCCCATAAAAGTATCTACTGGGAATAGGCCTTTGTGAGTGGATCCATCCTGTTCTCCTCTGTATCTGCTCTCCTAACCTCGATCTTCCTGGAGACCTACCATCTCCACTGATCAGGTGATACTGCCTAAGAATATGTCTGGATCACAAATGGGACGGGGGTTCTTAGGCCAAAGCCATAACTCCATTGTCACACAATGGTAGGAACGAAGTTCATCTCATGAACTAGTGTACATCCAAACTATTTCTTTGGTAGCATCTGTGGTAGCAATGTATCCAACCTTTATCGTCTAGTATGCCACGGTATCTAGCTTGGAACTCTTCAAACATACCGTCCATCCACTGAGGGTAAAGACAGTGCCTGTGACTGACATTCGGTCGTTCTTACCACCCTGGATCCTATCCAGTGATTCTCCCCTGGATCGATTGACACTATCTCACTACACCTAGTGAGAATCCTAACATCCACTTAAATCTATCTCACAGATCCAAAACCCAGGATTTAGGAGGTATCACTTTGATCCTATATGGAGAATCCTTGTGATAAGAGGAGTTTGACCGAGCGTAGCATAGGAAACTCCTTTCCTATCAAGAGTGTTGGATATAGTGCCCTCAGAGTCAATTATTGGATCACAGGCACGTGATTGCAATGATTGAGGGAGGACCTATGCCGGTAGGACAGTCTTACTCGAGATGATAGTATGCTATCTGGTTTAACTTTATCATCGTGTACTGCTTTAGGTGACCTGACAGGTCGCTATTACACGTTGATAGAGCCCTAGGATTCTTGCTTGACTGCCAGCGGTATGAGGGCGATCATATACATGAGAGCTGGTGGTCTATAAGCACATCCTTAAAAGGTCCCTAGTCGTGGGAGTTTCGAGACAGGGCATCGATACTCCAGAGTAGACTAGTGTATACAGTCGAGACCCCGACAAGGGGCGGTGGCCTGTCTCACAAGCCACTGGTGTCAGTTGGTTCACCTAAGATGTATATAGGTGCTCATTGGGTTATGAGTACACCGGACAGGACTCGCCGGGAACATGCTAGTTGGTCTTATACCTGACGTCAGATAGCAGTTCCCTGGTGACATGTGTACAGGTTAGTTCATCGACCTGGGGATCGTCATTTGTCTCGTGTGAGTTCCCACTGTACTTTGATTACTACCCTACCACGCTCAAAGAAGACGTGCAAACAGGTTTTAGTTGGGTACAGTCCCGAGCCACATGGAGGCAGTGAGCGGATCTTCGGGGGTTCGTCTCTCCCGGTATTGGGGGTGAGGTCGCGCTGTGTCTAGGAGAGCCAGAACATGAAAAGTCCTTGGCCAAGGCAGGAGATTTACTGGTAGGTATTCCAGTAGTATCTCAGGGTGTTCTGGGCTGATCTCTGACACGACTTGTACCGCTTTTGGGTGTCTGACTTTTACCAACCCCCTAGGCCCGCCATGCGATGCCCATAGATGAACGGACCGGACTGTACGGATATTGTCACTGACAGGCTCAGTAGGGTGTCAGGATGAGTTCGCTCATCGACGTCCCTTTTGGTCAATAGCTGGTGGCCCGTCACGTATTGGCTTATACCTCTGACGTGCTAGTGGTTAAATCCACAACCATGGTGTTGACGAGTCTTTAGAGTCCCCCACATTCAGTTGCTCGTGTTTTCGGGCGAAACGCTGTAGAGGCCGTATGGAGATATGGCAGGGTTCGATCAGATATGTGCGGTATTGCACGGATCATGATCGGACAGATAATACTAGCCGGCTTTGGTTTAAGCCGGATCCTAGTATAGTACAGTGTAGATTTTGTCTCATTGCATTTGTATTTCGGTCGGAATATGTAGGGTTCCTAGGCATCCTAATGGAGTCTCACAAGGCATCGAACATGCCAAATTCAAAAATTATGGAAGCCGAGAAACCCTAACACGGATCGTTTACTAGATATTTAGGCGAAACGGAAAACTAGTTAACTATTTAACTAAAGTTGAGATGCTAGAACCTTTGTAGATCCGGATTTCCGCCTCCTTAGCTCCACGTGGTCATGTCCTCGCTGTCCATCATGAATCCTCGACTCGATCATCGGCTTCATCGGGAAAACAAGCGGAATAGGTCGTCGGCTTTGTGTCAAAGACGATCTACGTCGAGGTTGCACAACTCAAGCTCCGACTTCACAAACTTGTGAAACTTGTGAAGTAAACACCCAAAACAACTTGGCAAGAGGTAAAGGGTGAAGAAATAGGAGGTGGGTTCACTTTAGAATTGGATTTATCTCACTAGATCTCAAGTTGCCATTGTTGTAGCAAGCTTGAAGAAGAAGAAGAAGATGAGCTAGTTATGATAAGTTATTAAAAAGAAATAGAAAATCAAATACTTATCATAACTTAAACTAGGGTTAAGTGTAGAGAATAAACCATGGTCACTTGAGAGGGTTAGGGTTAAGCATGAAGATAAGGATGGTTAGCAAAGTCAAAGCTTCATGAAGCTTCAACATAAAACAAAAAGAGCCACCATTCTCATCATAATCCTTTTTAAACAAATAAATAAATAAATAAATGAAAATTCAAAACCCTAATCAACTTTTAACCATGGTTTAATTCTTTATACTTAACAACAAGATCATGTATCATCAAACATGATACAAATATGTGCACAAAAGTATATCACATATACAATGTGCATCAAGTGAGAAAAATCCGTTTAAAGTGAACCAATACTAGTTAATGCAATGCAATATATCAAATATATAATTATGCATTAAATCATTAAATCAACATTTGATTCAATGATCCGGTGATGTCGCACATAACCGACTAGAATCCAATGTATCAATTTATCGAATCAATGATTCGATAACTAGGTCATATCGAATATAACCAATCGAAACATATATCGCGAGAATGAAATGCGGTATCACATACACGCATTATTCTCGGTCCTGCACATATCTCATATGCGCTACTATTTCGTTTCGCTTGAGCCAGGAAACCTCTGTGTAGGACTCTAAAGACTCGTCAATACGCCGGTAGCAGATGATGATCATATCAAGCACCCACAAGCCGCAAGCGGTCTGCTAAACGTAACGGCCACCCGGATATTGAGCGATCAGAAGATCGACGAGCTAGCCCGCTCACACCCCTGCGAATCCGACCAGTAACACTTACCATACAGTCCGGTCTCTTCGTCAGATACGTCGCATATCAAGTCTAGGGGTGGTAAACGTCAGACCCCAATAACCCGATAAGTCGTGCCGATGTGAGGCTCATAACGGGTCGAGAAACTACTGGTAACACTTACCAGCAAATCTCTGATCAGCCCTGGCCAGGGACTTCCCTGTTATGGCCAATCGAGCACTGCGCAACATCAACCCCCAATACCGGGAGAGACGAAACCCCTCCTATCGCTCATTGCCTCCATGTGACTCGGGACTGTACCCAAAGACCACCGTTTTGCACGCCCTCATGGACGTGGTAAGGTGGAGATCAAAGCACAGTGGGAATCACACAAGACTCTATGACGATCTCGGGTCTACAGACTAACCTGTACAAGTGTCACCTGAGAACTGCCATCTGACGTGAGGTATAATACCATCTGGGAGTTCTCGGCGAGTCCGTCCAGTGTACTCAGTCTCCACTGAGCACCCGTATACCATCTCTGATGTCAAACACCAATGGATATGGGATCATCCATCGCCCATCACATGGGTCGAGAAGCGTATACGCTAGTCTACTCTGGTATATCGATGCCCCGTCTCGATACACCCACGACTAGGGACCTTGAAGGATGTACTTATGGACTACCATGTCCCCACTAGTATGATCTGCATCACAGTCCAGGTAGTCAAGTACAAATCCTAAGGGCTTTACCAACATGTAACTATAAGACAGTATAAAGATACTAGTGTACATGTTAAGATAAAGAGCAACCAGATAGCATACTATCATGTCGAGCAAGAAAGTCATCTCTATATATGTCCAAGCATCCAATATAATATACATAATCTGTACAATACTGGCCTCTAGGGCATACATACAACTAACAATCTCCCACTTGCACTAGGGCCAGCTGCTGTAGTATCTCATACCGAGCATCCCGAAGAGTCTCTCAAACTGTATCTGGGGAATGGCCTTCGTGAGTGGATCCGCCGTGTTGTTCTTCGTGTCAACCCTCCTGACCTCGATCTCCCGGCGATCAACTATCTCCCGGATCAGGTGATACCGCCTTAGAATATGCCTGGATCGCTGATGGGACCTGGGTTCCTTGGCCAAAGCCACCGCTCCATTGTTATCGCAATACAAAGGTATTGGATGCTCAATGGATGGAACCACTCCAAGTTCAGTAATGAACTTCTTGATCCAGACAGCTTCTTTAGCAGCATCGTTGGCAGCGATGTATTCAGCCTCCATTGTCGAGTCTGCCACGGTTTCTTGCTTGGAACTCTTCCAGCTAACCGCCCCTCCGTAAAGGGTAAAGACAAAGCCCGACTGCGACTTAGAGTCGTCCTTATCACTCTGGAAGCTCGAATCGGTAAAGGACTCCACTTGGAGTTCTCCGTTACCATACACCAAGAACATATCTCTAGTCCTTCGCAAGTACTTGAGAATGCTCTTCACAGCTGTCCAGTGACTCTCTCCAGGATCAGCTTTGTAAGTCCACGTTGCGACCCCCGGTTCTTACGGGGAGGCGGAAACGGTATAAAATCAAAATTTTAACGCAAGAGGCAACATGGACTAAGCTAGGTCGGGATCTTTACCTAAACTAAAACTAGCATACTAAGCTAAAGATATTTAGCTACTCGGATGAAGATGGTTATACCTAAACTTGAACTCCTTCTCTTCAAGCTCCGATGGTGGTTCGATGGCTCCTTCTCGTTGTCTCCGTACGCCGAAGATAGATCCACTTGAAAGCTCCAACCTTTAGCTCCTTCTTCGTTCTTTGAAGAAACTAGTTCACTTGGTTTGCTAAACCTAGTGAACTAGAATGAGTAGAGATGATTTAGAATGGGATTTTATCTATGGTTCTTGATTCTCAACTCATGAGACAAGAGAACCATAGATCAAGAGAGGGAGCAAGAGGTTGAGGGTGAGAGCAAGAGGAGAGCTCAAGAACAAGAGAGAGAATGAGCAAGAAAGAATGAGCAACTCTTTTGTCTTTCACCCTCTCATAATCCAAAGTGATCATAACTCATCATATCAAAAAAGTCTTATGTGATGGTTTGAAGCAACCATAAGCTTATCATGTCATGCACTCATTTTACTCAAATGAGCAAGCAAGAAAAAGTCTTTGGCATGAAATGATAACCATGGTTATCATGATGGTCAACTAGTCAAGCCTAGTCAACCGGTCAACAAGTCAACAAAAGTCAACAAGTCACCAAAGTCAACAAGTCAACAAAAGTCAACAAGTCAACAACCATATCACCATAATACTTAATTAATATAATAGTTAATCACATATCATATTCTCATTAGGGTTGAGCATAAAGTCAAAAAGTCAACGGTCAACAACCCTAATGAGAATCCGCTGCCTCTGCCTCCCTGTCAACTGTGCATACACACCCGCATCCGCGTTCCGAGGAACACGAATGCAAACTGGATAAATCCAATCCCATAAGGTACACTAGGATCTGGCTTAAACCAAAGCCCGCTAGTGTAAACTGTCCGGACACTGTACGTGCACAAGTGCACGGATGTGACCGAACCCTGTCGCAAAACCATGCGACCTGTCGCAATACCATGCGACCTCTACTCTTTTGCCTAAAGGCGAAAAGCTTTCTGTGTGGGACTCTAAAGACTCGACACTACGCTGGCAGTGGGTTTAACCACAGACCGCAAGCGGCACTAGCTGTGCGTAACGGTCCCCAGGTAATGCCGACAAGAAGACCGACGAGGCGAAACCCATCTGAACTCCTACTGAGCCTGAGCGTGACATTCTCCGTACAGTCCGGTCTGTTCGTATGATACATCGCATGGCGGGCCTAGGGGGCGGTAAACGTCAGTCCCCCAATAGCGGTACAAGTCGTGCCGGAGTGAATCCCAATACACCCTGAGATAACACTGGAAACCTACCAGTATATCTCGTTTGCCCTGGCCAGGGACTACTCGTGTAATGGCTCTCCTAGACACAGCGCGATGTCAACCCCCAATACCGGGAGAGACGAATCCTGTCTAACCGTCACTGCCTCCAAGTGCTTCGGGACTGCACCCAACCACCACCTGTTTGGACGACTCCTTTGAGCCGTGGTAGGGTAGTGATCAAAGTACAGTGGGAACACACTCGAGGCGGAGTGACAGTGTCAAGTCAGCGGACTAAGCTGTACTCATGTCACCTGGGAACTGATAACTGACGATAGGTATAATACCAACTAGTCAGTTCCCGACGAGTCCTGTCCAGTGTACCCGTAACCTAACGAGCACCCGCATACTATCTCAAGTACGACGTACTGACGGCTGTGGGACAGACCGTCTCCCACACTGGGATGAGAAGCGCATGCGCTGGTCTACTCCGGAGTATCGATGCCCTGTCTCGATAGTCCTGCGACCAGGGACCTGAATAAGGATGTGCTTATAGATTACCCAGCCCCCACTAGTGTGACTGCCATCACAACGCTGGTAATCAAGCAAAGATCCTAAGGGCTCCACTAATGCGTATAAGTGATATACTGAAATAAACACAAGTACACATTGAAGTAGAAACAAACCAAGTAGCATACTACTATTTTGAGCAAGATTGTATATACAAGGTGAATATCCCAAGCATCCATTAAGTAATATACAAACTAGTATGATACAGTAATGGCCTCTAGGGCATATACACTAACAATCTCCCACTTGCACTAAGGCCATGTACTGGCGTATCGAAGACCTATCATCTCGATCAGCCGCTCGAACTAAGTCTGGGGCAAGGCCTTGGTGAATGGATCAGCAGTGTTATCTTCTGAAGCGACTCTCCGAACCTCGATCTCCTGGCGATCTACGATCTCCCTGATCAGGTGATACCGCCTCAAGATGTGCCTGGATCTCTGATGGGACCTGGGTTCCTTCGCTAAAGCTATAGCCCCATTGTTGTCGCAATACAGAGGTATTGGATCAACAATGGACGGAACCACCTGAAGTTCTTTCAAGAACTTCCTCATCCAGACAGCTTCTTTTGCGGCATCAGATGCAGCGATGTATTCCGCTTCCATCGTCGAGTCTGCAACGGTTTCTTGTTTGGAACTCTTCCAACACACCGCCCCTCCATTGAGGGTAAAGACAAAACCCGACATGGACTTGGAATCATCCTTGTCACTCTGGAAGCTGGAGTCAGCAAAGGCCTCGATCTGGAGGTCTTTTCCGCCATACACCAAGAACATCTCCTTAGTCCTTCTCAGGTACTTGAGAATGTTCTTTACCGCTATCCAGTGTTTCTCCCCAGGGTTTGACTGATACCGGCTTACCACACTCAGTGCATAAGCTACATCCGGTCTGGTACACAACATCGCATACATTATAGAGCCTACCGCAGAAGCGTAGGGTATAATAGACATGCGATCCCTCTCCAAATCAGTCTTGGGAGACATCTCTTTAGAGAGGGTGATCCCGTGACAAGCCGGTAGGTTACCGCGCTTGGAATCTTCCATACTGAATCTCTTCAGTATGGTGTCGATGTACCTGGACTGTGAAAGTCCTAATATCCTCTTGGATCTGTCACGGTAGATCCGGATACCCAGAATGTACGAGGCATCACCCAGGTCTTTCATGGAGAACCTGTGTGACAAGAACCCCTTGACAGATTGTAGCATAGGAATGTCATTTCCTATTAAGAGAATGTCATCCACGTATAAAACGAGGAATACTACAGTTCTCGCTACAAATCTACTATAGATGCATGGTTCATCTGGATTTTTGATAAAGCCAAATTCTTTGACCGTCTCATCAAAGCAGATGTTCCAACTCCGCGATGCCTGCTTTAGTCCATAGATGGACTTAAGCAACTTGCACACCTTTCCGCTTCTCCCACTCTGAATGAAACCCTCTGGCTGGTCCATATAGACACACTCCTCTAAATTTCCATTTAGAAAAGCTGTCTTTACGTCCACTTGCCAGATCTCATAATCGTGGAAGGCAGCAATGGCAAGAAGGATCCGAATGGATTTCAGCATGGCTACTGGAGAAAAGGTTTCGTCGTAGTCCAAGCCAGGTCTTTGACGAAAACCCTTTGCTACCAGCCTAGCTTTATAGGTCTCAACCTGTCCATCTACACCAATCTTCCTTTTGAAGATCCACTTGCATCCTACGGGTTTTACCCCGTCTGGAGCAATGTCCAACGTCCATACCTTGTTGGTGTACATGGACTCCATTTCGGTCCGCATTGCATCCAGCCATTTCACTGAGTCAACGCTCTGAACGGCCTGCTGGAAGCTAGTAGGCTCATCATAATCTATGATGCAATCCTCTCTATCCCCGTCTATGAGAAAACCGCAGTATCTCTCGGGCGGATGAGTCTGCCTACTACTCCTGCGGAGTGGCGCAGGAATGTCCTGTTCTGTTGAACCCTCTGGTTCCACTAAGCTTTCAGTAACAGTCTGTGGTTCTGGAACTTCTTCCAGTTCTATTGTGTTCCCACTTATCTGGGTTTCCAAAAACTCAGTTTCCAAGAAGCGGGCATGCTGAGAAACAAAGACCTTTTGTTCCTCAGCTGAATAGAAAAGATACCCCCAGGAGTTCCGTGGGTATCCCACAAACTTACACTGTACTGAACGTGCCTCAAGCTTGTCCGCATGCTGCTTTTTTACAAAAGCTGGACATCCCCATACCTTAAGATACTTAAGACAGGGTTTCTTCCCAGTCCACATCTCATATGGGGTGGTAGGCACAGTCTTGGTGGGAGCCTTGTTCAAGAGATACGCAGCTGCTTCTAGTGCATATCCCCAGAATGATCGCGGTAACTCAGCGTTACTCATCATGGACCGAACCATATCCAATAGGGTTCGGTTCCGTCTCTCCGATACACCATTATGTTGCGGAGTGTATGGAGGAGTAAGCTGAGAGAGAATACCATTCTCTTTTAAGTAATTCAGGAATTCGGCACTTAAGTATTCTCCACCTCGATCCGATCTTAGAATCTTAATACTTTTGCCGGTCTGTTTCTCTACTTCATTCTTATACTCCTGGAATTTTCCAAAGGCCTCGGACTTATGTTTCATCAAGAAGACATAACCGTACCTTGAGAAGTCATCCGTAAAAGTAATGAAGTAAGAATGTCCGCTTCGGGCATGTGTAGACATTGGACCGCACACGTCACTGTGTACGAGTCCTAAGAGCTCGCTCACTCTTACTCCTTGTCCAGTAAACGGAGTCTTTGTCATCTTTCCTTTGAGACAAGATTGACAAGTGGCATACGATTGATATTCGAACGCATTCAAATATCCTTCTGTATGTAACTTAGTCAACCTTCTCTCATTGATGTGACCCAATCTACAATGCCATAAGAAAGTCTGATTCATTTCCGGAGACTTTCTTTTGTGTGTATTCTGGACGTTGAAAATCTGTGGTTGGTTTAACACGTATATACCATTACTCAATGTACCTGACCCAATCAAAACTTGATTAAGGTGAATGTTTACAACATTACTTACAAACGCAAATTCATAACCTTCTTTAGAAACTAAAGATACAGAAATGATATTACAAGTTGCGTTGGGTACAAAAAAGCAATTACGCAAAACCAAAACATGTCCATCTGACATTCCCAGGTGATAGTCCCCCACAGCTTTAGCATCCATACTAGCTCCGTTCGCAACTTTGAGGGTCATGTCACCTGCCTTCAAAACACTACGGTTTCTCAACGCCTGCAAAGAATTACAGATATGAGATCCTGATCCGGTATCCAATACCCAGGAAGTAGAGTTTATTGAAAGACAGTTTTCAATAACATACACACCTGAAGCTGAAGCTGCAACCTGCTTCAATTCCTGTGTTCTGGCCTTCCAGGCCCTGCAATCATTCTTCCAGTGTCCTTTCTTATGACAATAGAAGCATTCTTCCTTATCCACAAGCTTCCCCGCTATCTTTGTTGCTTTGCCTTTTCCCTTCGTATCCACTTTACCAACACCGCCCCTTGGTTTGGCGGGGGCCTTCTTCTTCTTTCCCTTGGCTTTCGCCTTGGACCTAGAAGAAGATGATCCTCCTACAAACAAAGTGGATGTTTCCCTACCTTTCTGTAGGGTGCCCTCTGCGCTCCTCAGCATGTTGAGGAGCTCTGATAGTTCAACCTCTTTTTCTTGTAGGTTGAAGTTCAGTATAAACTGGGCGTAAGTGGAAGGAAGGGACTGGAGAACTATATCCGTATATAGCTCACTCTCCAATGTGATCCCTAGGTCAGCGAGCTCCTCAATGAAGCCGATCATCTTTAGCACATGCTCGGCTACTGATGATCCGACGGCCATTCTTGTCGAAAATAACTTTTTCGACGCTTCGTATCTTGCGATACGTGATTGCTCTCCATACAGTTCTTTTGTATGGAGCAATATGGACTCCATGTCCATATTCTCATGCCTCCTCTGATGTTCGTTGTCCATCGAGGCAAGCAGGAGGCACTTGGCCTTCGCGCTATCAATCTCCCAAGTCTTGCGGATTTCCTTATCCGCGACACTAGAAGTTGGACCAGGGACAGGGGGAGCTTTGGTGGTAAGAAGATACCCCAGCTTGTCATAAGTGATTGCTATCGTGACATTCCTGAGCCAATCTTTGTAGTTTGGCCCTGTCAGTTTGTTTTTATCTAGGAGTAACTTAAGTCCAGTCATGTTGATTGGTCGCTGCAATTAGGAGAGAGAAGAAGAAACACTCAGCATGATGCTCTTGCAAGTTTAGAGTGGTTTTTAGTTTGTCTAAACATGATGGCTCCCACTGTTTCTCGAATCCCTCCTCAAACCATAAAGGAAGAATTAGTCAGGATCAATCCCACCGTACAATACTTGCTTAACCGTTCAGCCAGGCCGGTGTCGGTACTTCGAGGGAGGTTTTCCAACGCTTTCGCGAAGTTCCTTAATTAGAGAACCTCTTTTCCCTGGGGGCGTAGCCCCGCTAACACCTTTCTAGGCACCTACTAGGTTTATAGCATTGATCGTTAAGTGAGAAATTTCCCGAGGAGTAGCATATACTCACAGTAGGATCGGGATCCAAATATCATCGCGTGACGAAACTGAAGGAATCCTACCAGAATCATCACACTCCAAATGGTATGCAAATCTAGCAAGTTTCAGTACTTATGAAACTCCCGATGTGGATTTTTGCCCCATGCTCTTATGACCTTGACGAAGGTCAACAAATCATAAGTCACATGTCAAGTTCTGCCCGTCATTATCCAGGTTAATTTGAATCCACCCGTATATACCCTTGACAAAGGTCAACAAGGTAATGCGAATGTCCCAAACCAACGCATCTATCTATGCTACATATGAATACCCAATAGCTACCAATCACTATGCCTTGACGAAGGTCAACAAACACAGCTTGAATACTATTGAATATTCATACGAAACGACGGAGGGCTACGAATGGTTTTGGCAAAACCGTGAACGTAGTGAACTTGATTTGGTCGATGGAACGAGATAGCTTTTAAAAGGAGTGGCTCAAGCTCCGCATTTTAAAAGTTGTTTTTGAAAAGAACCGAGTGGTTTTTCGAAAGTGTTCCAACGACTTTAGCTTGGTTTATTATCTTGCATTAGTTCTTTTAATGCGTGATATTCTTGCATTAGTTCTTTTAATGCGTCCCATCATTTAATCCTACCATTGCAGAAAACAACCAAAATATGACGTACGCTTATGCCATTCGCATTCGCCACGGGGCCCCGTCATTACCCGTTAGGTTACTTAACTAACGACAGAGCGGGGGCTGGGCTAGCGCGTCTGTAAAACATAAGCAACGCCTAAATAATATCATATATAGATATACTGCAATGATAAACATTTCAGATCACAGATAAATACATTGGATATACTAGGAATCTGTAATTTGTACGAGCCTGTAACAAAAACAGATTACACGGTCGCGGTGAATAGCCAAAACCCCACCCAAGACCCCTACGGGTGAGGCAAACTACCCGCCAAGTACCCGAAGCATAGCAACCTCCCTCATCTCCATGAGTAGGCCACTCGACACTTCGGCATACCCGGTAGTTTGTGCACCCCTCCATGGGTCTATCCTAGGAGCAAAAACAGTAAAAAGAAATTATACAATGACGGCTACAACCCCGACCCGGTTGTGCGGCCATACAAATAATTATTACATCAATTTACAAATTTACATGAATTGCAAGAAAAGAAAACTCTCGTCTCACAACCCCCGGCTATTCACCCGCGACAATCCAACATATTTATATACACATTCCAGCACATTACAGATCATGTATAACCCCGACCAATCGGCTTATAGCGATTAGCCGACGTTCAATACATGCAAACATCACAGATATAACCATCAAAGTCTAAGTGCAGTGAAGTTCGGAAAAAAAATACGGAATTATAGGACCCCAAAAGGAAATTTCTTTTCTGGAAAATCTGGGCACATATAATATATTCCAAAAATCCCAAAACCAACACAGGCACACACTGCACGAAAAACGATGCAGAGAAGACGACAAACCGCGGCGCTTCCGCGGCACATGCCTACCTCGTGCGGCGGAAGCGCGGCGGTTTGAACGAATTAGGGCAACGTTTTTCTTGGGTGTTCACACAAAACCCTGAGCCGAATTTACAAGTGTAACGTTTTGCATTTTGAGCCAAAAAAAATTCAACAGAAACTCAGTTTTTGTAAAAGTTTGGTTTTTGGATTTTTCCGGTTCCGAACTTCGTTACACTTCACTACCAAGCTAGTTTAAGTTTAGTTAGGCTCTGATACCACTGTAAGTCCACGTTGCGACCCCCGGTTCTTACGGGGAGGCGGAAACGGTATAAAATCAAAATTTTAACGCAAGAGGCAACATGGACTAAGCTAGGTCGGGATCTTTACCTAAACTAAAACTAGCATACTAAGCTAAAGATATTTAGCTACTCGGATGAAGATGGTTATACCTAAACTTGAACTCCTTCTCTTCAAGCTCCGATGGTGGTTCGATGGCTCCTTCTCGTTGTCTCCGTACGCCGAAGATAGATCCACTTGAAAGCTCCAACCTTTAGCTCCTTCTTCGTTCTTTGAAGAAACTAGTTCACTTGGTTTGCTAAACCTAGTGAACTAGAATGAGTAGAGATGATTTAGAATGGGATTTTATCTATGGTTCTTGATTCTCAACTCATGAGACAAGAGAACCATAGATCAAGAGAGGGAGCAAGAGGTTGAGGGTGAGAGCAAGAGGAGAGCTCAAGAACAAGAGAGAGAATGAGCAAGAAAGAATGAGCAACTCTTTTGTCTTTCACCCTCTCATAATCCAAAGTGATCATAACTCATCATATCAAAAAAGTCTTATGTGATGGTTTGAAGCAACCATAAGCTTATCATGTCATGCACTCATTTTACTCAAATGAGCAAGCAAGAAAAAGTCTTTGGCATGAAATGATAACCATGGTTATCATGATGGTCAACTAGTCAAGCCTAGTCAACCGGTCAACAAGTCAACAAAAGTCAACAAGTCACCAAAGTCAACAAGTCAACAAAAGTCAACAAGTCAACAACCATATCACCATAATACTTAATTAATATAATAGTTAATCACATATCATATTCTCATTAGGGTTGAGCATAAAGTCAAAAAGTCAACGGTCAACAACCCTAATGAGAATCCGCTGCCTCTGCCTCCCTGTCAACTGTGCATACACACCCGCATCCGCGTTCCGAGGAACACGAATGCAAACTGGATAAATCCAATCCCATAAGGTACACTAGGATCTGGCTTAAACCAAAGCCCGCTAGTGTAAACTGTCCGGACACTGTACGTGCACAAGTGCACGGATGTGACCGAACCCTGTCGCAAAACCATGCGACCTGTCGCAATACCATGCGACCTCTACTCTTTTGCCTAAAGGCGAAAAGCTTTCTGTGTGGGACTCTAAAGACTCGACACTACGCTGGCAGTGGGTTTAACCACAGACCGCAAGCGGCACTAGCTGTGCGTAACGGTCCCCAGGTAATGCCGACAAGAAGACCGACGAGGCGAAACCCATCTGAACTCCTACTGAGCCTGAGCGTGACATTCTCCGTACAGTCCGGTCTGTTCGTATGATACATCGCATGGCGGGCCTAGGGGGCGGTAAACGTCAGTCCCCCAATAGCGGTACAAGTCGTGCCGGAGTGAAGCCCAATACACCCTGAGATAACACTGGAAACCTACCAGTATATCTCGTTTGCCCTGGCCAGGGACTACTCGTGTAATGGCTCTCCTAGACACAGCGCGATGTCAACCCCCAATACCGGGAGAGACGAATCCTGTCTAACCGTCACTGCCTCCAAGTGCTTCGGGACTGCACCCAACCACCACCTGTTTGGACGACTCCTTTGAGCCGTGGTAGGGTAGTGATCAAAGTACAGTGGGAACACACTCGAGGCGGAGTGACAGTGTCAAGTCAGCGGACTAAGCTGTACTCATGTCACCTGGGAACTGATAACTGACGATAGGTATAATACCAACTAGTCAGTTCCCGACGAGTCCTGTCCAGTGTACCCGTAACCTAACGAGCACCCGCATACTATCTCAAGTACGACGTACTGACGGCTGTGGGACAGACCGTCTCCCACACTGGGATGAGAAGCGCATGCGCTGGTCTACTCCGGAGTATCGATGCCCTGTCTCGATAGTCCTGCGACCAGGGACCTGAATAAGGATGTGCTTATAGATTACCCAGCCCCCACTAGTGTGACTGCCATCACAACGCTGGTAATCAAGCAAAGATCCTAAGGGCTCCACTAATGCGTATAAGTGATATACTGAAATAAACACAAGTACACATTGAAGTAGAAACAAACCAAGTAGCATACTACTATTTTGAGCAAGATTGTATATACAAGGTGAATATCCCAAGCATCCATTAAGTAATATACAAACTAGTATGATACAGTAATGGCCTCTAGGGCATATACACTAACAAGCTTGATACCTGCTCACTACACTTAGTGAGTATGCTACATCAGGTCTGGTACATAGCATCGCATACATGATAGAGCCTACTGCCGAAGCATAGGGTATCCCTTGCATGCGAGCTCTCTCCAAATCAGTCTTGGGAGACATCTCTTTGGAGAGAGTGGCTCCAGAGATCGTGGGCAAGTTCCCACGCTTGGACTCTTCCATACTAAACCTCTTTAGTATGGTGTCAATGTACCTGGATTGGGACAATCCCAAAATCCGTTTGGATCTATCTCTATAGATCCTAATTCCCAATATGCAGGAGGCATCACCAAGATCTTTCATTGAGAATCTTTGTGATAAGAAGAGCTTGACCGCTTGCAGCATAGGAATATCATTTCCTATCAAGAGTATGTCATCCACGTACAATACGAGGAAGACAACCTTACTCTCTGCCAGCTTCTTGTAGATACAAGGTTCATCTGGATTTTTGACGAAATCAAACTCTTTGATAACGACGTCAAAGCAGATGTTCCAACTCCGCGATGCTTGCTTTAATCCATAAATGGATTTAAGCAGCTTGCACACCTTCCCGCTGCTCCCACTGTCTACGAAGCCCTCTGGCTGAGTCATGTACACGCACTCTTCTAAATCACCATTTAGAAAGGCGGTCTTAACATCCATTTGCCAGATTTCGTAGTCATGAAAGGCAGCAATGGCAAGCATGATTCGGATGGATTTAAGCATAGCCACTGGAGAAAAGGTTTCGTCATAGTCCACACCTGGTCTTTGACGAAAACCCTTTGCTACAAGTCTAGCTTTGAAAGTCTCCACTTTCCCATCTACACCAAGTTTCTTTTTAAAGATCCACTTGCTCCCAATGGGTTTTACCCCTTCAGGAGCAACTTCCAAAGTCCATACTTTGTTAGTGTACATGGATTCCATCTCGGACCGCATAGCATCCAGCCATTTCACTGAGTCCCTACTCGTGACGGCCTGCTCGAAGCTAGTTGGGTCATCATCCTCCATGATGCAATCCTCGCTCCCACCGTCCATGAGAAAACCATAGTATCTCTCAGGTTGGCGAGGAACCCTACTAGATCGGCGGAGTGGCTGGGGTTCATCGGGAACTACGGAATCCTCTGGTTCCACCAAATCTTCTGTTGTAGCTTCTGCAGCTGGAACCTCTTCCAGTTCTACCTCATGACCACTAATCTCTTTTTCAAGAAATTCCTTTTCTAAAAAGGTGGCATGCCGAGAAACAAACACTCTTTGTTCCTCAGGGTGGTAGAAGATATACCCTCGCGAATGTTTGGGATATCCAATAAACTTACACAGAATAGACCTTGCCGCGAGTTTGTCCGGATTTTGCGTTTTTACATAGGCCGGACAACCCCATATCTTAACATAATTAAGACATGGTCTCTTTCCTTTCCATATCTCATATGGAGTGGTCGGCACGGTTTTGGTGGGAACCATATTCAATAGGTCTGCAGCTGTTTCCAGTGCATATCCCCAGAAGGAAATAGGTAACTCAGCTGTGCTCATCATAGAGCGCACCATATCTAATAGGGTGCGGTTCCTCCGTTCAGATACACCGTTGTGCTGTGGTGTATATGGAGGAGTCAGCTGAGAGAGAATCCCATTCTCTTTTAGGAAGTCCAGGAATTCATTGCTTAAGTATTCTCCTCCTCGATCAGATCGTAGGATTTTAATACTTTTTCCGGTTTGGTTCTCAACTTCTTGCTTATATTCCCTAAATTTCTCAAAAGCTTCTGATTTGTGTTTCATCAGGAACACATACCCGAACCTAGAGAGATCGTCAGTGAATGTAATGAAGTATGAAGAACCATCCCTGGCATATGTAGACATGGGACCACATACATCACTATGTATAAGTCCTAAAGTTCGGTAACTCTTTCTCCGTGTCCCGTAAACGGAGTCTTGGTCATCTTCCCTTTGAGACATGACTGGCAAGTGTCATAAGATGAAAATTCAAACGGATTTAAATATCCATCTTTATGCAACTTAGCTAGTCGTGTCGCATTGATGTGACCCAGTCTACAATGCCACAAGAAGGATTCGTTGAGTTCAGAACTCTTCCTCTTGTGTGTGTTTGTTATGCTCAGAACTGTTGATTGATTTAGAACATAAATGCCATTGCATAACGTGCCTGATCCAACCAACTTTTGGTTATGGAAAATGTTCATAACATTGTCCTGTAATACAAAATTATATCCCTCTTTACTTAATAAAGAAACCGATATAATGTTGCATATCAGGTTCGGCATGTAATAGCATTCGTTCAGAACCAATGTATTTCCAGTTGGTAATACAAGGTGATATTCTCCGACAGTCTTAGCTGCAACAATTGCACCATTTCCAACTCTAATGTCTTTATCACCTTCTCCAAGTTCTCTACCTTTCCTAAGCCCATGTAACTGATTACATATATGGGATCTTGACCCGGTATCCAATACCCAGGACGTAGAGCAAATGGAGAAACAGTTCTCAGTAACGAACACACCCGAAAAAAATGCATCAGCATGTACTTTCTTCATTCGGGTGGCATGGGAATCCTGGTATTCCCCTATATCCTGTTCATTTCTATAACTCTTATAAGAATGAACGGAACCAACGTTCCCCAGCACAGTATAACATGCGGGTTCGGTCAATACATCCATATTATTATCTTTATTAAGGCATGAAATGGTCGCTACCTGGAGAGAGAGAGAAGAAAACACTTTAGCGTAAGCTCGTGCAAGATCAGATTGGTTATTATCTTATCTAATCAGGATGGCTCCCACTGCCTTTTATCAAATCTTCCTTCAAACCCTAAAAGGAAAGACTAGCCGGGATTAATTACACACTACAAGTTCGCCAATCTTTCAGCCAGGCCAGTGTCGGTACTTTGAGGGAGGTCCCCCGTGCTTTCGCACGAACCTAATTACTGTAAACCCCGTTTTCCCAGAGGCGTAACCTCGTTAACACCTTTCTAGACACCTAGTTGATCGGCTAATTGTAATGTGTAAAACTCTCCCAGGAGTAACTCTTACTCGCAGTGGGTATCGGGATCCAACTATCTCATAGAAGGTATGCAATCTCATTGCAAATTTCAACACTTGAAATTCCCGATAATCTTTTGCCCCTAGCGTCCTATGACCTTGACGCAGGACAACAAACCATAGTGCGCTAGTCAAGTTCAACCCGTCATTTCCTGATTGAATTAAACCCACCCGTACGACCCTTGACGCAGGCCAACAAAGTCGCACGACTACCCTAATCCAATCTGCATCATATGCATAAGCAGATAAATACTAGTTAGCTACCGCACACTACGCCTTGACGCAGGCCAACAAACGTAGCACGAATACTAACTACTACTCATCTGAAATGACGGAGGGCTACGCCAGGTTTTTTTTCTGAAAACCATGAGCGTAATGAACTTGATATCGTTGTAGAATCAAATGAGGTTTTGAAATGGAGTGATTTTGAGGCTTTTCTAGTTTTGCTAAAGGAGTCACTCCCGGTGAAGGGATCTCGGTCCTTTCCTCGTCGAATGAGGTGCGGGATATATCATATATATCGCTGTGCAAAGCAAAAACCCAAAAGCAGTCAAAAGCAAACCGAGTGTGTAGCATCTGCCAGTTATTGCTAAAGGAGTCACTCCCGGTGAAAGGATCTCGGTCCTTTCCTCATCGAATAAGGTGCAGGGTATATCATATATACCGCTATGCAAAGCAAGAACTGTAGCTACCTGTTTTATTTTAAAATCTGATTCTACAACATCTTAGGTTTCTTAGCTTTCATTAATCACATTAATGAAGTCCCATCATTTAAATACCTAAACATCACAGATAGATATGACGTACACTTATGCCATCCGCATTCGCCTCGATGTCCCCTCGAGCAACGTTAGGTTAGGTAACTAACGACAGAGCAGGGCAGGGCTAGCGCGGGTGTAAAACATAAGTAACGTCTATATAATATATCATATATACTATATACTATATCCATCACAGAATCACAATACAGACATCGCAGCAGAATCAACATATGAAATATTGGATATACTAGGACGTCCGTGTTTTCAATACGAGCCAGTATAAAACACGGATTCCACGGTCGTGACGAATAGCCAATCCCACACCCCTAGACCCCTACGAGAGCGGCAAGCAACCCTGCCAATTCTAGGGTTAGGAGACCCGGACTCGACTCCTCGAGTTGGCCTCCCACTGGACCCCAGAACCCGGTTACTTGTGCTCCCCTCCTTGGGTCTATCCTAATGCGGAAAAGTAAATAATATACAAAAGGTGACATCTTCTGCTACCAGGAAGTGCCCCAAATAAAAGAATATTACATACAAGTTTTTACATGAATGAAAATGAAAAACACTCATCTCACATAAAAACACCCCCGGCTATTCGAATACGACGATCCAATATAACATATCCAGCAACACATAACATCACATGTCATCAACGTAAGTAAGTATGCATACCCCAATTGTCGTTGACGTATAGCAACGAAACCGGCGATATGAACATACTACACTTACGGTCACAGAAAAGAAAGTGTAAAACTACAATAATTGGAATCCGCAACTACTTTAGACATCACATGCCTAACAGTTACAAACCCCGCATTTTAGTCTCATTATCGAAAACACTTTTCAATATCGTATGGGACTAAACTGCTAGATTTATAACATTCATCCAGTTATCTCATAACTGTTTGTGAATTCCAATTATTGTATCCAGTTCCGGATAAATAGAATATATCAAACTTTCCGATCGAACATTCGAACACCCAAGTTTTCCCGACACCGATCAACACATGAAATAGGTTCAAAGACATTCACTTCATACCTCAGTACCAACGGTCCAGCCGTAGAAGGGTCAAGCCAACGCCTCACATGTGGCTCGCCGTACTCCCCCAAACCCGAAGGTTCAAAGGGCAGTTCAAGACGGTCACATAATCGAGTTAAGGTTTGTTGTCTTCTAGAGGGACCATCGCGTTACTTGCACTACTCAGAACGTCTTTTAACCACAGAAAAATCCAACACTTGGAATTATTCCGGCAGGGGAAAACCTGGGTATTTATATCCGGTCGAACTCTTTAACATATTCTACAGTTATCTGGAAAAACACTTAGACAAAGTTTGATATTCCGATCGAATCGTCGATTCCCAATATAACCCCAGAGCACTCAACCTTTAAATCAATTTAAAAATACCCAGAAAACTCACCAGAATTTATCAGGTATTACTGTGCAAAGAAGTGGGGCTGACGTCACTATATGACCGCGGAACAGCGGCAGAAGCCATGCTTCTGCCGCGTTTCCGCGGCTCATTGAACTGTTCATGGGAAACGTTTTACACAGTAATTCTTAGAATTCTTTGGTGAATTTTTTAAGCATTTTTAATATCAAAAATTCCCAGATTTCATAAAATGTCCAGAGAGCTCTTGGGCATCGGGGTTTCGGGTTCGTCCGGACTTCAAACTCCGTCTAGACTTCGCCTAAGGCTCTAGCTAGGCTCTGATACCACTGTAGGGTTCCTAGGCATCCTAATGGAGTCTCACAAGGCATCGAACATGCCAAATTCAAAAATTATGGAAGCCGAGAAACCCTAACACGGATCGTTTACTAGATATTTAGGCGAAACGGAAAACTAGTTAACTATTTAACTAAAGTTGAGATGCTACAACCTTTGTAGATCCGGATTTTCGCCTCCTTAGCTCCACGTGGTCATGTCCTCGCTGTCCATCATGAATCCTCGACTCGATCATCGGCTTCATCGGGAAAACAAGCGGAATAGGTCGTCGGCTTTGTGTCAAAGACGATCTACGTCGAGGTTGCACAAACTCAAGCTCCGACTTCACAAACTTGTGAAACTTGTGAAGTAAACACCCAAAACAACTTGGCAAGAGGTAGAGGGTGAAGAAATAGGAGGTGGGTTCACTTTAGAATTGGATTTATCTCACTAGATCTCAAGTTGCCATTGTTGTAGCAAGCTTGAAGAAGAAGAAGAAGATGAGCTAGTTATGATAAGTTAGTAAAAAGAAATAGAAAATCAAATACTTATCATAACTTAAACTAGGGTTAAGTGTAGAGAATAAACCATGGTCACTTGAGAGGGTTAGGGTTAAGCATGAAGATAAGGATGGTTAGCAAAGTCAAAGCTTCATGAAGCTTCAACATAAAACAAAAAGAGCCACCATTCTCATCATAATCCTTTTCAAACAAATAAATAAATGAAAATGCAAAACCCTAATCAAATTTTAACCATGGTTTAATTCTTTATACTTAACAACAAGATCATGTATCATCAAACATGATACAAATATGTGCACAAAAGTATATATCACATATACAATGTGCATCAAGTGAGAAAAATCCGTTTAAAGTGAACCAATACTAGTTAATGCAATGCAATATATCAAATATATAATTATGCATTAAATCATTAAATTAACATTTGATTCAATGATCCGGTGATGTCGCACATAACCGACTAGAATCCAATGTATCGATTTATCGAATCAATGATTCGATAACTAGGTCATATCGAATATAACCAATCGAAACATATATCGCGAGAATGAAATGCGGTATCACATACACGCATTATTCTCGGTCCTGCACATATCTCATATGCGCTCCTATTTCGTTTCGCTTGAGCCAGGAAACCTCTGTGTAGTACTCTAAAGACTCGTCAATACGCCGGTAGCAGATGATGATCATATCAAGCACCCACAAGCCGCAAGCGGTCTGCTAAACGTAACGGCCACCCGGGTATTGAGCGATCAGAAGATCGACGAGCTAGCCCGCTCACACCCCTGCGAATCCGACCAGTAACACTTACCATACAGTCCGGTCTCTTCGTCAGATACGTCGCATATCAAGTCTAGGGGTGGTAAACGTCAGACCCCAATAACCCGATAAGTCGTGCTGATGTGAGGCTCATAACGGGTCGAGAAACTACTGGTAACACTTACCAGCAAATCTCTGATCAGCCCTGGCCAGGGACTTCCCTGTTACGGCCAATCGAGCACTGCGCAACATCAACCCCCAATACCGGGAGAGACGAAACCCCTCCTATCGCTCATTGCCTCCATGTGACTCGGGACTGTACCCAAAGACCACCGTTTTGCACGCCCTCATGGACGTGGTAAGGTGGAGATCAAAGCACAGTGGGAATCACACAAGACTCTATGACGATCTCGGGTCTACAGACTAACCTGTACAAGTGTCACCTGAGAACTGCCATCTGACGTGAGGTATAATACCATCTGGGAGTTCTCGGCGAGTCCGTCCAGTGTACTCAGTCTCCACTGAGCACCCGTATACCATCTCTGATGTCAAACACCAATGGATATGGGATCATCCATCGCCCATCACATGGGTCGAGAAGCGTATACGCTAGTCTACTCTGGTATATCGATGCCCCGTCTCGATACACCCACGACTAGGGACCTTGAAGGATGTACTTATGGACTACCATGTCCCCACTAGTATGATCTGCATCACAGTCCAGGTAGTCAAGTACAAATCCAAAGGGCTTTACCAACATGTAACTATAAGACAGTATAAAGAGACTAGTGTACATGTTAAGATAAAGAGCAACCAGATAGCATACTATCATGTCGAGCAAGAAAGTCATCTCTATATATGTCCAAGCATCCAATATAATATACAAAATCTGTACAATACTGGCCTCTAGGGCATACATACAACTAACAGAATACAGATGCGGGTGTGTATGCACAGTAGCGGGGTTTTCCTGTAATTCGTTACGGGACCAGTTTTTTGGAGTTGCCGGTTTGTTTTCCGTTTCGGACATTTTCCTTTGTATTTTTCAATAGCCGAAGATTGGTGGAGGAGGGCTTATTTGCATTTGTGCAAATAAGCATTTGTGGAGGGTGTTCTTTGCATTTTGTTGGATCATGATGGTTGCACCATCCCTTGACCATTTGACTTCTTCTTTCATGATGGCTTGACTTTGTGTTGAGATGATGAGGTTGGTGGAGTGTGGGTTTGTGTTTGTGATCATTCTCTTTTCATGATATCATTTGATTCCCTCTTGATTATTGGCTCACACACTCCCTCATTCATTCTATCCTCTCCCATTCCAAGCCATGGCCGGCCAAGTTAAAATGGGGGCTGTCCAAATTTGTAGGGGTGGGATTTCATCTCTTTTGGCTTTGGAAAAATCATATAGCTCCACAAAAATTCCGTGTATCATCCCTCCACGAAAATAGCAACCTCCATGAATCCCAAAATGAGACATGGTTCTACACTATATTCTACAGCAAATCTTGGGCACGTCGACTCGCCAGCTTCGTGCCCGAGTTGCCTCGGTATAGAGGTGGGAGCCCGTAAAAGAAGCCGGCGACGTGGTGCCCTTCCGGCGACGAGGTGGAGACCGGAGATTCCGCGGGAGATCGGGACGACGACGAGAAGACCGGAGGACACGGATCACTCGGTATATCTCTCTTCCCTTCTTGTAGTTAGCTAGGACTAGTTTAATGGCACGATCCGGGTTTATAGTGCGCGGTGGTGCCGGTTTGAAAAGTTAAAGTAAATCACCGCTTCCGCATTCCGGCGTCGGAATTGATGGCCGGGGCGCCGCCGTGCACTTACAGTGGTATCAGAGCCTCGCCATTAACATAGTCTAGCTTTCTCTAACGTGTTTATACTTCCGATCGAACAAATGTTCCAAAACCGTGTTTTTCAAAACAACAATTTTCTGTCGAAATTTTTTTGTCTCGAAAATTTTTTCAGGTAGTCTCAGAATACTGTGCAGGGAATTCTAAGAACTCTGTGAAAATTTGGTCGGGTGATCACACCATATCACCGCGGAACCGCGGCCAAAGCCATGCTTGGGCCGTGGTTCCGCCGCCGTTTAGCCTCCTCACTGGACCAATTTTTTTACAGAGGGGCTTGGACTGGAAAATAGGTTTTCTGGAATGTTATTTTTTAGGCCCAGATTTCTTCATGTGCTACAGTAATGTTTAGGGGCCCACTTGGTAAAATTTGTTCGATCGGATATTTTAAACACATTAGTTCACAGTATTTACATTATATCTACGACCGTGAATGTCACTTGATCGGTAAATCCTGTCTAACTGCTATAGCCCGGTTAGACGGATTTGCGAACGTGACCTTCACGTTGATGTTCTGTGTATTGCTGTGATGTTGCGGATTGGTCGTGGGGGATAGCCTGGATGCAATGCTAGTACAGTTTTTGTTGTATTATGTACATTGATATTGCGGGGCGAGCGTCCGACATGTGGACTGCCGTCACTGCCTGTTTGTATTATTATTTTGGGGCACGACCAGGTTGCGGTCGATGTACCCGTTGTATGTATATTTTACTTTCTGTACTAGGATTGCCCCGCGGAGGGGTGCACGGATAGCCGGGTTCAAGAGGGCAACAAGCCCGCATCTCATGGCATTGAGACGGAGGGGGCTTTACTCTAGAATTGGCGGGCTATTCGCCGCACTCGCAGGGGGTACAGGTTGACCCGGGAGGGGTGCCCAAGTTACCGGATTCCGTGAAGTGCTGGGTGGTCCATTCACGTTGCTGAAGGGGGCTGCCTCGCTTCAGGTTTTGGCGGGTAACTTGCCGCGCCCGTAGGGGTCTAGGGTTTTCATTGCACAGGCTATCCACACGACCAGGGGAACGTCGGGTTTCAGTAGTGGCTCTGTGAAACCCGGGGATCCCAGATATCTGTATTATTCTGTGATGCTGTACATTTCTGTGATGTTGCATTTTATCACGCCTTGAGCGAAAATTATATATTGATATATATATATTAGTAGATGTTGTATATGTTTTGCATCCGCGCTAGTCCAGTCCCCGCTCTGTCGTTAGTTAGCTAACCTAACGGGTAATGACGGGACCCAGTGGCGAATGCGGATGGCATATACATACATCGGTATATTTTCGTTCTTTGTGATGTGATCAATTGATGGGACAGCGTTGATTCGGATCAATGCAAGTTATAAACAAACCTAATCTGATGTTGTTGGAACACTTTTCAAAAAGCTGTTATTGCAAAGACGTTCACTTTTGTTTTGCATCGTGGTATTCAGTTGGAATATCCTGCTCCTCAGTCGACGAGGCAAGGGCCGAGATCCCTTCACCGGGAGTGACCCCTTGGACAGAAGTTTGCGTCAGGGCAATAACTCCACTATAGCCGATTACTTTTGCTTTGTATCGTGGTATTCAGTTGGAATATCCTGCACCTCATTCTACGGGGAAAGAGCCGAGATCCCTTCACCGGGAGTGACCTCTTTAGCAAAGGTTTTCGTCACTATATTATTAAAAGCTATCTGGTTCCTTCAACGATATCAAGTTCATTACGTTAAAGGTTTTCGCCAGAAACCATTCGTAGCCCTCCATCATTTCGGTTAAACATTCGGTAGTATTCAAGCTATGTATTTTGACCTCACGCCAAGGCATAGTGATTGGTAGCTGCCGGATATTTAGCTGTTGCATAGATAGATGTGTTGGTTTGGGACAGTCGTACTACTATTTTGGCCTACGTCAAGGGTATGTACGGGTGGGTTCAAATTAACCTGGACAATGATGGGTAGAACTTGACATGTGACTTATGATATTTTGACCTCACGCCAAGGTCATAAGAGCATGGGGCAAAAATCACATCGGGAGTTTCTAAAGAAACTGAAACTTGCCAGATATGCGCATACCTTCTGGAGTGTGATGACGTGAGCGGATTCCGTCACGTTATCATGCGATGATAGTTGGATCCCGATTCCCACTGATGAGTTAGTTTACTCCTCGGGTGACCCCAACTAATTCTTCTTTCAGGTTTGGAGGAGAATTTGAGGTCACAGTGGGAGGTTTCCAGATTAGATAAATTGGTAACCATTCTGATCTAGGTTAGAGTGCACGCTGAGTGTTTCTTTTCTCTCTCTCTTTGGCAGCGACCATTGACCCGACCCTAAGACTATGACTCAGAGACCAAAATTAACCGAACCTTCTTAACACTGGCTTTTGGATTGTCAGAGTTGCAGACTTCATTGCCACTCCTACTTTTACCCTTTTTTTCTCCAGGACACCCCGTATTACTACGAACGTCCACTTTCATTGGACAAAACCATCGTATGGTTATATACGAACTTGAAGGAATTTATTCGAGGATGGTTTCTGGTTCTGGAGAAAACGAATAGGACTATTCAATTGTCTTTTCCTTTTACCTTCTCTCTCAGATTGCGAGTACTCCTTGGCTTAGGAGATAGTACACCTATTACGCAAATTGGATAGTCTTCTTCCAAACCTTAGGCTGGTGCCGACCGGTAGGGAATGAAGAAAACCAATTAGCATAACGATGGTGTACAGAAGGTATTAAGTTAAGACAAAGCAAGGGATTAGTAAGAGGGCAAAGTAAATTGCAACTGATATTCATGACCAAACCAGGTATTTCATTACCACTTCTAAATACCTTTGTATTTCTCCAGAACACTCCGTATCACTACGAAGATCCACAGTTTATTGGATACTCCATCGTATGGTTATATACGAACTCGAAAGGAACTTGTTCCAGTTCGGGGATGGATTCTGGTTCAGGAGAAATAGGAATAAGGTTTATTCGGTTGTCTTTTATCTTCACCTTCTCTCGCATTGCGAGTGCTCCTAGGATTAGGACAGTACACCAATTATGCTTATTGGATAGTCTTCTTCCAAACCATAGGCTAGTGCCGAATGGTAGGGAAAGAAGAAAACCATTTGGCCTAAGGGGTGTGCAGAAGGTAATGACTAAAGACATATAAAGGGATTTGGAGAGGTGGCAAAGAATTATACGGTTACAGTCGTGAATCTGGAAGAGGCATTACTAGGAATACCGGGATACCCCGTCGAAATATTTCAATGTTTCAGTTTCACCATGTACTGTTAAAAGAAAACTGATTTCCCAATTAGATACTTGCTCCAGGGTATGTATTTACCAGGTATGATTCTCACATCTGTATGGTCTTACAGATGATGAGTGGGAGTAGGTTAGTGGGATTTAGGTGATCATCCTCATTATATCGGGATTCGTTGTAATCGGTGATATTTGAGGAAATCACCAGGGATGTTTACCGGTCGGCAAATATTTGGTTTTGAATATCCGCTGTCATGCACCAATTTCAAATTGATATATCTGTACGTCTATTTTTATAGAGTGAGATAAACCTTTTTGAAATTATGTCTGTGACATTTACCTATATCAGTGGATGGTTAGGTAAGGAGCATTAAACAGCGGTGTAATTCTTTATAACCATAGTACAGTTTTCAACCTACGAGACACAGTGAATGAGTTATTAGACTCAAGGGACTTATACAGAGTATTGTATGTTGTCCAGGGTCCATCAGGACAGAGGGGTTGGTCCTCGTACTATATTCGATTTACTTATGACTTCTCTAGTTTTTAGACAAGTGTTTCATGGAAACACAAGGTCCGAATTTTGAGAAGTTATAGGTATTTGAATAGAGTAGAGAACCAGGTGTAGCAAGTATCGGAATTCTTCAAAGTGATCGAAGATGTAGATACTTGTGTATGGTATTCAATTGATAGTAATGATTAAGAGAACTTGCTTCTCTTTCAGGTTACTCATAATTGGAAGTACTCCTAAGTTGAGTAACGCTGATCGGCCTCCTTCCATTTAGTTGACATGCACTGGAGACAGATGCATGATTTGAATCTGGTTCAATTAAATCAGTGCCTCTGTTTCTATATTGGATATAGAACAGTTCGTATCTTAACGATGTTAAGGTACGGGGAGTTGTCCGGCTTATGCTTAAAACCAGACACTGGACAACTCAATGTACATTTCTGTAATGGCTGTTTGTGGGTTGACCCAGGCTATGACAAGGGTTGACTTTCAACCATCTGAAAGATCAATAGAAATATTGTTCTAGACTCGCCACAGTTTTAATAAAAATGGATTTTTTCAGAAAACAATAGTGGGAGTATGGTAGAAATGGAAGTGATTCCAGAACCACAAACGATTACTGAAGATTTGATAGGAACCTAAAAATTCAATCTGGTTTGACATTCCATTGGCCACTCCGCAGATTTGGTGGGTAACCTCAGACGCCCGAGAGGTACTCCGGTAGCCTCAAGGACGGTGGCAGGGAGGTTCTTGTTTACCCAGACTTGCCATTGCTGTTGTTCCAGACCGTGAGACCCGGCAGGAGGATGAGTATAGCATCGTTCTAAACTAGCTTTAAAAGTGTATGTCTATATGACTCTGCCAGAGGGTTGTCGTGGTCAGTGGGAGCAGCGGAAGCATTGGTGGACAAGTGGCTTATGTCTATTTATAGACTAAAGCAGATATAGCGGAGATAGATCATCTATTTCTGACGTGACAGTCATAGGTTTGACTTCATCAGAATAGGGGATGGATCTGTTGAGAAGGTAGTAGGGTGTGATGTCATGGTATTTGTAAGTGCACGGCGGCGCCCTGGCCGTCAATCCGACAGCCAAGTGCGGAAGCGGTGATAAACTTTAATTTTTGCGGACTTAGCAAACCGCCGCGCACTAATACCCGGATCGAACCATTAACTAGTCCTAGCTAACTACAAGAAAAGGGAATAGAGATATACCGACGATCCAAGTCCTCCGGTCTTCTCGTCATCGTCCCGATCACTTGCGGAATGTCCCGTCTCCTCCTCGTCGCCGGAAGTGCACCACATCGCCTACTTTGTTTACGGGCTCCCACCTCAATGCCGAGGCAACTCGGGCACGAAGCCGGCTACTCGACGTGCCCAAGATTCGCTGTAGAATGTGTAGTGAGCTATTGTCTCTATTGGGGTTGAAGGAGTTGCCAAATGGTGGAGAAATATGTGCACTAGGATTTACAATACATGCTTGCTGGAAAATGAGCATTCCATCAAGCAAAAGAGCTCGGCCAAAAACTAGTGCTCACTGTGAAAAAAAAAACAAAGAAAAGAGAAGCAAGCTCTCATCTTAATGGATGTGTGAATAAATTAATCCTCAAAGGAAAAAAAAACTTTCACAGCACACAAAAGGGGGGGGGGTCCACTAAATTAATCATGAAGGAAATTTCCACACAATTAAACCTCTCTCTCTCACTGCAGGAACAGTGGCCGGCCCCAATGCACACATGGGAGGAGAAAAAAAAGATGATTGATTTTCCAAAGGAGAAATAGAAAAACAAATGATCACAAGAAAACCCTCACTCCAACACCACCATCACTAACAACCATGATGACTTTAAAAGTCAAGCAATCATGAAGAGGTCAAGGTCAAGGAAAGGTGCACATCATGAAAGCCATCATGATGCAACAAGATGCAAAGAACCCCCTCCACAAATGCCTATTTGCAACAATGCAAATAAGCCCTCCTCCACCAAACTTCGGCCAATGAACGGAACAATGGAAATCGGCCGAAACGGAAAGCAAACTGGCAACTCCATAAAACTGGTCCCGTAATAAATTACAGGAAAAACCCCGATACTGTGCATACACACCCGCATCTGTATTTCGACCGAAATACAAATGCAATGAGACAAAACTACACAATCAAATACTAAGATCCGGCTTAAGCCAAAGCCGGCTAGTAAAAACCGTCCGATCATGATCCGTGCAATACCGCACGTATCTGATCGAACCCTGCCATATCTCCATACGGCATCTACAGCGTTTCGCCCGAAAGCCTGAGTAACTGAAAATGTGGTGGACTCTAAAGACTCGTCAATACTATGGCTGTGGATTTAACCACTAGCACGTCAGAGGTATAAGCCAATACGTGACGGGCCACCAGCTATTGACCAAAAGGGACGTCGATGAGCGAACTCATCCTGACAACCCTACTGAGCCTGTCAGTGACAATATCCGTGCAGTCCGGTCCGTTCGTCTATGAGTATCGCATGGCGGGCCTAGGGGGTTGGTAAAAGTCAGACCCCCAAAAGCGGTACAAGTCGTGTCGGAGTGTAGCCCAGAACACCCTGAGATACTACTGGAATACCTACCAGTAAATCTCCTTGCCTTGGCCAAGGACTTCGTGTAATGGCTCTCCTAGACACAGCACGACCTCACCCCCAATACCGGGAGAGACGAACCCCTGAAGATACGCTCACTGCCTCCATGTGGCTCGGGACTGTACCCAACTAAAACCTGTTTGCACGACTCCTTTGAGCCGTGGTAGGGTAGTAATCAAAGTACAGTGGGAACTCACACGAGACAAATGACGATCCCCAGGTCGATGAACTAACCTGCACACATGTCACCAGGGAACTGCCATCTGACGTCTGGTATATGACCAACTAGCATGTTCCCGGCGAGTCCTGTCCGGTGTACTCATAACCCAATGAGCACCTGTATACATCTTAGGTGATCCAACTGACACCAGTGGCTTGTGAGACCGGCCACCGCCCCTCGTCGGGGTCTCGACTGTATACACTAGTCTACTAATGGAGTATCGATGCCCGGTCTCGAAACTCCCACGACTAGGGACCTTTTAAGGATATGCTTGTAGACCCCCAGCTCCCACTTATATGATCGCCCTCATACTGCTGGTGGTCAAGCAAGAATCCTAGGGGCTCTATCAACGTGTAATAGCGACGAGTCAGGTCACCTAAAACAGTACACGATGATAAAGGTAAACCAGATAGCATACTATCATCTCGAGTAAGACTGTCCTACCGGGATAGGTCCTCCCTCAATCATTACAATCACGTACCTGTGACCTAATAATTGACTCTGAGGGCACTATCTCCAACAATCTCCCACTTGCACTCAAGGCTAATTATTGCGATGTCGCATACTCACAGCCCGTGTGATACCGAACATCCAACTCCTCTACTAGTCAGTCTCACAAAGCTCGTTTGCGGAACTATTGCGTTCGAGGAATAGCCTCAGTGAGTGGATCCGCTTTGTTGTTTCTTTCTATGTCTCTCTATATCTCAAGTTCGCAGAGAAAGCCATCTCCTGAAAAGAGCAATACATGTCTCAGAATATGTCTGGATGTCTGATGGGACCTAGCTCATAAATGAACTCCAAATCCAAACTTCTTAGACTGTATCGTCAACTGAACTTATTCAGTATCCTGCGCGCCATGCCTCCCTCAGTATTGCCTTGGACCACCTGTCCAAAATACTGCCCCTCATCAGAAGGAAAACTATAACTCTGACAACCTCCTTGTCGTCCATGTCACCTTGGAAGCCTGGAATGATAACTGTCTCCTGAATGAGGCTGTCGTTATCATATCCCTAGAACATCCACTTATGTTCTAAAACTGCTTCCGACTGTTTCTCCAGGATTGGATTAATGTCAACTTATTGCATCTAGTGCAAGAACAACATCTGGTGTGGTACTTGACATCTCATGATTGACTCAATTGCCTTGGCAAGTGATCTGCCAATCATGCACGTCCCTCTCCCCTTTAGTCTGCAAGACACCTTTGGAGAGGGTGACTCCATTACCTGCAGGTACACTACCGTGCCAGGAGTCGTCCATCCTAAATACTCTTAGAATGCTGTCAAGTACCCTGATTGGGAAACCACCCAAATCTAGATCTAAGACCATAGATCTAGTAACCAGTATGTCTGATATAAAATCCATTTCCTTTGTGGAGAAACAACTGTGTGACGACCAAAGTATAACCGATCGTAGTGTAGGAATTTCTTTTCCTACTCTGTGTATATCATCCAAATACCAGGATATCACAACCTACTACCTTCTCAACAGATCCATCCCCTATTCTGATGAAGTCAAACCCATGACTGTCATGTCAGAAATAGATGATCTATCTCCGCTACAACTGCTTTAGTCTATAAATAGACATAAGCTACCTGTCCACCAATGCTTCCGCTGCTCCCACTGACTACGACAACCCTCTGGCAGAGTCATATAGACGTACACTTCTAAAACTAGTTTAGAACGACGCTATACTCATCCTCCCGCCTGGTCTCGCAGCCTGGAACAACAACAATGGTAATTGTGGGTAAACAAGAACTTCCCTGTCACCGTCCTTGAGGCTACCGTAGTGCCTCTCGGGTGCCTGAAGTTACCCACCTTATCTGCGGAGTGGCCAATGGAATGTCAATCCAGATTGAATCTTTAGGTTCCTATCATGCAACTGTCTCCAGTGCATGTCAACTAAATGGAAGGAGGCCGATCAGCGTTACTCAACTTAGGAATGCTTCCAATTATGAGTAACCTGAAAGAGATGCAAGTTCTCTTAGTCATTACTATCAACTGAACACCATGCACAAGTGTCTACATCTTCGATTGCTTTGAAGAATCCCGATACTTGCAACATCTGGTTCTCTACTCCATTCAAATACCTATAACTTCTCAAAATTGGACCCTGTGTTTCCGCGAAACACCTGTCTAAAAACTAGAGAAGTCATAAGTAAACTGAATGTAGTACGAGGACCAACCCCTCTGTCCTGATGGACCCTAGACAACATACAATCCTTTGTATAAGTCCCTTGAGTCTGATAACTCATTTACTGTGTGTCGTAGGTTGAAAACTGTACTTATGGTTAAGAAGAATTACACCGCTGTTTAATGCTCCTTACCTAACCATCCACTGATATAGGTAAATGTCATCGACATAATATCAAAAGGTATATCTCACTCTATGAAAATAGACGTACAGATATATCAATTTGAAATTGGTGCACAACAGCGGATATTCAAAACCAAATATTTGCCGACCGGCAAACAGCCCAGGTGATCTCCTCAAATATCACCGATTACAACGAATCCCGATATAATGAGGATGATCACCCAATTCCCAATAACTTACTCCCACTCATCATCTGTAAAACTATACAGATGTGAGAATCATACCTGGTAAATACATACCCTGGAGTAAGTATCTAATCGGGAAATCAGTTTTCCTTTAACATTACACAGTGAAACTGAAACATTGAAATGTTCCGATGGGGTATTCTGGTATTCCTAGTAATGCCTCTTCCAGATTCACGACTGTAACCGTATAGTTCTTTGCCACCTCTCCAAATCCCTTCATATGTCTTTAGTCATTACCTTCTGCACACCCCTTTAGGCCAAATGGTTTTCTTCCCTCCCTACCGTTCGGCACCAGCCTATGGTTTGGAAGAAGACTATCCAATAAGCATAATGGGTGTACTGTCCCAATCCTAGGAACACTCGCAATGAGAGAGGGTGAAGATAAAAGACAACTGAATAAACCTTATTCCTATTTCTCCTGAACCAGAATCCATCCCCGAACTGGAATAACTTCCTTTCGAGTTCGTATATAACCATACGATGGAGTATCCAATAAACTGTGGATCTTCGTAGTGATACGGAGTGTTCTGGAGAAATACAAAGGTGATTTGGGAGTGGTAATGAAATACCTGGTTTGGTCGTGAATATCTGTTGCAATTTACTTTGCCCTCTTACTAATCCCTTGCTTTGTCTGAACTTAATACCTTCTGCACACCATCGTTATGCTAATTGGTTTTCTTCATTCCCTACCGGTCGGCACCAGCCTAAGGTTTGGAAGAAGACAATCCAATTTGCGTAATAGGTGTACTACCCCTAAACCAAGGAGTACTCGAAACCTGAGAGAGGGTAAAAGGAAAAGACAACTGAATAATCCTATCCGTTTTCTCCAGAACCGGAAACCATCCTCGAATAAATTCTTTCGAGTTCGTATCTAACCATACGATGGTTTTGTCCAATGGAAGTGGACGTTCGTAGTAAAACGGGGTGTCCTGGAGAAAAGGGTAAAAGTAGGAGTGGCAATGAGGTTTGCAACTCTGACAATCCAAAAGCCGGTGTTAAGAAGGTTCGGTCAACTTGGTCACTGAGTCATAGTCTTAGGGTCGGGTCAATGGTTGCTGCCAAAGAGAGAGAGAAAAGAAACACTCAGCGTGCACTCTAACCTAGATCAGAATGGTTACCAATTTATCTAATCTGGAATCCTCCCACTGTACCTCAAATTCTTCTCCAAACCTGAAAGAAGAATTAGTCGGGGTTACCCGAGGAGTAAACTAACTCATCAGTGGGAATCGGGATCCAACTATCATTGCATGATAACGTGACGGAATCCGCTCACGCTATCACACTCCAGAAGGTATGCGCATATCTGGCAAGTTTCAGTTCTTTTGAAACTCCCGATGTGATTTCTGCCCCATGCTCTTATGACCTTGGCGAAGGTCAACAAATCATAAGTCACATGTCAAGTTCTACCCGTCATTATCCAGGTTAATTTGAATCCACCCGTACAAGCCCTTGACGAAGGTCAACAAGGCTATACGACTGTCCCAAACCAACGCATCTATCTATGCAGCAGAAAGGTAACAAGCAGCTACCATACACTATGCCTTGACGAAGGTCAACAAACATAGCATGAATACTACGTGCTACCCGTCTGAAACGACGGAGGGCTATGAATGGTTTCTGGCGAAAACCTTTAACGTAATGAACTTGATATCGTCGAAGGAACGGATAGCTTTTTAGAAATATAGTGACGAAAACCTTTACTAAAGAGGTCACTCCCGGTGAAGGGATCTCGGCTCTTTCCCCGTAGAATGGGGTGCAGGATATTCCAACTGAATACCACGGTGCAAAGCAAAAGTAATCGGCTATAGTGAAGTTAATGCCCTGACGCAAACTTCTGTCCAAGGGGTCACTCCCGGTGAAGGGATCTCGGCCCTTGCCTCGTCGACTGAGGAGCAGGATATTCCAAATGAATACCACGATGCAAAACAAAAGTGAACGTCCTTGCAATAACAGCTTTTTGAAAAGTGTTCCAACAACATCAGATTAGGTTTGTTTTTAACTTGCATTGATCCGAATCAATGCAGTCCCATCAATTGATCACACCAAAAAGAACGAAAATATACTGATGTACGTATATGCCATCCGCATTCGCCACTGGGTCCCGTCATTACCCGTTAGGTTAGCTTACTAACGACAGAGCGGGGACTGGACTAGCGCGGATGCAAAACATATACTACATCTACTAATATATATACCAATATATTATATTCGCTCAAGGCGTGAATAAAATGCAACATCACAGAGAATGAACAGCATCACAGAAACAATATAGATATCTGGGATCCCCGGGTTTCACAGAGCCACTACTGAAACCCGACGTTCCCCTGGTCGTGTGGATAGCCTGTGCAATGAAATCCTAGACCCCTACGGGCGCGGCAAGTCACCCGCCAAAACCTGAAGCGAGGCAGCCCCCTTCAGCACCGTGAATGGACCACCCAGCACTTCACAGAATCCGGTAACTTGGGCACCCCTCCTGGGTCAACCTGTACCCCCTACGAGTGCGGCGAATAGCCCGCCAATCCTAGAATGAAGCCCCCTCCGTCTCAATGCCATGAGATGCGGGCTTGTTGCCCTCCAGAACCCGGCTATCCGTGCACCCCTCCGCAGGGTAATCCTAGTACAGAAAGTAAAATATACATACACCGGGTACATCGACCGCAACCAGGTCGTGCCCCAAAATAATAATACAATCAGGCAGTGACGGCAGTCCACATGTCGGACGCTCGCCCCGCAATATCAAATGTACATAATACAACAAAACTGTACTAGCATTGCATCCAGGCTACCCCCACGACCGATCCGCAACAACACAGCAAATACATAGAACATCAACGTGAAAGTCACGTTCGCAAATCCGTCTAACCGGGCTATAGCAGTTAGACCGGATTTACCGATCAAGTGACATTCACGGTCGCAGATATAATGTAAATACTGTGAAAAATGTGTTTAAAATTTTCCGATTGATCAAACAATTAACAAGTGGGCCCCCAAACAAAACTGTAGCAATCACAGAAAACCTGGGCCCAATTTTAATATCCCAAAACCCCTGAAATAAGCCCATAAGCCCACTGCAAAAAAATAATCACACGAGCCCACAAACTTGCGGCGGAAGCGCGGCCAGAAGAGGGTTTTGGCCGCCCTTCCGCGGTCGTACGGAGGGATCGTGCTACGAAATTTTTTCAGTGTTCTTATAACTCCCTGCACATCATTCTGAGACCACCTGAAAAATTTTCCGAGACCAAAAATTTTCAACAGAAACTGATGCGAAGGCAATACGGGTTTTGGAACTTTTTGATCGATCGGAAATGCAAACACATTACACAAAGCTAGACTAAGTTAATGGCGAGGCTCTGATACCACTGTAAGTGCACGGCGGCGCCCTGGCCGTCAATCCGACTGCCAAGTGCGGAAGCGGTGATAAACTTTAATTTTTGCGGACTTAGCAAACCGCCGCGCACTAATACCCGGATCGAACCATTAACTAGTCCTAGCTAACTACAAGAAAAGGGAATAGAGATATACCGACGATCCAAGTCCTCCGGTCTTCTCGTCATAGTCCCGATCACTTGCGGAATGTCCCGTCTCCTCCTCGTCGCCGGAAGTGCACCACATCGCCTACTTTGTTTACGGGCTCCCACCTCAATGCCGAGGCAACTCGGGCACGAAGCCGGCTACTCGACGTGCCCAAGATTCGCTGTAGAATGTGTAGTGAGCTATTGTCTCTATTGGGGTTGAAGGAGTTGCCAAATGGTGGAGAAATATGTGCACTAGGATTTACAATACATGCTTGCTGGAAAATGAGCATTCCATCAAGCAAAAGAGCTCGGCCAAAAACTAGTGCTCACTGTGAAAAAAAAAACAAAGAAAAGAGAAGCAAGCTCTCATCTTAATGGATGTGTGAATAAATTAATCCTCAAAGAAAAAAAAAACTTTCACAGCACACAAAAGGGGGGGGTCCACTAAATTAATCATGAAGGAAATTTCCACACAATTAAACCTCTCTCTCTCACTGCAGGAACAGTGGCCGGCCCCAATGCACACATGGGAGGAGAAAAAAAAGATGATTGATTTTCCAAAGGAGAAATAGAAAAACAAATGATCACAAGAAAACCCTCACTCCAACACCACCATCACCAACAACCATGATGACTTTAAAAGTCAAGCAATCATGAAGAGGTCAAGGTCAAGGAAAGGTGCACATCATGAAAGCCATCATGATGCAACAAGATGCAAAGAACCCCCTCCACAAATGCCTATTTGCAACAATGCAAATAAGCCCTCCTCCACCAAACTTCGGCCAATGAACGGAACAATGGAAATCGGCCGAAACGGAAAGCAAACTGGCAACTCCATAAAACTGGTCCCGTAATAAATTACAGGAAAAACCCCGATACTGTGCATACACACCCGCATCTGTATTTCGACCGAAATACAAATGCAATGAGACAAAACTACACAATCAAATACTAAGATCCGGCTTAAGCCAAAGCCGGCTAGTAAAAACCGTCCGATCATGATCCGTGCAATACCGCACGTATCTGATCGAACCCTGCCATATCTCCATACGGCATCTACAGCGTTTCGCCCGAAAGCCTGAGTAACTGAAAATGTGGTGGACTCTAAAGACTCGTCAATACTATGGCTGTGGATTTAACCACTAGCACGTCAGAGGTATAAGCCAATACGTGACGGGCCACCAGCTATTGACCAAAAGGGACGTCGATGAGCGAACTCATCCTGACAACCCTACTGAGCCTGTCAGTGACAATATCCGTGCAGTCCGGTCCGTTCGTCTATGAGTATCGCATGGCGGGCCTAGGGGGTTGGTAAAAGTCAGACCCCCAAAAGCGGTACAAGTCGTGTCGGAGTGTAGCCCAGAACACCCTGAGATACTACTGGAATACCTACCAGTAAATCTCCTTGCCTTGGCCAAGGACTTCGTGTAATGGCTCTCCTAGACACAGCACGACCTCACCCCCAATACCGGGAGAGACGAACCCCTGAAGATACGCTCACTGCCTCCATGTGGCTCGGGACTGTACCCAACTAAAACCTGTTTGCACGACTCCTTTGAGCCGTGGTAGGGTAGTAATCAAAGTACAGTGGGAACTCACACGAGACAAATGACGATCCCCAGGTCGATGAACTAACCTGCACACATGTCACCAGGGAACTGCCATCTGACGTCTGGTATATGACCAACTAGCATGTTCCCGGCGAGTCCTGTCCGGTGTACTCATAACCCAATGAGCATCTGTATACATCTTAGGTGATCCAACTGACACCAGTGGCTTGTGAGACCGGCCACCGCCCCTCGTCGGGGTCTCGACTGTATACACTAGTCTACTAATGGAGTATCGATGCCCGGTCTCGAAACTCCCACGACTAGGGACCTTTTAAGGATATGCTTGTAGACCTCCAGCTCCCACTTATATGATCGCCCTCATACTGCTGGTGGTCAAGCAAGAATCCTAGGGGCTCTATCAACGTGTAATAGCGACGTGTCAGGTCACCTAAAATAGTACACGATGATAAAGGTAAACCAGATAGCATACTATCATCTCGAGTAAGACTGTCCTACCGGGATAGGTCCTCCCTCAATCATTACAATCACGTACCTGTGACCTAATAATTGACTCTGAGGGCACTATCTCCAACAATTTGGATGACATACACAGAGTAGGAAGTGATATTCCTATACTACGATCGGTTATACTTTGGTCGTCACACAGTGGTTTCTCCACATGGGACTTAGACATTATATCAGACTTACTGGTTACTAGATCTATGGTTTTAGATCTAGATTTGGGTGGTTTCCCACTTAAGGGTACTTAGACAGCATTCTAAGAGTATTTAGAACGGACGACTCCTGGCACGGTAGTGTACCTGCAGGTAATGGAGTCACCCTCTCTAAAGGTGTCTTACAGACTAAAGGGGAGAGGGATGTGCCTGATTGGCAGATCACTTGTTTAGGCAATTGAGTCAATCATGAGATGTCAAGTACCACACCAGATGTTGTTTTTGCAGTAGATGCAAGTAAGTTGACATTGATCCAATCCTGGAGAAACAATCGGAAGCAGCTTTAGAACATTAGTGGATGTTCTAGGGATATGATAACGACAGCCTCATTCGGGAGACAGTTATCATTCCAGGCTTCCAAGGTGACTTGGACGACAGGGAGGTTGTCAGAGTTATAGTTTTCCTTCTGACGAGGAGCAGTATTTTGGACAGGTGGTCCAAGGCAATACTGAGGGAGGCATGGCGCAGGATACTGATTAAGTTCAGTTGACGATACAGTCTAAGAAGTTTGGATTTGGAGTTCATTTATGAGCTAGGTCCCATCAGACATCCAGACACATTCTAAGACAGGTATTGCTCATTTCGGGAGATGGCTTTCTCCGCGAACTTGAGATATAGAGAGACATAGAAAGTAACATCAGAGCGGATCCACTCACTGAGGCTATTCCTCGAACACAATAGTTTCGCAAACAGGCTTTGTGAGACTGACTAGTAGAGGAGTTGGGTGTTCGGTATCACACGGGCTGTGAGTATGCGACATCGCAATATTTAGCCTTGAGTGCAAGTGGGAGATTATAGGATATTGTGCCCTCAGAGTCAATTATTGGATCACAGGCACGTGATTTCAATGATTGAGGGAGGACCTATGCCGGTAGGACAGTCTTACTCGAGATGATAGTATGCTATCTGGTTTATCTTTATCATCGTGTACTGCTTTAGGTGACCTGACAGGTCGCTATTACACGTTGATAGAGCCCCTAGGATTCTTGCTTGACTGCCAGCAGTATGAGGGCGATCATATACGTGAGAGCTGGTGGTCTATAAGCACATCCTTAAAGGGTCCCTAGTCATGGGAGTTTCGAGACAGGGCATCGATACTCCAGAGTAGACTAGTGTATACAGTCGAGACCCCGACGAGGGGCGGTGGCCGGTCTCACAAGCCGCTGGTGTCAGTTGGTTCACCTAAGATGTATACAGGTGCTCATTGGGTTATGAGTACACCGGACAGGACTCGCCGGGAACATGCTAGTTGGTCTTATATCTGACGTCAGATAGTAGTTCCCTGGTGACATGTGTACAGGTTAGTTCATCGACCTGGGGATCGTCATTTGTCTCGTGTGAGTTCCTACTGTACTTTGATTACTACCCTACCACGCTCAAAGGAGACGTGCAAACAGGTTTTAGTTGGGTACAGTCCCGAGCCACATGGAGGCAGTGAGTGGATCTTCGGGGGTTCATCTCTCCCGGTATTGGGGGTGAGGTCTCGCTGTGTCTAGGAGAGCCAGAACATGAAAAGTCCTTGGCCAAGGCAGGAGATTTACTGGTAGGTATTCCAGTAGTATCTCAGGGTGTTCTGGGCTGATCTCTGACACGACTTGTACCTCTTTTGGGGGTCTGACTTTTACCAACCCCCTAGGCCCGCCATGCGATGCTCATAGTCGAACGGACCGGACTGTACGGATATTGTCACTGACAGGCTCAGTAGGGTGTTAGGATGAGTTCGCTCATCGACGTCCCTTTTGGTCAATAGCTGGTGGCCCGTCACGTATTGGCTTATACCTCTGACGTGCTTGTGGTTAAATCCACAACCATGGTGTTGACGAGTCTTTAGAGTCCCCCACATTCAGTTGCTCATGTTTTCGGGCGAAACGCTGTAGAAGCCGTATGGAGATATGGCAGGGTTCGATCAGATACGTGCGGTATTGCACGGATCATGATCGGACGGATAATACTAGCCGGCTTTGGTTTAAGCCGGATCCTAGTATAGTACAGTGTAGATTTTGTCTCATTGCATTTGTATTTCGGTCGGAATACAGATGCGGGTGTGTATGCACAGTAGCGGGGTTTTCCTATAATTCATTCCGGGACCAGTTTTTTGGAGTTGCCAGTTTGTTTTCCGTTTCAGCCATTTTTCTTTGTATCTTTCAATGGCCAAATATTGGTGGATGAGGGCTTATTTGCATTTGTGCAAATAAGCATTTGTGGAGGGTGTTCTTTGCATTTTGTTGGATCATGATGGTTGCACCATCCCTTGACCATTTGACTTCTTCTTTCATGATGGCTTGACTTTGTGTCGAGATGATGAGGTTGGTGGAGTGTGGGTTTGTGTTTGTGATCATTCTCTTTTCATGATATCATTTGATTCCCTCTTGATTATTGGCTCACACACTCCCTCATTCATTCTATCCTCTCCCATTCCAAGCCATGGCCGGCCAAGTTAAAATGGGGGCTGTCCAAATTTGTAGGGGTGGGATTTCATCTCTTTTGGCTTTGGAAAAATCATATAGCTCCACAAAAATTCCATGTGTCATCCCTCCACCAAAATGGCAACCTCCATGAATCCCAAAATGAGACATAGTTCTACACTATATTCTACAGCAAATCTTGGGCACGTCGACTCGCCAGCTTCGTGCCCGAGTTGCCTCGGTATAGAGGTGGGAGCCCGTAAAAGAAGCCGGCGACGTGGTGCCCTTCCGGTGACGAGGTGGAGACCGGAGATTCCGCGGGAGATCGGGACGACGACGAGAAGACCGGAGGACACGGATCACTCGGTATATCTCTCTTCCCATCTTGTAGTTAGCTAGGACTAGTTTAATGGCACGATCCGGGTTTATAGTGCGCGGTGGTGCCGGTTTGAAAAGTTAAAGTAAATCACCGCTTCCGCATTCCGGCGTCGGAATTGACGGCCGGGGTGCCGCCGTGCACTTACAAAGAGTATGTCATCCACGTACAATATGAGGATCATCACCATACTCCCTACTACCTTTTTGTATGTACAAGGTTCATCTACCATTTTGATAAAGTCAAACTCTTTGACTACTACATCAAAACAGATGTTCCAACTCCGCGATGCCTGCTTTAGCTCCTAAAGCAACTTGCACACGTTTCCGCTGCTCCCACTGTCTCTGAAGCCCTCTGGATGTGTACTTATAGATACTCTCTTCTAAATCATTATTTAGAAAAGCAGTCATGACACCCAACCGCCAGATATCGTAGTTATGGTATGTAGCAATTGCAAGTAGGATCTGGATGAACTTAAGCATAGCTTAGAAAGTCTCAACTTTTCTATGTACACCAAGTAATCTTCTCAAGATATACTTGCTTCTGATGGGGATTTAACCCTTCAGATAAAGTAACCAAAGTCCATACTTTGTTGGTGTATATGGATTCCATCTCAGATCGCTTAGCATCCAGCCATTCTTATAGAGTCCCTACTCTTGATGGCCTGCTCGAATCTAGTTGGGTCATCATCTCATGATGCAATCCTCGCTCCCACTGTCATAGAGAAAACCGAAGTATCTCTCAGGTGGATGAGGAACCCTACTAGATCGGCGGAGAGGCCGAGGTTCGTTGTTAACTATTGAATCCTCCGGGTTTACCAAATCATCAGCTGCTGTTTGTTTAGCTGGATCTCCTTCCAGTTCTATCTCATGACCACTAATTTATTCATAAGAAATTCCCTTTCTCAAAGGTGGTATGCTGAGAAACAAAACAACTTTTGCTTCTCAGAGTGGTAGAAGATATTCCCTCGCGAATGCTTGGGATATCTAACAAACTTCGACAGAACTGACCTTGCCTCGAGCCTGTCCGGATTTTGCTTTTAGACACAGGCCGGACAACCCCAAATCTTAACATCCTTAAGAGATGGGCTCTTCCCATACCATATCACATATGGAGTGGCAGGTACCTGATTTGATTGGAACCCTATTCAATAGGTATGCGGCTTCTCAAGTGCATAACCCCAAAAGGAAATAGGCAACTCAGTAGTACTCATCGTAGAGCACACCATATCACATAGGGTGCGATTTCTCCACCCCGATACACCGACATGCTGTGGTGTATACGAAGGAGTAATGCTGAGAGAGAATCTCATTCTTCTTTAGAATAATCCAGAAATTTCGTGCTCAAGTATTCTCCTCCTTGATCACATCAAAGGAAATAATACTTATACCTGTTTTGGTTCTCTACTTCTTTCTTATATTTTTTGAATATCTCAAAAGTTTCGGACTTGTGTTTCAACAGGAACATATGTCTGAATCTTGAGAGATCATCAGTGAATGTAATGAAGTACAAAGAACCGGTCCTGGCATGCGTAGACAGGGGACTTTCATACATCAGCATATATCAATCCCAAGAGTTCACTAACTCTTTCTCTGTTTGCAATAAACGGAGCTATGGTCATCTTATTTTTGTGACATGAATGGCAAGTTTCACAAGATATAAATTCAAACTGATTTAAATATGCATCTTTATGTAACTTAGCTAGTTGGGTCGCATTGATATGACCTAGTCTACAATGCCATAAGAAGGATTCGTTCATTTCTGAACTCTTCCCCTTGCGTGTGTTTCGTACGTTAAGAACTGTAGTTTGATTTAGAACGTATATGCTTTTAGATAACGTGCCTGAACCGATCAACTCTTGATATAGGAAATGTTCAAAACATTATCCAACAATAAAAAATTATATCCTTCTTTACTAATAAAGAGACTGATATGATGTTGTATATCAGGTTCGGTATCTAATAACATTCGTTCAGAATCAATGTATTTGTTAATACAGGGTGATAATTGCCAACATACATGGCTGCAATACTTGCACCTTTTTCCAACTCTTGAAACATATCACCCGTTCTTAGTTCTCTACCTATCTACAACCTATGTAACATATTACATATCTGGGATCCTGATCCGGTATCTCATACCCAGGATGTAAAGGATACTGAGAAACAGTTCTTTGTAAGGAACACACCCGAAGATGATGTATTAACATACACTTTCTTCGTTTGGGCAGCACGGGAATTCTGGTAATCCCCTATATCCTGCTCTGTCTTATAACAATTATAAGTTGGAGCGGGACCAACGTTCCCAGCTCAGTATAACAAGCGGGTTCGGTCAATACATCCGTATTATTATCTTGATTAAGGCGTGACATGGTCGCTACCTAGAGAGAGAGAGAAGAAAACACTCAGCGTATGCTCTTGCAAGATTAGATTGGTTATTAATTTATCTAATCAGGACGGCTCCCACTGTTTTAGTCAAATCTTCCTTCAAACTCTAGAAGGTAAAACTAGCCGGGATTAATTACACCCTACAAGTTCACCAATCTTTCAGCCAGGCCAGTGCCGGTACTTTGAGGGAGGTTCCCCGTGCTTTCGCACGGACCTAATTAAAATAAACCTTGTTTTCCCAGGGGCGTTACCCCGTTGACACCTTTCTAGACACCTACTTGATCGACTAATTGTAATGTGTAAAACTCTCCCAGGAGTAACTCTAACTCGCAGTGGGTATCGGGATCCAACTATCTCATAGAAGGTATGCAATCTCATTGCAAATTTCAACACTTGAAATTCCCAATAATGTTTTGCCCCTAGCAACTTATGACCTTAACAAGGTCAACAAATCATACGCGCTAGCCAAGATCAACCCGTCATTTCCCGATTGAATTAAACCCACCCGCACGACCCTTAACAAGGTCAACAAAGTCGCACGACTACCCTAATTCAATCGCATCATATGCTTATACAAATAAGCACTAATCAGCTACCGCACACTACGCCTTGACAAGGTGAACAAACGCAGCACGAATACTAACTATTACTTATCTGAAATGACGGAGGGCTACGACAGGTTTTTAAGAAAACCTTTTGCGTAATGAACTTGATATCGTTGTAGAATCGAGTGATTCTTAATGGAATGTTTTTTAGGCCATTTCTAGTTTAGCTAAAGAGGCCACTCTCGGTGAAGGGATTGTCAGCTCTTTCCTTATCGAATAAGGTGCGGGATATTTCACAAATATCACTATGCAAAGCAAAAACTATAGAAGCAATCAAAAGACAAACCGAGTGTGTAGCATCTGCAAGTTTCGCTAAAGATGTCACTCCCGGTGAAGGGATCTCGGCTCTTTCCTTATCGAATAAGGTCCTGGATATTCTACAAGGAATAACGCTATGCAAAGCAAGAACTAGAGCTACCAGTTTTCAAGACAAGTTTCCACAATATCTGTAGGTTTCTTTTATTTCATTAATCTCATTAATGAAGTCCCATTTATTATGCTTCACAAGCATCATATTTGAAATGAAATCAACAATATACAATATATATCTCATATATATAATATACACATTCGTCTCAGGCAGTAATATGATCTCATCACAGAACATTGCAGCAGAAGAATATATATGAAATATTGGATATACTAGGATTTCCGTGTTTTATATCAAGCCAGTATAAAAAAACGGATTCCACGGTCGCGATGAATAGAAAAACCCACATCCCTAGACGCCTATCAGAGCGGCAAATAACCCTGCCAATTCTAGAGTTTAGGAGAGCCGGTCTCGACTCCTCGAGATGCTCTCCCACTGGACCCTAGAACCCGGTTACTTGTGCTCTCCGCCTTGGATCTATCCTAATGCGGAAAAGTAAATAATATACATTGGTGACATCATCCTCAACCCGGAAGTGCCCCAATAAAAGAAAATTACAAACAATGAATTTTACATGAATGAAAATGAAAAACTCTCATCTCACATAAAACCCCCGGCTATTCAAAAACACGACGATTCAATATAACATATCCAAGCAACACATAACATCACATGTCATCAACGTAAGTAAATATGCGTATCCCAATTATCGTTGGCATATGGCAACGAAACCGGCGATACACCACATATTACACTTACGGTCGCAGAAAAGAATGTAAAAAACTACAACAGTTGGAATCCGCAACCACCTTAGACATCACATGCCTAACCAAATGAATTCCTTAGACATAGCATGCCTAACAATTATAAACTCCACATTTTAGTCTCGATACCGAAAACACTTTTCAATAACGAGTCAGGCAATTCAACAAGATTCCCGGTATACTGATCGAATGCTCGTCGGAAACATTAGTAGACGGCCGCACCCCCGATACCGTCGACGAAGTGCACTAAGGCGGAACACCGCTGCCGCGAGCACCCGAACAGATGCTTTTGGCGACGAGGTTCTCCTACAGTCACTTGGTCGGGGCTATGGGGCATGGCTATCTATTAAGTTTACCCGGCGAGTATCCGCGTACGCTACGTGATTGCGATGGACTTTTGATCACATCAAAATCCCATGGCAACCGATCATCTAAGACTATACTGCTAGATTTATAACATTCATTCTAGTTATCTCATAACTACTTGTGGATTCCAAATATTGTATCCCATCACATAATATCCGGACGACTATAAACTCTTCGATCGATTCATCAAAGTCCCACAATTTCCCGACAGCTCAACACTTGAGCACAGTTTTAATAATAGCCAGAAGATGCCACAGTACCTATGAACCAGCCGTAGAAGGGTCAAACCAAAGCCTGACATGTGAAACGCTAAACTACCACAAACCCTAGGGTTCAAGTGGTTGTTTTGACGGCCACATAATTGAGTTATGGTTTACATTCTTCTAGATGGTCCACAGAATCACTTGCATGTTTTTCCGAGTACGTTAAACTTGGAAAAATGGGTTTTTGACATTCAATCGAACCTTTTAACTTCGTCTAGACAATACGTGAAACACCCAAAACAATGTTAAAACTACTAATACGAAACACTCCGAATTGCTTAAAGTGTAATATTACATCACATACAAAATTAGCCAAAATAAACAACACCTGAAACACCAAAACACAGTATCTGGAACACACAAAATAATTTCAACCCAATTCCCTTCTACAAAACCGAGGTCGCCGGCCCAGGCCTTCAAGTCGCCGGCCATGGTCCAAGGGGATGGGCTCAATTTTGTCGTGTGTTCATGTGGCATCACATACTACATTCTGCACTTGTTTGCAAAATTTTTTGACAACTTTTAAAAAACGACAGAGACTAGGGTTTCGCGTTTCAAGTTTCGGAGTTGTTTCGGTTTCGTAATTCTAAGAAAATCCGTATAAATTTCTAGCATGGCTCTGATACCACTGTAGGGTTATCCAAGACGGCAGCAAGGTTTCGGGAGGTATCGTCCATGCCAAATTAAAAAAATTTCCGTTTTAGCTAACCCTAACCATGAATCGTTAACTAGAAATAATACGGAATATGAAAAGCAAACACTTTGTAAAAATTAGCGAGCAAAGAATGCAACCTTTGTAGACCGGTCCTTCACTTCAAATAGTTCCATGTACTAGTCTCCTTCACTACGATCGTGAACTCCGGACTCTAGAGAAGGTCCACGAAGAAAAGAACGTGCTTGCTTCGAAGACTTCGAGGCCGAAGATGATCTACGTCGGAGAGACACTAACTCAAGCTATTCCTTCACTAGGTCATGAACTTTGTGAAGAGAACACCATATACTACATGGCAACTAGTAGAGGATGAGAAAGTAGGAAGTGGGCTCACTTTAGAATTTATTTTCTCACACTTTTTCTCATAACTCCAGTAGAGCTAAAAAGCTTTTGAGGAGGAAGAAGAAGAAGAAGATGAACTTATCTCAATAATTCATCCAAATGAATTATTGCACCCATGGTTGAGTTAAAGCTATAATATCTAACTCATGTAGAGAATAAACCCAAGGCTATGTTTAAAGGTTGGGTTAAGGAAAAATATCCTATGGAATGACAAAAGAGTTGACCTTGAGAATGTTCTACAAGCTTCTCCAAGCTTGAAAACTTTGACCAAGTTTTTTGCTCTTTTGTAATAACTTAAGAAATAATCAAAACCCTAATTTAACCCTAGCATGGTATAAGTCTCATACACCCATCTTGTATGTATCATCAAGCATGACACGATACATGTACACAAATATACATATCACATATATACAATATGCACATCAAGTGAGAAAAGAAATCATAAGTGAGCTAAATATTAGTTAATGTAATATAATATATCAAATATATAATTATACATTAAATTATCAAATCAACTCTTGATTTAATAATCCGGCTATATCATATATAACCGACTAATATCAAATGCAACATCTTATCGAATCAGCGCTTGATCTGATAACTCGGCTATATCACATACAACCGATCAATGTCACTAATCGCGAGAATTGAATACGGTATCTCATATCGAGTTATTCTCGGTCCCGCACATATCACATATGTGCTCCAACTCTGTTTCGCTTGAGCCAGGAAACCCCTATGTAGGACTCCAAAGACTCGTCAATACGCCGGCAGTAGGTGATGATCATATCAAACACCCACAAGCCGCAAGCAGTCTGCTAAACGTAACGGCCACCCGAGTATTGAGTGATCAGAAGATCAACAAGCAAACCTGCTCACACTCCTGTGAATCCAGTCAGTAACACTACCGTACAGCCCGTTCTCTTCGTCTGATATGTCGCATATCTCGTCTAGGTGTGGTAAACGTCAGAAACCATTAACTCGATAAGTCATGTCAATATGAGGCTCATAACGGGTCGAGAAAATACTGATAACACTTACGAGTATATCTCGGAAGCTGCCTTGGCCAAGGACTTCCTGTTATAGCCAATCAAGCACTGCGCAACATCAACTCCCTATACCGGGAGAGACGAAACACCTCCTATCGCTCATTGCCTCCATATGACTCGGGACTGTACCCAAAAGCCACCGTTTTGCACGTTCTCTTGAATGAGGTAAGGTGGAAATCAAAGCACAGTAAGAATCACACAAGACTCTATGACGATCTCGGGTCTACAGACTAACCTGTACCAGTGTCACCAGAGAACTGCCATCTGACGATAGGTATAATACCATCTGGGAGTTCTCGGCGAGTCCGTCCAGGGTACCCAGTCTCCACTGAGCACCCGTATACTATCTCTGATGTCAAACACCAATGGATATGGGATAATCCATCGCCCATCTACATGGGCCGAGAAGCTATACGCTAGTCTACTCTGGTTTATCGATGCCCTGTCTCGATACACCTACGACTAGGAACATTTGAAGGATGTACTTAGCGACTACACTGTCCCCACTAGTATGATCTGCATCATAGTCCTAGTAGTCAAGTACTCATCCTAAGGGCTTTATCTACATGTAACATAAAGACAATCAGAGTATATATTAAGATAAAGTGCAACCAGATAGCATACCATCATTTCGAGCAAGAAAGTCCTCCCTATATATGTCCAAGCATCCACTACAATATACATCGTATGTACAGTAATGACCTCTAGGGCATACATATTACTAACATATTGTAGTGGATGCTTGGACATATACAGGGAGGACTTTCTTGCTCGACATGATAGTATGCTATCTGGTTACTCTTTACCTTAACGTGTATACTGATTGTCTCTCTGTTACATGTTGGTAAAGCCCTTAGGATGTGTACTTGACTACCCGTACTATGATGCAGATCATACTAGTGGGGCCATGGCCGTTTTGCACGTCTAAATTTTAAATCGGGCATGGTTGATGCCTTATAGACCTTTGTGAGAGTGCCCAGTAACCCTACAATAAGTACATCCTTTAAGGTCCCTAGTCATGGGTGTAGACGGGGCATCGATATACCAGAGTAGACTAAAGTATACCTTCTCGACCCTTATAGATGGGCGATGGATGATCCCATATCCATTGGTGTTTGACATTAGAGATGGTATATGGGTGCTCAGTGGAATCTGGGTACATTGGACGGACTCGCCGAGAACTCCCAGATGGTATTATACCTTACGTCAGATGGCAGTTCTCTGGTGACACTGGTATAGGTTAGTCTGTACACCCGAGATCATCATAGTGTCTTGTTTGATTCCCACTGTGCTTTGATTTTCACCTTACCACATCCAAGAGGGCGTGCAAAATGGTGGTTTTTGGGTACAGTCCCGAGTCACATGGAGGCAATGAGCGATAGGAGGGGTTTTGTCTCTTCCGGTATTGGGGGTTGATGTTCCACTGTGCTCGATTAGCCATAACAAGGAAGTCCCTGGCCAGGGATGGTTTAGAGATTTACTGGTAAGTGTTACCATTAGTTTCTCGACCCGTTATGAGCCTCATATCGGCATGACTTATCGGTTATTGGGGTCTGACGTTTACCACCCCTAGACTTGATACGCGACATATCAGACGAGGAGACCGGACTGTACAGTAGTGTCACTATCAGGCTTTTGCAGGAGTTGGAGCGGGCTTGCTTGCTGATCTTCTGACGCTCAATACCCGTGTAGCCGTTACGTCCAGGTAGTACCGCTGACGACTTGTGGGTGCTTGATGTGATCATCACTGTTCATATCATAATATTGCAGTCTATATTCCCCAATTCTTATTCGTTTTATAAATAAACAGGTGCTTTTGACGCATGTCTGCTGCATGTTACGGGATACAGGTTCTTGGAGCGAATACAGTGAAAAAGACGAAAGTTGATACAGAAAAGGGACTTTTGACCAACAAGTAGACGGATCCTAGTCAAGCATAGACGAAGAACAATTCACACTTGTATAAGGCAATGCAGTCCTAAATGTCAAAGTGAACGGTCAAAAGATCGTTACAAGTTTTCACTGAAGATCTGGTGAAGACCCAGATATCAAATAGAGAAAAGAAGTATAAAAGTAGAAAGCCCAAGAAGCATAGAAGGAAGCCCAAAAGTTTCATGCACTAAATCCCTAGTTTGGCCGCGGAACCGCGGCCAAACCTAGGCTGGCGCCGCGGTTCCGCGGCCATTCAGTGCCCTTGTCGGTGCAAAATTTCTGGGTTGGTGCGTCGGTGCGAGAGTTGGGATTTTTCATGGGCAAATCTGTAATTGCACATGTGCGAATCCCGTAACCCTAAATTCCACTGTTTGCTTATAAATTGTAATCACAAAATTGTAAAGGCTATACCTCTTTTCAATAAACAAATTCAGATTTGTTCTGTATTATTGCTTGGAGGGAGCCATCAATAAAAATTAGTAAGTTAATTTTATTTCTTCGCTTTTAATTCTCTTTTAATTAGAATGTCTTTTAATCCCCTAATGAGCGAGTAATCTCCTCGCTTGTTAGGGTTAGCCTTAGGGAAAGGTTTGAAAGATGAGATCTCTCACCCCTTTCATGCCATTTCATACCTAAGAATTAGAACTCCATGCATGCACGCACACCCAGCTCCCTACGGCACCTTATCCCTCGAGGTAATGGTGACACCGTAGTGTAAAGGACCGGTTGCGCATGTTTTCCATGGATGTTAGGGTAAATATCGATAAAGGAAGGACAAGAATCTAGAGGAAGAAACATCTTCCCAAAAGATTCTAATCCACTTTATTGATAATTACTATAACATCTAATAGATCTAAAATAAGGCATTGAAAGCAGTGAGGGAACCTTTAATCTCCCAACTTCCCCTAAGCCTAACCCTAGCAAGACTTTAATTTAGATTAATTTAGTTTAACGATAGATCTAGATTTCTTAGATTTAATAAATCAATCCTACAACATTTGGAATCAACTCGTAAAAACACATTAAGAAAATTACACATCTCTATGGATCGACCCGTATTCACCGGCTAGCTGCAAAGCGACGCCGTTTCTGATTACGGTTAACTTAATATTTTTGGATTAATCAAATGGCGCCGTTGCCGGGGATGGCGTAAAATTTCTTTCTGTGTAATTTCGGGTTGATATAAATTTTAAAAAAATTATAAAAATCTGAAAACAAAAAAAAAGAAATAAAAAAATTATCAATTTTTATCTGTTTTAAGGGTGTATCTTTTGAATCTTGCAGGAACAGCGAAGGCTCTCGGATCTGGAATTTTACAGAGGTCAAATCAGAAAAGTGAACATCAGAACAGAGGAGGAGTGGTACAAGGGTGCAGCAAAAACTTTTTCAGAGCCTGATCACCCTAGACGACCGCGGAACCGCGGCCCAGGAGCACCCCTGACCGCGGAACCGCGGCTATTTAGCTGCTTTAGCACCTTAAATTTGCATGGTTTGCTTTCTTTTTTCCCCCCTCTGCAACCTCCATATATCTTTCTGTGAAAACTTTCTGCAGGGTTTCTTTGCGCTAAAAAAAAAAGAAAATTCTTCTTCCCCCTTCTAAATAACAGATTTTCTGCAGGTTTCTTTGCGCTGCGCTAAAAAATTGATTGCAAGTGAATTTTATTGTTTTGCATAATTTAATCGGACTTTAAGGGGCTAATTGACCAAACTCAGATTGGGTGGGGATTTCATCACCCTTCCCAGGACCCCAGAAATCACTTTAAAACATTTGCATTGACCACAATTAATTAAAAAATACTAGACTCAGACCTAAGAACATCGAGCTCAATAGGAAAAGGACTAGTGTAGGCATCGACCGTTTATCTTAACTGACCTTGCGGTGTCTAGGCAAGTGTGTCTTGGCTAGTGGTTATTAATTAGGCCCACTATTGTGGTTCCTTCCCACTTACCTGGCACTTACCTGGCCGTAATTGTCGGTGAAGAGGCGGTTTGAGGTCCTATTTCTAGCCCCAGTTAGGAGCTGTCTAGCAGACCTAGGTGACCCTAGATCTAGGCCTGATTGTGCATATGTGGTTGATACATTTGTGTCACAAGTCCCTTTTCAATAACCTCTTTGCAAACATTCTCACATAAAAAAAAAAGGAAAAATCTTTTCAAAACTTGCAACTTGTCGCTAAAGAAAACTTGCAACTCACTTCCATCACTTCTTCTCATTGACGTTATCTTACCTCCACATTCTGTTTTTCAATTTTTTTTCTGACTACACTACCCCTTTAGTGTATGTCACTTTGGACTAGGGATACTAACGCCCGATTAGTCCGTATTTCGTTGGTACCGACCGATGAACCTTTCGACACTGAAGTCGAAATTCCCTCCATTTCCTTACCTCCACCTTCAAATTCCTCTTTCGAAGGTATGTCGGGACACAACCCTAACGATACCTTACCGACGGGAATGATTCCACCTCCGTTAGGTGCGAATAACCCGAATCTTCCGCCTGTTGTAGCGCTCGCACGAATCGCGCTCCAGGATCTCTTCTACCCCGTCCGCACTTCTTTACCTACATGTCTTTCACCCCCACCGGCAAATGGGGACAATTTTGAAATAAAACCACATTTCATCAATATGCTGCCAAAATTTCATGGTTTGGAATCTGAAGATGCATATATCTTTATCAATAAATTCCAAAATGTGTGCGCTATAATGAAAACGACCCAATTAAGTGATGACGCTATAAGGCTAAGGGTCATTCCTTTTACCTTATGTGACCTAGCCGAGAAGTGGCTATACAGCACCGCATCACATTCCATTAGAAATTGGGACGAGTTTGTGAAAGCTTTTCTGAAAAAGTTCTATCCTCATCACAAAACTGCTAGAATCCGTAACGAGATTATACAATTTTCACAGCTTCCTTCCGAACCATTTTGGAAGTGCTTCGAGAGATTTAAAGACCTACTTGTTCAATGCCCTCATCATGGGATCGAAAGTTGGCAACTTTGCCAAACATTATACAAGGGATTGAACTCGGCAACGAAGCAGTTGCTAGAAACCATATGTCAAGGTCATTTTCTCTCCAAGTCTAGCGACGAAGCGTGGCAGTTTCTTGAGGATCTTAGTGAGCAAACAATTCAGTGGGAGAGTACCAAGACCACATCATCTTCTTCTATTGGTCAATCTAGGGCAGGCATACATCAAGTAGATATGTCGATTTCTATGAAGGCCGAGATGGCCGCACTTATGAAAAAGCTAGAAGCCATTGAGACCAAAATCTCATCGCCTTCTCCTGCCCCTGTTATGCCTCCACGAACTGTTTGTGCTTGTTGTACGGATCCATCGCATCTAACCGAAGAGTGTCCTTATATTGCATCTACTCAAGGACAGGATCAAGTCAATGCTGCATTTCAGCAACGACAAAGAAACGATCCGTACTCTTCGACATACAATCCGGGGTGGAGGAGTCACCCAAATTTCGCTTGGAACCAAAATCAACAAGTCCAAGAAAATAACAATTTTCAAAGACCTCCTCCTCCACAACAACAACAAGCACCTTCACAAACTCAAAACCAGCAACCTTTCTAACAACAACCTTATACAAATCAAACGAACAATTTGGTTCAACCAAATGATGATAAAGTTATCTCGCTCGAAAAAAATCTAGATGCATTTTTCAAGCAATCTACAGAATCCGCAGTAAGATTTGAAAATTATGTTCAGTCTTTGATGCATAACAATGCCTCACACGATCAAAGTATCAAATCTATTGGGGCACAAATTGCACAATTAACTGCTGCGTTGAGCGAGAGAGAAAAGGGAAAGCTTCCATCTCAACCATTGCCAAATCCCGGTCACACACAAAACACATATCACAATCACAATGTAAATGCGGTGACCACGTTGAGATCCGGAAGAGTGTTGCAGAATAATGTGGGAACTAGTGATGACATCCCCGCCGGTGGTTCTTCTTCTTCTTCTTCTTCTTCTCCATCGTCATCTTCCCCTTCTTCATTTTCTTCACCTTCTTCTTCACCTTTTTCTTTAGAGCCTATTCTCCACCCTTCACACGGCTCTACTTCTTCTAACTCGAACGGAACCATTTCTCACAACACGAACACATCTACACGGGGTGCCGTTCTTACTCCACATTCTACTCCACAGACATTTGACTCAACAAATTTTCAAAATGCTCCATTTCCAAACAGGTTGAGTCCCAATAAACCAACTGCACAAATGGAGAAGATTGTGGAATTATTTAAGCAGGTTAGCATAAATATACCTCTCTTGGATGCAATCCAACAAGTCCCTTCATACGCAAAAATCTTAAAGGGCTTATGCACTTCGAAGAGAAAGGCATCTCGAGTACCTAAGAAAGTGCTAGTGGCTAGTGCAGTGAGCAATGCTATTAACCACCCTCAAACCTTACCCCAAAAACGAAAGGACCCCGGCTGTCCTACGATTTCAATCACAATTGGGGATAAGAAAATTAATCGAGTACTTTTAGATCTTGGGTCTAGTGTTAACCTGCTTCCCTACTCCGTGTACGAACAATTAGGGGTTGGAGAGTTGAAACCCACTCGTTGTACTCTCCAAATGGCTGATCGATCAATCACCCATCCAAGGGGTAAGCTAGAGGATGTGTTGATCAAAGTTGGGGAGTTTATATTCCCCATTGATTTTATTGTTATGGATACACAACCTGTTGCTAACCCACGGAACCAAATTCCGGTGATCCTCGGTCGACCATTTTTGGCCACTTCCAATGCTGTAATAAACTGTCGCAATAGCTCCATGACTCTATCCTTTGGAAGATGTCTAGTGAGTTCAATATTTATAAGATGGGAAGTCTGCCCCCCGTGCCAAAAACTAGTACACGAGAAGTTTGCTCTGTTCACGAAATCACGTAGGAGGACTGCGAGCTTGAAAGATTCTTGTTTGATGAAAACAATTTTGACGCCATTAGTACGTCCCTCCTTGAGCCAACCACCATTGACACAACCGATATTGATTATGAATGTTTCACTTTTTCGGATGATGACGACTCACAGCCCGAATATGAGTCTTTTGAATTTTTGGATGAGTTAGTTGAACCATCTGAATCGGTTGTTTGCAGTGATTTCGAACCTGTGTTGGAGTCATTTGAGTTCGAGGTAGATTCCGCAATGATTCTTTCACCTCCGAAACTCGAACCCATGTCCTTACCGCCTCACCTTAAATATGCTTACATAGGTGAGAATGAGACTTTTCCCATTATAATATCAGCCTCTCTAGCCTTCGAGTAAGAGAACGCTATTTTAAAAGTCTTACAAGATAGGCGGCAAGTTCTCGGTTGGACTATGGCGGACATCGAGGAGATCAGTTCCATTATAATTGAATATCATATGCAATTGATGGATGATGCCAAGTCAATAGAGGACCCACAGAAACATTTTGGGGGTATTGTTGTTAGTCAACCTCCTCCTTTAGAAGTTGAACCACCCCCATTTCTTTTAAGAAGCTACGAGAATGCCAACATTCCACTGATTGCTGATCATTCGCATTCTCGTTTTGATTCATCACCACCTCCTGTCTATTCACCTCCATACCTTCCATACCACCACTTCTATTTTCCCCAATTCTTTATGGATCGCTACGACTTATTCTTCCACCAACTGATATTCTTTACTGATAAATTTTTCAACTGGTTGGTGTTAACGTTTGGTCTATGCAAGGTTTGGCAGTAATGTCTAACATAGTTTAAATGAAGTTTGGGGGAGGACCTTTCTGTATATATTTTTGTTTTCCTTAACAATAAAAAAATTATAAATAAATAAACAGGGAAGTGCCGGTATTTTGACCCTCTTGGTTTAGTATGACAGTGAGGACACTGTCAAGTTCAAGTTTGGGGGTATGCTCGGTACGTCTTCTTCCTTCACATTCATTTGTACATATTTTTGCATTTGCATACTTATTTGAAAACCCATAAAAATTTGAAAAATTTCAAAAATTATAAAAATTATTGTATTCAATTTTGGCTTATTTGACTTGAGTTTGACAAATAGGTTAACTAGTTAGGAACAACTTGATCTTAGACTTAGTAAATTGAAAACCCTAAAAATAACCTTCCTTAAAGTTTAACAGTAGAAAGTATATGCCTTGTAGTCTATTTAGAAATAGGCAAATTTTGGGTCCACTTCTTGGGCTAAGTCGAGACAAGGGAAGAGTATTGATGTTTTTATTAGAGTATAAGTTTGAAAAATAGTTCTTAGCTTAAGTCTAGATTCTGAAAATGTATACCCTACAAATCGCACAATCACGCACCTTGAAACTTGGAATAGTAAAAGAGACCTTGAAATGCTCTTGTCTAAAGTCCTTAGTACAATGAAAAAAAAAGAAAGAAAAAAAAGTGAATAAAGAAAAATGGACACTGGTTTTTGTGATTACTTAAGGCTGTAAAAAATAGAAAAATATTTAGCGAGGGTGCTTCATCACCTAGTGCCTTAGACCAACTGGTTTGGGAGTCACTGCTAAAGCCTTGGGTGTTGCAAAACTAGGAAGTACGCTTTAAAGTGCTAACGCATCTTGTAATCGGTTGTTGGTACCTCAAGAAGTATTAACGGTCGCATGAAGGATGTGTAAGCAAATTTCATTTAAAAATTCACTAATTAATAAGTTCTTTGGACAATGGATGAGAGTACGATTGCTTGATTTGAATTTCCAAGTGTAGGGGTGATATTTACACACACGTGGGGATATATGATTAGAGTTTAGAAGAGAGAAAGGAATGAAGAATAAAATTTGTATCTTTAGTAGGGTTGATAGAAATTCCTGAGTGGAGATGTAACCCTAGAAGGAAAACTTAGGAGATGCCGAAAGCTAAGTAGGTCTACATAACATATATAATCTTAAGTTAGATGATGAGGAAGTGTGAAGAATATGGGTGGATAATTTACGAGTCAAAAGATAATAGAATTCCTTGTTAGAAAACCTAATTGGAGAATAAAAGTCAATGGGCCGGGTTGATAGGATTTTGTGGGTGTAATCCGCTGAAAACCCTCAGGAGACAACACTCCTCCTACTAGGGACGCCTAGAGGTTTAACGGCTTGTTGCACGTGCTCAGTGCAATCGCGTTTCCCTGCGAAAGTGCGGTTAGAATTTTAGTGAATAAAAATAAGTTTGCTCGAGGACGAGCAAAAGATAAGTTTGGGGGTATTTGTTCATATCATAATATTGCGGTTTATATTCCCCAATTCTTATTCGTTTTATAAATAAATAGGTGCTTTTGACGCATGTCTGCTGCATGTTACAGGATACAAGTTCTTGGAGCGAATACAGTGAAAAAGACGAAAGTTGATACAGAAAAGGACTTTTGACCAACAAGTAGAAGGATCCTAGTCAAGCCTAGACGAAGAACAATTCACAATTATATAAAGACAATGCAGTCCTAAATATCAAAGTGAGCGATCAAAAGATCGTTACAAGTTTTCACTGAAGATCTGGAGAAGACCCAGATATCAAATAGAGAAAAGAAGTATAAAAGTAGAAAGCCCAAGAAGCATAGAAGGAAGCCCAAAAGTTTCATGCACTAAATCCCTAGTTTGGCCGCGGAACCGCGGCCAAACCTAGGCTGGCGCCGCGGTTCCACGGCCATTCAGTGCCCTTGTCGGTGCAAAATTTCTGGGTTGGTGCGTCGGTGCGAGAGTTGGGATTTTTTATGGGCAAATATGTAATTGCACATGTGCGAATCCCGTAACCCTAAATTCCTCTATTTGCTTATAAATTGTAATCACAAAATTGTAAAGGCTATGCTCTTTTCAATAAACAAATTCAGATATGTTCTGTATTATTGCTTGGAGGGAGCCATCAATAAAAATTAGTAAGTTAATTTTATTTCCTCGCTTTTAATTCTCTTTTAATTCGAATGTCTTTTAATCCCCTAATGAGCGAGTAATCTCCTCGCTTGTTAGGGTTAGCCTTAGGGAAAGGTTTGAGAGATAAGAACTCTCACCCCTTTTGTCACGACCCCAAGTTTGGCCCGTGACCGGCACTTAACCACGTAACGTCAACAGGCGTAACGCGACTAAGTAAGCCGAAAACCCAGAAATCTAAAACCCTTTTTAAGAACAAGTAAGGAACTACATGTTTAACAATCAAGTTTTTGAATAACTAAGCAGAAGGTGCAATTTAAAACAGTACAGTCTTTTCTAAAAATTTCGGCAGAGTTTCTTTTGTAAAACTGGCCCCGAATGGGGTACAACAAGAATGACAATATATATGCAATGATAAAGGCATCCCCAAGCGGGAGCTAGCTCTTCGTCAGTAGACGGACACAACCACACATGCAACAATAAAATACAACGCCAAGTGGCGAGGATCAAACTCAAAAGAAAGCTCCAAGCAACAAGAAACCGCAATACTACTAAGCGCGACTCTAAGGTCGAATAATACAACACTGTCTCTAAGTCTGAAAGAATATACAAGTTTTGGTTGATGGAAATTCTAGATACAATGAATAAATAAACACAATGGTGGTTCTTGATACGAAAGAATCCACCTACCCAAGCAAATCACCCGCAAGAAGGTAGTGTGCCAGAAACGCCGCAATAAGACCTGTACGGCAGAACCTGCAAGAACTGTGGCACAACGGGGGTGAGTTGCCAACTCGTGAATAGAAACATCTACAAGCAGAAACCGAATGCAAGACATAACCTAAGTCAAAGATCAGTAATATAAACCACAAGAGTACATCTGAGTGTAATAAGGTGGCAAGGTAACATCTAATCATGTATGTAGTGCCAGGTACTCAGGTAATAACATGTCATCAGTGTAAGGTATGTCTGCATGAAGTAAATATGATGAAGTATCAGGTATATCAATACACATATATTAGCGTCCCATACCACTAATATTGGTGTAAGGGTATATATAACAGCGCCCTCATACCCTGTTATATATACAAATGAAGTATGATAAGTGTAGATCCAGTCTGCATATGAACCATGTCTGTATATATGTGGAACCCGTCCTCCTGTCACCCACTGACAATAAGCATCATGTATGCAATGCATAAACAATAAATAGGGGATAAGGGAGATATAATGTACCATCTACCATAAAGGCCCCGAGCACATAGGCTCCTCTCCAATCGAGCTCATAGGCTCCCATCACGTCGAGCTCATAGGCTCCGAGCACATAGGCTCCTCTCACAATATATCGGGAATCCGTCAGTCCGGGCCATCCCTCTCACAATATATCGGGAATCCGTCAGTCCGGGTCATCCCTCTCACAATATATCGGGAATCCGTCAGTCCGGGTCATCCCTCTCACAATATATCGGGAATCCGTCAGTCCGGGTCATCCCTCTCACAATATATCGGGAATCCGTCAGTCCGGGTCATCCCTCTCACAATATATCGGGAATCCGTCAGTCCGGATCATCCCTCTCACAATATATCATAGAAATAACATATCTCAATGCGGATAATCAGAACACGATATATGCGACATGTAAATAAAGGTAAGCATATCAGAAGTCATGTAACATATAGATGAGCTACAATGCAATGATCTGATATGATATATGCATCAAGTACGGATATCAAGTCATGTCACATCTCAAGTCAGAATCAACTATTTGATGTACAGGTATAAGTGTACAATATGCCATGCAAGAATCATATCAGGAATGACACGGTACTACAGTGTAGCGGCATGGCAATTATCGATGATGAAGTGTGTGAGCCGGCAAATAGTGTACGTGAAACATACGCATCATCGATAATGGTGCTGGTGTCCTAACAGCATGATAATAACATAACAATGAACATATGCTAGCAATGCGAGTAGCAGGATAATGCAGATATCTAGTAGTCAACACCACAGTGAAGTATCTACTATGCATACTACATCTAGGTATCCGGTCAATCAGGAGGGGTAGGTGTAGAAACCACCTAAATCTGAGTCAATGTATATATATATAGATATATAGTCGGTGATCCCGCCTCAATGTCATATCGTAGGATATCCTCTAGTTATGAGTGCGGATCTATCATCAATATCGGCTCGTACGGTAAATCATCGTACGGCATCCCCAAAAGCTGGGTACAGGTCGATATCTCACTATCTCATCACATAACAGGTATCAGTATCATCAGATCATATAGTCTGGGGGTACTACTCTATGTCTAGTACAAATCGATACCATCACTAAAGCATGCATGCGGGGGTAAACACATATCCCAAGCCCGCAAGGAATCACAAGTCATATCTCACATATGAATCGTATCAAATTACCGATCTCAGGGCACCACGCCCACATCATCGACTCATCTCCAAAGTCATCATATATCAACAATCACAGTGCAAGTGTAAGTGATAAGCAAGGGTGTGTATATAGATGTAATTCTATCCTAGGGTTCGCGACTATGACTACACTAGTCACTACAACCCTAACTATCCATAATACACCTATTATCACAATAAACTGCATAATAATCTATCTACGGACTGCGGGGGTGCTATACGCCATCCACCCGACTTCCCCCTGTAGATATAATCTACTCACCTTGCATCATCATTTGCGGTCATCACCATGCATTTGCTTGTCGTCCCGAAGTCTTCATGGGTACCTACACATCAAATATCGTATATGCGCATCAAAACCAAACCAAGCTAAAACGGCGCATAAAATCCAAAACGATACGATAAGGGGGCCTATAGGTGAGAACCTATGGCACGCCTTCAAAACCATCAATAAATCCCCTATATCGTCGTATAAACGACAAATAGTCGAGGCAAAACACATTCCATCATTTCGGAATCCAAAAATACGGAATACGGAAACACGAATCCAAAATAGCAACTTAGGATACATGTCCCAGATTTTACCCTAGAAAGAATCTGTCAAACCTAGAAGTACCCAGGGCCAAGAATTGAGGAATTGGGGCTGTGCACAGAAAACGAGGAGATTCCTCACTGGTCTGGTCGCAAATTGCGGCCAGAAAGGAGATTTTGGCGGCCGTACGGATGAGTTAGGGGCTAGGGTTTGGGGTGTTGGTTCAATGGTGCCTGCACATGTCATTGTCCACTCAATATTATTTTAGAGGTCTCTGGGTGTTAGCAGATTCTGAATAACCTTCACAGATTTCATAATTTCCCCGATATCGGTTTCTAAAATCCGTATTATGGGTTTAAACTTCAGGTTAGGGTCTCAATTCACACACTAGGGTGTTTACAAGTCCTCTACTGAGCTCAATTTCACATTATAACTCAAAATTCCCCATGACCCTAACTAGGTTTTCATCAAATCCATAATATCACACAATATCGATTAAATCTTAACATGGGGTTATAGGAAAGGCTATAATTAAGCTAATGGTTCAGAAATTACCTCCATTAGCAACTCAAGAAAATTCTTGAGTTGCCCCTAGTGGCCAAAATCCACGCTTTCTTGGTCCATTGCGTAGATCTCGAGCTTGTGCATATTTTTAGTGAAACGAGTGTGTGATTTTGGGGTTGTTTTTGAGATGATTTGAGGGATTGAAGGTGGAGGAAGGGGGAGGAAGAGGCAGCAGCAGCAAAGCAAAGGGAGAGGGAGAGAAATGATGAAAATGGCTAAGGGTTTGGGTCAATGGTTCAACCCATACTTCTCTCTCACCAACCCCATTCTTTATCCTTTTCTTTTTATTTTCTTTTCCTTTTCTTTTCTTAAACCTTTCTCACTAGAATAGTAACCCCAAATGAGAAACCATGACACATAAAATGTAACACAAGGGTGGAAAAGTGATATGTGCATATTTTGCACAAAATTGCCAAAAAACCCGATTAGCGATTTTAATCGCGATTAGCACTAAATTAGTGTCAAACTAATCACAAAAACTTAAAAATGTCATAATCCACTAATTTACCCTATTTTAGAATTTTCCATAATTTTTCATAATTTTTCATAATTTTTCTAACATTTTTCCTATTTATTTGCATTTAATATTAAAATAATCAATAAAATAATATTAAATTATAAAAATTCCCAAAATTAATATTTTATATTTTTGAAATGTTACAATCTACCCCCCTTAAAGAAATTCGGTCCCCGAATTTAAATTTAAACCCCCAATACTAAAAACAATTCCCGGAATAATCTAATTTGTCGGGGCTCCGAAAATATCACCACATAGAGAATATCATAAAAATGTACTGCTCTACTAGAAATCAATCCCCAAAATGCATATATAAGAATATCCTATGCGTCTGGTGCGCAAGGAATCAAAATCCATATATGTGTCAAACAGGTGTACAAACAACATATAGGTGCAACGGGTGTGCACGAAACATCTGTCGTAGGCAACGTGTGTGCCTGACAGAAAAGTCAGGTGCATGTGACATGCACGAAGAATCCCGATTTAGTGCATCTGGCGTGCACCAAAATCGTATATCAAAACACTAAAGGTGCATGAAAACTATGCTGGAAGTGTAACTCAAATATAATAACTCAGCGCAAAATATATAAATATCCAGTGGGTGCATGAAACCATATCATGAAACTCAGTCATCAAAACTAAATCATGCAAACAGAACGCCCAAAATACCGAAATCCAAAATGACGGATACGTGATAATCGAATCACAAAATCACAAATCTTAAATACCGCCTTCGGTAGTTCCTCCTTCGAGGTCAAGAAGGAGTCGGTGCAATCCACTGCTAGCAGCGCAGGATATCTACCTGCCTCTAGCTCACGGTCTGGCGTCTTCTGACTCTCTGGGTCCTTATCTTCTCTGCGGATTACCGATCTCACAGTCAATCGGCTCATCGGCCCTGTCAGATGCGCTAACGGGGACGATTCCGTTCTGGCACTTCTCTGGTCACTTCTCGGTCAAACCTCACGACCACTCGTAAGGCAGCATATCACTGGCGTCGGCCTCTGGCTCTTTGAATGTACGTCACACATCTGATCCTGGGTATAAACATCATTGCAGCAATGTCCTGGAAGGAATCCTGCTCAAGGTCTCTTCCGATCATGCCTATGCCGATTTATACGGAGGCTGGCTTTCCTGCACAACCTCTTCTCGCTCAAAAGACACCTGTGTCCTCAGCACAATACTTTCTCAGAAACTGGTCACATCCTAACGTCTCTGTAAGCAAATCAGGTCCCCAGTCTCGACGGGAAGTAATGACAGCTCGTCAGTGTCTCACACGAACCTCTCGTATCGTTTTCCAGAAGGGTCCTGTCGAGGTTCCTTTCTCAAATCTCAATCCTGCCGAAATGCCCGGAAGTCATCATCCAATGTTGAAGCTAAAGCTCATTCCGGAACGGCTGCATACTCATCGCGCTTCTTTCTGGAAGATATATCCATATACCACGCCTCTGGGTGCGTATCACATCTCTGATGTCAGCGGAGTGGGACGTCATCTCGTCGAAATCTCATACGAACTCTTTTCTTCACTCTGCTCAAATGTCGACTGGTTCGGACTCGTCTCATCTTGGCTACACGAACTGCGCTCCGACGGCTATGCTCGCATCTGGAGTCTCCCAAGCAGTGTCCCATCACGATATCCGAAAGATGTCGAACCATCCGATCGACTCGTCAGATCCTCATAATCCCCCAAGAGCCCACATCTCGGGTACAGTTTAATAGTATCGAGTACATGCCACAGCGTCGGTGGTCCAGCCGTAGAAGGGCAAACCCAAGCCTCACTAATGGCGCCGCGGAACCGCCGTAAACCCTAAGGTTCAAAGGCTGTCACACGGTCATTAAGTCGAGTTAGGGTTTCATTCTTCTAGAGGGTCCATAGAATCACCTGCATGTCTTTCCGTATACTTTAAACTTGGAAAATAGGCTCCTGACATTCGATCGTCTCAATCGACTCTCAACGAACCTGCGTGAAGTCGTCTCTAGCTGGAATCAATCCACCTGATGACCTCGCATCGGGGTAAGCGAACTCACCACACGTCCTAGTTATCCATCCTCGGTGACTAGCGACTCGCCATCATCTCTCTAAGAACATGCTCATGCTGCAGTAGCTCCAGTCATCTGGGCGATATCTCATCATTTGCAGCAACAACTGGCTCATATGCCTGTACGCCGAACAACGCCTCAATCCTCCAGGAAAGGCAATACATAAGCGGTCATCTCTGAATCAGCCTGCTCTAGATCTGAGTAAAACTCTCCACTCTGGAAATCTTCAACTCAACTGGGCCCGCTCTGGCGCAAAATCGGACGAATCACCTTCGTCTCTCAAATCGGGTGGACTAGCTATCATCTGTCGCATATCTGCCTGAAAGCTCCGGCAATCTCAGCTCGTAAGCTCCAAAAGCAACATCCTGTCAATCTCAGCAACAGCTGGTCTATCTGTCTGCACGGTAGCCGACATCACAATCCCTGAGGTATGCTGTATATCAACAGTCCTCTCTCAACTGGCAGCTCTAACAATGGCCCGAACATCCGGTGCAAGACCAAGCACTCGCCTCCACTAGAGGTCACAATCACCAACACTAACTCGAGACGTTCCCATATCACCAGAAAACACAAGGGTCGGCTCTCGTACCAAACGAGCTCACGCCGGCCGTAACCCTAGCAGCAGCCCAAACTGCGCTCAAACACGGTGACAGGAATCTCAATCGAGTATCAAAGAGAGCACATCAGTGGCAAGAAGGGAAACAACAGATCCAATGTGGATACATGATCATAGGAAGGAACAGTATCAATGAAGGTATGATCATGAAACTAATAGAATCAGGGATCTCAAATGGATGAATAATCCTGGATATGAAAAGAATCACTGATCTCGAAAGTATGTACATCCTAAGGTTCCTTAAGCGGAGTGGCGTGTCGTAAGTATGCCGCGGAACATACCAACGGTACGTCACTCTACTTTAGTCACCTATTCCATCAACCAAGGGTCATCCTAAACGACGAAAGTTCGGGTCTAATACCCCCTCGACCAAGTCTAAGTTCCGTAAGGTCAAGCCTAAGTTCCGTATATAAATAACTCCCTAGGCTCCACATAGTCAAACTTAGACTCGAACCAAGGTCAACCTAGCGCTCTGATACCAACTTTGTCACGACCCCAAATTTGGCCCGTGACCGGCACTTAACCACGTAACGTCAACAGGCGTAACGCGACTAAGTAAGCCGAAAACCCAGAAATCTAAAACCCTTTTTAAGAACAAGTAAGGAATTACATGTTTAACAATCAAGTTTTTGAATAACTAAGCAGAAGGTGCAATTTAAAACAGTACAGTCTTTTATAAAAATTTCGGCAGAGTTTCTTTTGTAAAACTGGCCCCGAATGGGGTACAACAAGAATGACAATATATATGCAATGATAAAGGCATCCCCAAGCGGGAGCTAGCTCTTCGTCAATAGACGGTCACAACCACACATGCAACAATAAAATACAACGCCAAGTGGTGAGGATCAAACTCAAAAGAAAGCTCCAAGCAACAAGAAACCGCAATACTACTAAGCGCGACTCTAAGGTCGAATAATACAACACTGTCTCTAAGTCTGAAAGAATATACAAGTTTTGGTTGATGGAAATTCTAGATACAATGAATAAATAAACACAATGGTGGTTCTTGATACGAAAGAATCCACCTACCCAAGCAAATCACCCGCAAGAAGGTAGTGTGCCAGAAACGCCGCAATAAGACCTGTACGGCAGAACCTGCAAGAACTGTGGCACAACGGGGGTGAGTTGCCAACTCGTGAATAGAAACATCTACAAGCAAAAGCCGAATGCAAGACATAACCTAAGTCAAAGATCAGTAATATAATCCACAAGAGTACATCTGAGTGTAATAATGGCAAGGTAACATCTAATCATGTATGTAGTGCCAGGTACTCAGGTAATAACATGTCATCAGTGTAAGGTATGTCTGCA